>JARUPZ010000007.1:0-462500 GCA_031213475.1 Nereocystis luetkeana
GGTCATGCCATGTGAGTTTCCCGTGCCGTAGGTCGAGGCGAATATTTGACGCGGCGCAACTGGACCAATCCTGTTCTGCCACATCCGACACCTCGGCGTGCTGCGGGTCCTGGATCATCAGCCCCGAGCGGGGATCGGTGGGCTTTTGCAAGGCCATCTGTGGGTGCGCCACCGAACAAAAATTAAGGAGCGCCGATGAGGATGGGATGCGGGGATGCGGGCGGGGGCAGGGGGTTGGATCTCGAGGTTGTGGGGGTATCGGTGGGAGGAAACACAAGGGTACGCTCAGCAAAGCAAAGAGGCACTTGAACGCATCACCACACGCCCCCCCCAATTGCACCGCACACAAACACCTCAACGACCATCCCACCATCTATACAAGAACCTCTACCCCCCCCCCCCCCCCCCTTCCTCCCTCCGTCTCGATAAGGCTGCGTAGTCAATGGCCAGAAAACCAAGGCAGGGAACAAATGAGTACGCACCCCCCCTCCCCCCTCCCCCCTCGGCTTACACACTCACCACCACGCCAGCAACCATAGCCTGTCCTGGATCTCGGTCGACGTCGTTACGAGCGATTTGTCGCAGGGCCCTGGCCTGTCTTCGAGGGGGCGGGGAAGACCACCCCCCCCTCTCTCACGGCCTCCGCTTGCCCCCCCCAAAGGCCGGCCGAACGCTGCCGGAGCGCCCCCTCCCTGCATGCCAGCGGCACCGGCGGCGGCAGCTGTTGCCTCGATTTCCGCGTCAGCATCGTTACCATCGCCGGTCGCACCTGCGGCCCAGGCACCACCACCATCACCACCACCGTCGCTGCCGTTGTCTAACGCTTTTCGTGCTTCCACAGCAGCGGTGGCGGCAGCGCCCCAAGCCGCCCTCCCCTTAGGGGAAGCAGGAGCGGAGGACGAGCCGGGTGAGAAGGAGGCGGCCGGCCTGCTGTGCAACGGCGGACTGTACAACGGCAGCGATGTGGGTCGAGGTCGTCGCCCGCCGTCTCCATCTTCGCTGGCCCCCCGGCTTCTTCCTCCCACCCCTGGTGACGGTGGTGGTGGCAGCTGCGCGGCTGACGCACCGTCCACCACAGGCGTCAACGATGACAAGCCTCCGCTTGCGGCGGCGGCCGCGGCACCGCCCCCCCCTCCCCTTGCGAGCGGGTTAGCGGTACGGCCAATCCCCACACCCTTCAAACCCGCACCACCAAGGCCGAGCATAGGGTTAGCCATCCCACCCGCGGCTTGCTGGCGCCCCGTCCCCTCGCCAGCGGGTTCGCGACACCCGCGCCACCCATTCCCGCCCCGCCCCGCAACCCCGCTAGAGGGTTCGCGACGGCACCTCCTCGTGCAGCTGCCCCCGCCGCGCCAGCGTCGGGTCCCGAACCCCCCGCTCGCATCGCGGCTAGAGGGTTCGAATAGCCTCCGTGGCCGTTGGCGGCTACTCCAGCCTTCGCGCGGCCGGCGGCCCCCGATGCTCCGCCCGTTAAGCGCCACATGGCGTTACCCGAGAAGGCGCCAGCGGGGCCCTTATTCGGCCCCTCCAGTCCCACGGGGTTCTTAAACCCGCGCGGGCCTCTCGCGCTCACGGCCGCCTCCCTCTCCCGGGCGGCGGCGCTTGCAGCTTTGTCGTCGGGTCCGGTTCCGACGTCGGCTAGCTCGCCGTCGACGTCATCTCCCTCTCCGTCTTTTTGTGCTCGCCCTTGGTCGAGCGGGGGGATCATGGTCGCCACCGCTGACGCCGGCACCGCCACCGTCGCCGCGTCACCCTCCCCGTTAACGTTACCGTTAACTTTGGCAGCACCGTTAATTTCGTTGCTACCGTTGGCAACACCGTTGGTCATACTTCCGTTGGCATGACCGTTGGCATGTCCGGTGGCGCCGACGACGTCGTCCGCTCCGTCCGGCGCAGATTTCGCCAAAAACTTGGTCCACGCAGCGCTTCCCCCCGCGATCGGCATCGAGACCTTCGTCGGCGCAGTGCCTCGCCTTCCGAGCGCCGACCTCGTCCGGCCCTCCGCCGACGTTGGCGAAGACGCCCCCGACCCTCGCACCACTACCGGCACCGGCGCTGGCATCGTTACCGGCACCGGAGCTGGCATCATTACCGGCACCGTTGCTGGCATCGTTACCGGCACCGTTGCTGGCACCGGCACCGTCACTGATACCGGCACCGTTACAGGCGCCGCCGGTGCCGCGGCCGTCGTCGCTAGGGAAACCGTAGCCGCCCTTGACACTGGCTGCGCCTCCTCCGGCACCTGAATCTTCCGCGACGAGCTTCGCACCGGGGCGCGCGGAGGCGCCGCGCTCGGTTCAACAGTCCCCAGCTTGTGACCCACCGCCGCCACCACAGCCGCCACGGCCGCCACCGCCGCCGCAACTCCCGCCGGGGGCTCCTCCCCTTTTTCGGCGACAGCAGGAGCCTGGGCGGCGGCAGCTCGCGTCGGCAACACCACCGCGGCCGCCGCTGCCGCCGGGCTCGAAGCTAGTGACGCGTAAGCGGGAGGTAATGTCTGGGGGACGACTGCCGCTGCTACCCGTGGTGCCGCCACTACCGACATCTGCCCGTCGACCTTCGACACCGCGCGCTTCGGCGGGGGCCGCAATGGGGCCGGCGCGGGCACCCCTCCCGACACCTCCGGCGCCGTCCTGTGCGCGTGAATCGCACCCCCACCCCCACCCCCACCTCGGCCTTCACCGTTGCCGCCGCTGACGAAGACAACAGACGTCGCGCTAGCCCTAGACTCCCCAATCACCATTTCTACGTCTTCGTCGCTTGGCGCATTGTCAGAGCTCCGGAGCAGGTGCGCCGCGCCGATCGCCGACAGCACGCTGGCCGACTGAGAGCCTCCGAAGGTTGACGAGGCTCGTGATGTGTTTCCCGATGAGCGGTCGTTGTCGGTGTCCGAATCCGAGAACAGCAAAGACTCGGACGTCACCATCGCCATCGCTGGGTTTCCACAAAAGGAGGGAATTTAGGGGGGGGGGGGGGGTCGGGGAGGGGTCGGGTTGAAAGGTCATCGGTGTGTGAGTCCGAGAACAACAAGGAGTCGGATGACACCATCGTCATCGCCCGTTTCCCAAAGAGGGAGGTAGCGAAGGGAGGGGAGCGGGGTATGACTTCGCTGGCCCACGCTGAGGGGTTTGCCACAAGGTACAATAGCACCTCAATTAGAGCACGAGGAAGACTGCGAAGGAATCGATTCGAACCGTTGCGAGCCCAAACAGTACTGAAACCAAAAATGCCGTTCCGAGAGCGGCGTTGGGTGGGAGAGGGGGTCGACTTTGATTTGGCAGCCTCACAGCTCACCACGCACGCGTTTAGTAAGTCATGGTTACCTCCAGCTCTTGGGCCTGAAAAGAAATGACGTATCTCTTATAACGATCAGAACGTCCCTGCCCCTCCTTCACCTCCAACAACGGACCTCAAAGAAACCAAAAACACAACTAGCAACAACCGGAACCTCCGCCTCTCCAAAACCCGACCCCTCCCCCTTTCACCCTCCCCTTCTCACCGTCACTGCTGGTGATCCTTTTCTCCGCCGGTTCTGCCCACGACGTGCTTTTCCGGCTCCTGCGCCCTCCACCGGCTACTACTGCTGCAGCCGTCGCCGCTGTGGCCGCTGCCGCTGCCGCCGCCACCGCCATCGCCGCCTTCGCCTTTGCCGTTGCCACCGCTCCCCCTGCTCCCGGTGCCCCACCACCCCCCTGTCCACCCGCACCCCCGCCGCCCATGCCGCCGACCGCTTGGCTCATCTGCAACGCCTCGATGCGGGGGGGGAAATCCTCCTCCGTGCTGGTCACGGATCCCTTCGCCGAATTCCGCACCGACGCTGGCGACGCCGGGAACCCGAACACCCTCGAGGCAGATGCAGACGTCTCGTTAACCCCTACGGCCGCCACCGCCACCGCCACCGCCTTGGCCTCCCGCCGCACCCCCGCTCTACCCACCGCCTCCACCTCCACCACGGTCGCTCTCGGCATTCCGGCGGTGACATCTCTCGCGTTACCAACTTGGGCGTCGCGTGCAGAAGAAGATTCTGTCTTAGATTTCGCCGTCGATGCCGCCGCCGCCGCCGCCGCCGACACCACGACGGATGACGACGATGATCGCGGGTGGTCCCTGCCATTGGGATCCCGTCCGAGCGCGGCCATCCGGGCTTCTGCGGAGGAGCTCACGCGGCAGTCGTTATCGGCGGCCGCGCCGTCCGTCGATGCGGCCTGCGCCAGCAGGGCGCCCTCGAGCTCTCCTCGGGAGTGCGTGGAGGCGTAAGCGGAGGTGAAAGCGGATCCGGCGGCGGATTCACAGGGAGAAGAGGGGATGGGGCTCCGGGAGAAGAAGTGCTTCGCGGAGTTGACGCGCGCAACGCCACCAACGCCGCCGCCGCCACCACGGGCGGTGTCGAACGAGGTGTAGTAGGGGCTCGGACGCCTGAGGTGGACGTGGTATATACGGTTAGCGCAACATTAGTTAAATAGCGGAACATGGTTTGGTTACTTTGAAACACAGATACCTGGTAAGGAATCAACCTTGGAGGTAAAAGTGGCAGGGGCGGGGAGGCGGGGGCGAGAGCCGGAAGGGGAGACAGAGGAGGAGCGGTATAGCGTACCCTCGTGTCCCGCGGCGAGGCAGCTGTTGTACCAAACTGTACTGGTGTTGTACCGCGCTGCAGCAGGCACGCCGCAAGCAAAGCACGGCGGACAAACACAGCACGCAAGTAGCAGGCAAGCACAGCGGGCAAAGCGCAGCAAGCAAGCACGCACAGGACGCAAGCAAATTATCCAGTCGGTCCTAAACAACCCGAAATCATCAACTGTGCAGTAGGACACGAGAGTAGACTCACTTCACGGGCAGTTTGGACTCGATGATCCTCGTAGATCTCGCGGGGATGGATTCTTCAAGACCAATGCTCACGTCGGAGGCCCTGACGCAGCAACAGCAATACCAGAACCAAAAGGAGGTCAATTAACATGGGGGCCGAAGACAAACGAGTAGACAACAATTCACAAGTTATCCGCCTCTCAATACCATTTTTTTTCATCCCCAAAAATTGTTACTACTATTACTACTATTACTACTACTGCTACTACTGCTACTACTACTACTACTACTACTACTACTACTACTACTACTACTACTACTACTACTACTACTACTACTACTACTACTACTACTACAAAAAAAAAAAACTCTCGAAAATTACACGTAGTCTGTGGACCTGAAATGTGACACTCCAGTGCAGTGCAATGCCCAAGGAGTTGGACACAATAAATGCGGCGAAACGTTAAAGGGAGTTCTTTTTCAGTGATGGCGGATTTTCCCCCCCGGATATGTTGGTGTAGATAATAAACCTCGGGGGGATAACTCGGATATTTTTCGCACGGAGTCAGTCCCGGGTGCAACGTTCTCTTGACCCTATTAATATTAGGGGGGACTTTAGTAAATACGGCCAGATATTGTTAGTAAAATAGCGAAATATATAGGTTTTTGTGTACGGCGTAGGTCCTATTTAATATGCCCCCCCGAAACAGTAAAACTGCAGTTCCGTATGGGGGGAAACCAATCAAACCCCAAGTAGTTTGTTCGCAAAACGGGGCTGCAGTCCCGACAAGGTTATACGAAACCCGTTCAGAACTACACACTCCCGTTTCGGAGACAAGTTACTCGGAAATACAGTCGAGTCAAACATGCCTGCTTCTGCACAGTACAGTAGCTAAAAGGTTGGGCACTATCGAACTTATTGACCGTGAGTTAATTCTCCGGCGAGTGGGCTGTGAGTTATCCCTTGTAGGCCTGCAGTCCCGTTTGGGGACAAACCAGTCATATTCTAAGAGTAGTTTGTCCACAAAACGGGACTGCGGTTCTAAAAGCGTTAACAACTGTCCATCAAGGTTTCCTAGTTCTTGACCGTGGAATACTTCCCCCGGGAGTCAGTAGTGAATGAGTCCTTTTATGGGCTTTACGTTTGGTTTGTTGAAAGACACCGGGGGCCATTTTCCGGCTATTAATGGGACTTTACCCAAGAAATTTCTTGCGGGCGTGCGAACGGCTGAAGATCCTCCCGTTACTCGTCGGCCTCCCGCACATCAGGGCGCGGTGTCCGACGAGTTCAAGCAACGACCAAACGTTGCTTGTTAGGAAAGTTAGGAGCAAGCGATTCATCGATTCATTTACTGGAGCGATAAAATCATCGATGCCGGAGGAGAAAAAAAAAAGTCATCCCCCCCCCCCAAAAAACTTCGACGTACAATTATTTCAAACACATGCCAAAACATACGGTTGGAAAGAAAAACAAAAAAAGGGCACTAATGGTGCTCTAGAGCTCTGCATAGGTAGGTCTACTGTCTACTGCAGCAACGTCGGTCACACTCTACCTCCAAGGATAAAATAGGAGGGAGTGCCAAGGAGGAGGCGAGCTCCACAATACAGAGGCAGCTAGCTAGGCATATGTCATCCCACTATATATATATATATATGTATGGCGCTCTCCCGAGCGCAAAGTGTCAGGAGGAGTTTTGTTGTGATTTTGATATTTTATCGGCAAGCAACACGAAGCAGGCACGAAACGTCGGACTGGCGGCTACTGGTACCCGGTGTGTGACAACAGTCGAAGATGTCAACAACGGAAACAACAAGCCATCACCAAGAGTCACAACGATCACACCTCATCCATGAAAAAAAAGGTACTTAATACGCAGCTTGCAAAGCTGGGTACAACTATTCAATCAGTCGAACTCACAGCTGACGTACTTCACAATATTTTAACAAAATAGTACGAAGTACATAAAACAGAGACGACACCAACAGCAACAACAGCAACCACAACCCATCCATACAAACATCAAACAAACGACAACAACAACCGCCGAAACGCTACCCACACAACAACACCTCTTCACCGATCATCGACATGCAAGCACAGTGACACATACCCAGCTAAAAGGCTGAAGCGCGCAATGATAGGGGTCGTTTCACGGGTCGGGTCAAAACTCGCGGGTCGTGTCGGGTCACCTAATCGACCCCGACCCGACCCGCGACATTTTTGAAGACCTCCTGACCGGATCCGACTCGACCCGTGGACATGTTGAAGACAACCTCTTGACCCGGCCCGGCTCGTATGTCGGGTCATGACCCATTCAGCGCCCTGGCGGGTGCTTTTGCGCCCAAACACTGACTTGAGGAGCTACGTAACCAACATCGTAAGATAGGGGACCCGATGCCATCATTTTCAGCGATACTCGACAATTTTCGTATACTCGTACCGTGTAACACTTAAGACAGCAGACCCCCCGAGACGAATTTCAGAGCCGATTTTAACTCTGGACCCCTTCAAAACTGCAGCCCCGTTTTGGGGACAAAGTATTGATACTTAGAATTTTACTGCTTTGTCCCCAAAATGGGATTGCGGTTCTACTGTAGAAGGGTTAACAGCGGAGGCAGTGCAAACGCAAACAAGCGACGCGCCCATCTGTGATTAGACCGATCTCGACGAGGAAACCGCACTTTTCGTTGTGGGTGCGAGAACGCGCCCCTGGTTTTGGAGAAATCCGTTCTGAAATTTCATTCCACCGGGTGTGTTCTCTTGCTTGCTACACGGCAGATGTCTACCTAGCCCGTCGGGCTTTCCTGCAGTTGTCAATGTTTCTCGTAGTAGAAGGTTGTTGGCTTGTCAAGGCTTGCCAAGACAGGAGGCTCAGGAAACGATCAGAAAACTCGGGTGCTACGCCCCCCTATTCATACCCGCAGCAGCACGACTCAGTGCGCGTCCTCTTCCCTCTCTCACTCACCAGCTCGGGGGGCGAAGGTCATGTGGGTTGCGCCTCTTCGGCGCCAGCATAAGCGGCCTCCCGCCGCCGCCGCTGCCCGTACTACCACCACTGTACTTCCGCGCCCTCTCCGCCACCTGCTCCCCCCCTCTCGACTTCACCGACGACGTCTCGTGTGCCATAAAGTGCGCGGACATGCCGTCCCGCCGACGGGGGGTTCGCATGGCGTGGGGAGCCTTCACCGCCTCCTCGACGATCGCCGGCACATGGCGACGCTCGTCTGTAACCGCAACCGCCGCCGCCGCCGCCACTGCCGCGGCTAACGCCGCCGCGCCCGCCTCGGCCCCCTCCGCCCCTGAGCTCCGGTACAGTCTCTTCGGATCCCGCCTCTTGCTGCCGCTGCTCCCGCCTTGTTGTTCGGCACCTGCCGTCCCCCCCCCCCCCCTCGACGAGCCCGACCCTCCACCCCCCCCCCCTCCTCGCGATGAGCTTGATCCCCCTCCTCCTCCTCCTCCCCGCGACGAGCCCGACTCTCCTCCTCCCCCCCCACGTGACGACCCTGAACCTCCGCCTCCTCCTCCCCCTCCTCCTCGCGACGAGCCCGACTCGTCCCTTCCCCCCGACTCTCCCCCCCGATGTGAGCTCTGGCGATGTACTCGCCTGGAACTACCTCGCGGGGTCGATCGTGCCGGATCCCCCTCCCTGTGGTGGCGGTGGTGGGCCTTCTCGGTTCGAGAAGTTGGCGACCTCGCCTTCCCCCCACCCCCACCCCCGCTCGAGCTCTCGCGGCTGTCGCCATGACCTCTCCGGCGCGACCGCCTATAACCCTGCTCCTGGCTTTGCCCTTTCCTTGGCGACTCCTCGTAAATACTCCCCCCGACCCAGCTGTTCGGACCGGCGAACGCGTGCCCACCGCCGCCGCCACCACCGCTTGTCTCGCTACCGCCATTACCACCAGGAGATGGCCGCGAGTGCGAGCGCGACCCCGAGCGAGGCCCGCCTGACGAGGCAAGGCCTTCCCTGCTGTCGTAAGCGCCCGAGGGAGGGCGTTCCCCCCGATCCCCTCGGTCGCCTCGCTCTCGATCGCCACGCTCTCGCTCGCCGCGCTCGCCTCGGTTTCGATCGCCACGGTTTCGCTCGCTGCGGTCACCGCGGTCGCTGCGTTCGCTGCGCACGCTGCGACGCGCCGATGGTGGCTCGCTGCCGATCACCGAGCCGTCGCTGATCTCGACGGAGAGACGCACGCCGGACGCGGACCGCCGGGAGACGCGGGCGCGGGGGGAGCGGAGGGCCATCGTGGCGCCCTTGCTCTTCCTCGCGGCGACGCGTCGAATACTGTCACGCCACGGCTGAAGGGAGATTCCATATGGTTGACGGTAGTTGGTGTTAAGAGTCGGCGCGACAGCAGCAGTAGGACATGCGCGTGGGAGGGGGGAGGGTTGTGGGCGGGAGTACGATAGTTTAGAGGCGTGCTTTAGGGGTAGGGTGGGGTGGGGTTGAGGACGGTCTGTGCCGTAGAGGTGTCGGTATGATTCGGTCGTTTCGCGATTACGTACGTATCCATTGACCCCTCAATCCAGTGATACCTGGTACTTGTTTGTAGGACCGAAGAGCATATGGATACACAAAAGTTTGTAGGGACTTCCTTTATAGCGCGCTGCACGCCGCAGCATCAGCGAGGAGACGAAAAAAAATACAAGACACGCCGTCTGCTTTAGAAAACCACGATCCACACCACAGCAACAAACAAAAACAGTCGTTTATTCTGAGTTTTGTGAGAGTGGTCGTTCGTTCTGTCTTCGTGAGAGTGGTCGTTGAGAAATGCTTATCCTACAAACAACCATGCTGTACTGCTGTGGCTTCATTATGAAAAAAAATACATATTTGCTTCAAGAACTTGGTCTGACAAATACGTACCAGCCCTCTATTTCCCCGCACAACGTTAAATAGACCCACTCACCGCGTGCACCTCGACCCCCTTGAGGTCCGTCGAGGGCGGAGTAGGCAAAACGGGAGACACCTCATTACTACCCTCGGGCACCTTCGTCTCTCCAGCCCCCCCCGCGCACGCCCCCGCCCCCGCCGCCACCGCCGCTACAGCTGTGGAGGTCGCGACTGCCATCGTCGCAGCCACCACCGCCGCCACCGCCTCATCTGTGCTGCTCCTCTCCCGTGCCCCCGCCCCCCTAGCACCACCACCACCAGCATTAGCAGAAGCGGCGGCCGAAGCAGTGGGCGTCATATCCGTCTCGAGGTCCGACACCACCGAGCTGTCTTTTCGATGCGTCAGCCTGCCATCCGACGCCGTCGGAGTGTCTCCCGTGTTAAAAGTGTCCACAGAACCATCGTCATCCCCCTGGGTGGTCACCGACATCGCCATCGCGGCCTCATGCTGCTCCTCGCGCAGCGCCTGACAAAGGGGGCGGGGCGGAGCAACGGTCGAGCCAAGACAAGGGGGGGGGGAGGAGGACAGGTCGGGGGGGGGCGATGCATACCAAGGCAAGGAGAAGACAAGAGGCTGGCTTGGGGGAGCGCGGGAGCAATCCATGCGAGCGCAAGCAAGGGCATAGACAAAAGAGTGGTATGGTGGTTCGTGAACGCCTTTTTGGGAGTGAAGGGTTATGCGAAAGAGGGAGACCAAGTGGCGAGAGGTAACAAGCTTTAGGGAGAGAGATTGGACGAAACAGAGACCGAGGAAAACCGATGAATCAAGTGAGGTACGTAAAGAGACAGAAAAGCGAGGAACGTACACACTCTGAAAACAAAGCCACGATAGGAGGAAAAGACACGCGAGACATCGGAATCACGCAAGAGAGAGAGAGGTCAAAACCAGAGGGAGAAAGGAGACCAAAATATGACATCACCACTGACGCCAGTAAGCAAATTAACAAAAAAACACAAACAGACCAGTTGAAACAAACAAACGAAGACCATAAAGGAAGGAAGGAAGGAAGGAAGGAAGGAAGGAAGGAAGGAGGGACGAAACGCCGCGACGCTGACCCTCGCGCGTGCGGCAGCCAAACAGGTCTAATCGTTAACCACTATTAGTTCAGTCATTGATAATTGACCTTCGCTTGCAGCTCACCTCTCGAGCTTTCTCGATCAGCCTCCCCTGCTGCTCGCTCTTCGCCTTCGTCGCCTGTAAAAAACAGGACAAACAACAGCATCAAAACAGTTCAAAATAGCAATGAATGTTCGGGGGAGGGGGTGCTGGGGGGTACAATCAAAATGTAGCCCCCTCCGCCGTACGGTGACAAAAAAAAAAAATGCCGGCGAAAAAAGACGGCCGCAGCAGGAAGAAGGAGCCCCTCTACCCCCTCCATCCCGAGCCTTCTCCTACCTGCCAGTTCAAGACCTCAGTGGCTCCCGTACACACCGTCCGCGGGACAGTCTGCTGAGGGGAAACAACTCTAACGCAACTCCCTCCTCCGTGCCGCCCTCACCCACAGCGTACCGCCGCGCTAAATCATCCGGTACCCCCTCCCCCCCCGCTTCCTCCCAAGGTTCCTTCCCGTACAGAACGTCCGCGTGATGGTGTACCAGGCAAGCAACTCCAACGCGACCCCTCCCCTCCCCTCCCTCCCACAAATGTTCGCGGGATAGCGTCTGCAAAGCAAGTAACTCCAGGCCGGTCCCTCCGCCCCCCCCCCCTCCTCCCCTCCCTGCCCCATTACGTTTTACACCATGGTGCAAACCCGGGGAAAAAACGATAACAACAACAACAACCCCGCCCATTTCTAGCCTCTTACCTGCCAGTTCAAGACGTCAGCTGCTCCGGTGGAGAAAGTCCGTGGGATGGTCTGCTCAGTGCCAGCCTCGCGCCTCTTCTCCTGGCGGCCCCTCTTCGAAGTCAAAGAGGTCGGTCGACTCGCGCCAGCGTTACTGCTTGCAAGAAAAATAAAACACAAATACAGAGAACGAAAAAAGCCCGACGACATCTTCGTCACAGATGGTGCACTCTTATGGGCAAAAATGTGTATGTTCATGAAAATAACAATGAAAATGACCATCAAATTGTTAATAAAAAAATATCAGCAAAACGTCGCTAA
Source organism: Nereocystis luetkeana (assembly GCA_031213475.1). NCBI lineage: Eukaryota > Phaeophyceae > Laminariales > Laminariaceae > Nereocystis > Nereocystis luetkeana. Next base: position 11,801 of record JARUPZ010000007.1, read on the forward strand.
AACAGATACGCACTCAAAACGTGGTATATTGTGCGGTATACCTGGAATACGATAGACATACTTGTTGTAGTGGGCGGAGTTTGGGGGAGAGGATTCCTCAATTAGGTTTTGAGGGAGGGGTGTCTGAAGCAGGGTCTGGGGGGGCGATATTTGATGTGAGTCAAGGGTTTTCTATCAGGTAGGGAGAGTTTACCGAGCCACGTACGGAACACATATTAATAGGAACGAGGCATTTGCCGAGCTGCGGAGGGCAGGAAGGGGGGAAGAAACGACGAAAAAACATGAAACATGCACGACAGCTCACGTATTGTGTTGTTTCTACAAAAAAACGCCATGCATACACCGTTTAAGCGACTGCATTCCGGTTTTCTCGAAATACGAGACCGACGAACGAACGGACGGATCGATCGACCGACCGACCGAGGGACCGAGGGACGCACCCGTTGGCTCTCGCGGTGGGTCTCTCCGATGTCGTCCCGACCCCAGATCGCCCGCTGTCCGTTTTCCGCTCCTGCACGCCCTGCGGGATTGTTGTCATAGGCGCAACACAAAGCGACGCAAGCTATAAGCGCGGCATTCATTGCGCAGCCAGCAGAAGCTCTCGTCACACAACTCGCAAACACAGGACACACCATCTTAAAACGCAGGGAGGGCTCTAGGAACAGTCAGGGGAAGCTCTCGTATAAAAAACGCGCCAAAAAACACAAAACACGAACAAAGCGGTAGACATACGACACATGCCTGGTCCGTCCAACAGTGGCCGTGGTACGTGAATCGCAGCAGCCAGGAAATCTCAATCTTGTGTCACCAAGAAAAACGGCTCGCATTGACAATCTTGAGGCCTCCCACCCTCCGTTTGAGCTGTCATACAAACTTGAGCCATAAATTCCTCGGCTCTCGCAAGGACAACCTCACCCCCCCCCCCCGCTTCACTCCTGGTGAAAGCAATGCCTGCCTGGTCGGTGGAAACTCGACGTGCTTTGTCCCGGAATTGTAGGGGTCCGAGGGTCTATCGTAGAACGACTGCGCCCATGCATGATATTTACAAGTACACCCGCCCCCCGCCCTAAGCCACCGTCCGCACGGGCTGTGGCAAAAAGGTCAACACGGCCCTTCAACTTCCGTCGGATACCCGGACATACCCGCCAGCTTCAGCTACCTTCCTACGGACTTCACGCGTAGTCGTGTCTCCAAGCGAACCCAGCTATAATCCAAACAGGGGAAAATGCTGCACACGAAGAAACAAAAAAGAAGAGGAAGGAATTAAGAGACAAAATCGGCCATTAATAGTTGGCTGCAACAACCAAGGCCGATGATGCGCCGTCTCCCTCGACTCTTTTAGAGCTGCAGTCCCGTTTGGGGGACTAGCCACTCAAATTATAAGTAGTTTGTACCCAATTGCCCTCAGAAAGAGACTGCAGTCCTAAAAGGGTTACACGCCCCACATGGAGTTCCCACGGAAACACCGCCATGAATCATCTCCCCGTCCACCCGAAGCCCCCCCCGTCTCGAAAGGGATGCGTGGTCAATGGTCAAATGAGAGGCAGGCCACAAATGAGTACGCTCCCCCCCCATGATTACGCCCCCCCCCCCCCCCCCCCCCCCCCCCCCCCCCCCCCCCCCCCCCCCCCCCCCCCCCCCCCCCCGCCCCATCCCCTGTCCCCTCCCACGAAAAAAAGCTGGAACGATTACGGAAACAGACGTACCGCATGCCCGCGCGTGGCGTTCCCCCTTGGCGGTGACATGCTCTCCGTGTGGCAAGACTGCACGCTCACAGCAACGCCTCCATTAGAGGTCCCCTTGCTCCCTCCCCCCCCCCCGCCTCCACCCATAAATGGGCGCCCTCCCAGCGGCGTTCGGCCAAGCAAGCTCGCCCCCCCCACCGACTCCGAAGACTGCAAGGAGTTGTGGGTCGTGGAAGGCGTGTTTAGGCCCAACCCGGAGGAGCTGGGCCCTGTAACCGCCGGGACCGCGGCGGGGTTTGGCCCGCGCCCATCCTCGTCCGGAGTGCGAGCTTGAGCGCGAGACCTGTTCCATGGGTCGGGCGGGAGGGGGGAGGGGACGGAACAAAGCGGAGCGGAGAGGAGGAACCGGAAACAGGGGGAAGAAAAAACTGGCGTTGGGTAACGTATCGAATGCGAGCGAAACGCTTCGACGTATGTACCCCGACTTTTAATACTAGATCGAAATCGTACGATATCGAGGCGATTCAGCGTTATTCGCATCGACTGAGAACAGGGCGTCTACTTGTAGATGTAGATCAGCATCAACACACAAAAACTCGAGAACCGATATCGACATCTCCAAGTCGAGGTTCACCTCAAAAACTTCGAGATGGACCTCAACATCGAGCCAGAGATGGAGATCAATATCGGTGCAGAGGAGAGAGCAGCCGAACCACAATGCCAAAATGCCCCATGATTATGTACCAGGTAAGCGCCAAGAGGTTTAAGCTTCCACCGGACACGTGACCTTCTTCGCCTCTTTCACCCACCCACGCCCTCCAAAACGCCCCAAAATGGTTGCATGCTTCGTACCAGGTAGTTTGGTTCGACAGGACACGTATTCTTCCTTGTCTGTAGTCACCAACCCACCATTTCCCACCTGCCTGCCTGCCCGCCCGCCCGCTTGCCATTCCATCACCCTGCCCCGGCCAAAAGGCAAGAGCTAACGAACAAATAGTGCACCAGCCAGAAAGGGCTGGCAACAGAATGATATCTTGTAGCCTCCAAAAATAACTCTGCAGTCTGTCTCAAGAATATGCCCGTCAAGAAGTCGCTGGGGGAACAATGGTGTCTCGTAGCCTCTACATATACCTCTATTGCTGTCTGCGTCTCCGTAAAGATGGATAGTGTCTTGCATCTAGTACGTGACTGCTATGTATTGCCGGTATCCTCTTAAGCCAATCCTCTATCAAACACGTAGCTCTATTGCACATTTACCAAGTACTGCCCACCTACGCTTGTACTTCAAATACTACATGTGAATCGATAGCAGCAGGTGCAGTGCTAGATGTGTGCATTTGTGATATAGAAGCAGAACATCAGCCGCCCACGTGAGGTCAACTTACTCGAGGCTTTCCAGCTACACGTTTAGCTCTGCTCTACGAGTAGCCTCTCCCGCGTCTGAACCATACCGCTGTACACTCGTATACGCTACTATTAATAATAGAGAAAGCTGAGGTACGGAACAAAACGTGCCCACCAAAATAACGCATCCAGCGCACACACCTACAACCGGCGGGCTATGATACTACTGCCACTGGCAAGCCTGCTGCGTCCCTCCGGGAACAACATAGCAAAGTCGATTGGGAGACGGAGGAGGGTAGAAGTGAGGGGGGGGGGGGAATCCTCAGGAAAAGAAATACAGCCGAGTCGATCACGATCTAGATGATCTGCTGTAGAGAGTGACCTGTCTGGCGTGTGCACTGCTGTTTCATCAGCCGCATTCTAACCAAAGCAGCAAATTACTAATATCACCGTCAACATCACAGCAACGACAACAGCAACAGCAAAAATCAGGGGCGATGCACAACCCAAGGGGAGGTATCCCATCATCCACCCTATTCCCTGGAAAGACAAACCACAGCAACAGACGACGAAACCAAAACGTCGGTGCTACGTACAACACACAGTTCACGGGGGAACAATCACACAGCTGCATTCACGCATAAAACAGGCGCGAGAACTACGGCTGCGCCTGCTGCCCTCTGGGACTGGTGGCTTGAGGCCCACATATCCTACCCCACCACCATGAGGCGAGCGAGCGAATGCTGCCTGCAAGCAAGCATCCCCACCTTAATATTTTTTCCCACGAGGGGTCAAGTCCCCGCCAGAGCTTAAGCCCCTGGCTAGTGTCCGGGTTGTTTACGAGACCCATCAGGTATATCTGTGCCACACGGAGCAAGCAAGCAAGCAAGCAAGCGAGCGAGGCAAGCAAGCGAGCGAGCAGGCGAGCAACACGGCGGGCAAGAAAGGGTCAGCACAAAGGATCGCGTCTTGCCGTAAAACTAACAGGGCACGCGGACACAGAAATTGTCCGCGCCCAACACGCGTGTTACGACAAAAAAAACACATTATTCGAGTCTCCTCGAGTGCACCCTACGTTGGACGCAAGGAGGAGGGGAGGGGAGGGGGAGGGGGAGGGGGGGGGGGGGGGGGGGGGGCGAGTACTACAACCTACTCTGTAAGACCATCATGTACAAGAAAAACACATTTCGACAGAGCAGTCGCGCGAGTCAAAACCATTCGTCTCAAGCGACGGTGTTTGTCCTGTCACTTGCCCGTGATAACACCACCACCAAATACGACCTCTTAAAAAGGAAAAACTCCCCAGGAAATTTCTCAAAATGATCCAGGGTCATTGGGACGGGGGCAACGGTTTCGGCTTTCTTCACAACTTGAAAAAATAACGTTGTGAGATCGAGGCCCATCTTGGCAGGCTGCGTATGATACTTTGAACGCGCGTACTACAGTATATCGCTGTTTGTCTTGCTACTAGTACTACCAGGTATATACCTATATACCTGGTACAGGTCTCTTGCCGCAGATTTGTATAAGCATTATTGTCTCCAAGAAGAGAAAGGTTGGGAGATGCCAGTATACTGGCATCGATGAACCAGTATACTGGCATCGATGAACCAGTATACTGGTCTGTCTGCTCACCACAATACCCTCGTACTGATGGCGGCAAGCCTCGTGAAATGGCGTATCCTGGGATGAAAACCGTCCGTTCGCAGGTCCGAGATATTCAGCAGCAGTAAAGCAGCAGGGGCAGCAGTAGCAGGGGTGGTGGTGAGTGGTGGTATTAATAGTACCAGTCGTAATCGTAGTAGTATAAAAATACAAGTAGTGGTGACAGCGGTGTCAGCAGCAGGAGCCAGAGCAAAGAGGTAGTAGTACTCGTAGCAGTTGTCGAATTAGAGCAGCAGCAGCAGCATCAGCAGCAGTTGAATTATACGAGCAGCAGCAGGGGTACGTACAGCAGTGAAAAAAGTAGTACCAAGGTATGATACAACAGAAAGAACACATAACAGTATAGCAAACAACACACCAGAATGCGCAACACATCGGGAATCGAAGGAAGAATTCGGGGACAACAATCGCAGAATCGTCGCCTGCGGACAAAAGCGGAGGTACCGTGTGTGGCATGTTCTGCTCTATGATACCGCGAAAACAGGATGCAACGTTCCGTGATACCGCGCGCGGTTACACTTGAGGAATTATTTTCTTGGACAATTTATAATTATTGTGATGAGTGCGTGTGAGGCAGGATGTGTGCTACACTATTTTCAACATTAAAAATGGTTTTCTTATGTTTCGTGCAAAAATCGAAATCACAATGATCATGCAATAAACAAGTTCTCAAAGTTGGGAACCTACACCCATCCATCCATCCATCCAAAAAAAAAAGAAGTTATCATTCTCCCACATTTCTTACGCGTTGTCGTGTACCGTACAAATCCCCGCCTCGTGCTTTATTTTCCTCCCTTCCCCCCCTGTCCCTTCCGCAACCCATACCAAAACATTGAACCCGAGCATGGAAGCCGCCTTACGCCGGCCAAATCACCCGCCCGCCTGCCCGCCGCCCCGTGATGCCTACAACGACACGAGGGGGGACACAGCAGACCCGTCCCCGTCCCGTCCGTGCCTCCCTCTTCCCCTCAAGGCAACTCGACTGCTCCTCGTTCCGCGTTTGTGTTCCGAGCCTTCTGGTAGTGCACTGCTGTGCAGATAGATTCCACGCACAACTCGAACTCCATTTTTTAAGTCCTCACAACGGGAGTGCCGTTCTTAACCCCTTTAGAACCGCAGTCCCGTTTGGGGACAAAAATACTTGAAATTTGACTGGTTTGTCCCCAGAACGGGACTGCGGTTCTAAAAGGGTTAGGGCCTAAACGGGTTATTACAATCAACTTACCTGGTAAGCCTGTTAGGTGCGCGGTCTCGCTTCGGGGACAAACTGCAAATAATTCGAGTGGTTTGTCCCGGAAACGGGACCGCTTCCTAAAAGGGTTAATGTTCCTTCTGCGTGTTGTTGTTCTCAGCACTAATACTAACACTAGAGTAAATGTAATGAATCCAAACTATCCTACTACGGGGAACCATACTAATTAAGACCTGCGGTACACACAAAAACCTACCAGGTACCAGGTACCATGGTACCAGTATATATTTAGCTATTTTTACTCAACAATATTAGTTCCTACCAGGTACCAGTATTATTTACTACGGTTTCCCGTAATACTATTTTATCTCGTTCCTCTGAAACGATAATCAGCACACTATACTATACCAGGTGCGTACGAGTACATGTATGTACGATAGGAATGTATGAAAATTAAAAAATGTTGAGACGTACCAAGGTATAGCACTTAAAATACGTTTAGACCCCCAATCCCTCTACCACTGACTGGGATGCATGTTTTGTGGACAAACTTACTTGATTTCAGAGTAGGGATACTTTTTACTGTATACTCAGTACCAGGTATGTATTACGGGGGACCATAGTTAATACCAGGTAGGACCTATGGCATACATAAAAACCTATATATTTGACCATTTTTACTAACAATATTCGGTCCTTCTAACTATGATCCCCCGTAATAGTGAAGACAGGAGGTGAAAATAATTCCTCAAAGAGTTGATCCACCTCTAATTCCAAGTGTTACCATCAGCCAACAATTGATAGAGCCATTCCAAGAAGAAACGAGCGAACAAAGCGAACAGAAGCAGCAGTTGTTCCAAGGGGCCCAACCACCACAAGAACAAAAACAAAAACGAAAAAAAACGAAGACATATCGTCGTATCGTATCGCATCGCATCGTGACCGAGCGTCGGCCCTCTCTCGTTCCGCATCACACCAAAATCCTCACGTTTCTTCTCGTATCCCTAATGGCAGCACCCACGTCGCTCCCCGCTCGCTCGCCCGCCACTTCAACAGGCTCTAGCGGTTCGTTCTCTCTCTCCCCTTTCACCAATTATCTCCCTCGGCTGAAGCTGACTCGACTACTCTGCTGCAGCTGTTCCTATTGCTTTGCGCTCTTATTATTTCTTGTGATACTGCTGTGCTGCTGGCGGTGCTGCAATGACTTCTACCAACCAGGTGTACGACTACTGCTGCTGCTAGCGCTGCTGCTGCTGCTGCTGTAACGGCTGCTGCCGACATTGTCTATACCGGTATCATACAGAGCTACTAGTACGCACAGCAGTAGCTGAGTGCAGAGCGGAGCTCGTAAAGCTCCTGCAGTGCGCACATTGCTCTCTACCTGGCACGACAGAACATGCCCCACTCCTATCCTATCTCTCACCTCCGCTGCGTCTTGAGCGTTCGTGTCAGCGCCTCCTTGCACCAACCTCCGGACCACCTCAATGTTGCCCGACACACAGGCCGCGTGAAGGGGAGTCTGCGCAAACTCGTTCCTGGTGTATCATAGACCGGCACGTATGCGGTGTACGCCGGTACCACGTGCAACGCCGAGGAGGCAGGGGCAGGAACAATGGCAGGAAGGCGGGAGTTAGGAGGGGAGAAAGAAACGCCGCGGCAGAAGCCTCAGTCAGAAGCCTCAGCTGTGGGAGGGAGTGGTGGTGGTGGTGGTGGTGGTGGTGGTGGTGATGGTGTGGGGCGTTGGTGGTGGTTGCGTTTGTTGTGACGTGGTGTTTATGGTCCAGGTGTTGGTGGTGGGTGGCGGTGGTGATGGTTCGACAGGGACTCCGTCGGTCACGCTCAGTGCATTGGCGAATAATAGCTGATACACACCACCACACGTATAAGTTGAAATTAGGAATTAACAGAGCCACTCAAAAGATGTATAGAATCAATCCCAGGGTACCTGGGACCTGGTGCGATAGATGACACAAAAAGAAAAAGAGAGATGGCTTCATCCTGTGATATTATACCTGGTACGTATCGCATGGACTACGCGGACATACGTACGACACACAACATACCGTATACTTGTAGATATAAACCAGGTATTAATACTATTAATACCGGTATACCAAGGAATGCCACGGAATACGGAAATATCACAAAAACATAAAAAAATAAATCTCACGGAATCAACAGACGGTTTACCCTTTTAGAACCGCAGTCCCGTTTTGGGGACAACCCAATCAAATTTCAAGTAGTTTGTCCCCACAACGGGACTGCGGTTTTAAAGGGGTCAAGTTAAGAACCGACGGTCAAGAGTTAACCCTTCTGGCACTGCAGTAGTCCCGTGTCCGAGAACAAGTCACAAGGAATTCAAGTGTGTCGTCCCCAAAACGAGACAGCAATCCTAACAGTTCTTAAAGGGTCAATTGACACTTTTAGGGCTGCAGTCTCACCTTCGGGACAAACTACTCAATTTTTAAGTAGTTTGTCTCCAAAACTGGACTGCGGTCTAACAGGGTTAACATTAATAGCTGTCCATCGCCGTTACACCAAAAACGGAATATAATCTACACTCTACACCCTGCAGCTGTAGAACGATCCTCGCGTAGAGCAGCAGTGGCGCTCATATACGTATACGAATATGTTGCAATAAAGACTGAACAGCCAGTGAATACATGTACTCACAGTCAATCCCAGGGTACCTTTCCAGACCTGGTGCACTAGATGGCACACAGAGATAGATGGCTTGATACGACAGACGGAGGCAACTACGCGTACGGCACACAGCACACCGTATACTACTGCTTGAATATCATACGACAAAGAACAGAATAACCTGGAATAACCATAAACTATTAATAGCACAAAACCAACAGACAGTGAAGAGCAAAGATGGCGAGTGACACCCGGTCACCGCGGACACCACGTCGCGTCACCGGTTTTCGTCGTCACGTGACCGCTAGCCCTTATCCCCTCCTGAAAAAACGCCGCCATATATCTCTGCAACCATTCGTGATGTCACACACTCGCATCATCAGCTGGGACCCGAGAGGAGGCTAAAATTAACGGCATGCTCGAAAACTAAGCGCGAAGCTCGGGAGTACCATGCCGCTCGACGCTGGAGCTAAAAAGCCTCCACAGCCGATATCGATCAAGCCCCCGAAGACTTCCTCAATGAGCAACGTGGGGGGCACCGCGGTTGTCGAAGAAACGGTTGTGACCAAGTTGCTGGAGTTGGGAACCTGATGCCCTCGGCGGTCTGTCAGCCACTGCGACGCCGGACGAGACGGCGAGAACTTCAACGATAAGTTAATATCCTGGTACCAAGGCTTTCGCCGCCGGCGCGTTTCAGCATGCGTCGGCGTATCAGCGCGGGCAACGTTGCCAAAACTTCGCGAGGTTCTCGCGGAACGCGCTGGCGAGATCTACGCGCGGCGAAGCCTACGTGCACTCGACGAGAGTCCCATCGAGGGAAGGAGTTTAGCCCCAAGCAACTAGGGCCGGTCACCCCGGAGGTTTTCGAAGAGCTCGGCAACATGGACCAGACGCCAATCCAGCACGAGAGGCCGGTGGGGACAACGCTGGAAAAACGCGCCAAGAAGGACACTCGCATCAGCACAGGAGGTGAGAGGCAATGCCGGTACTGTTGCCATACTGCGGCTTTCGATACAGTGTACCTCCTAACACACGTACATAGTCTACTGCTGCTGTTTTCTGTATGCCAGCGACGATAGTGATGTTGGTGTTTCTCCGCAGACATGTGTGATAGTTTTCCGTGCTGTCCATACCAGTAGAGTTTGTGTACACCACGTCCCAGATATATATTTTTCTGTCGGCTGCTGCTGTCTGTACCAGCGACTCCGTGGTGCGATGCTCTTCAACAGAGACGTCCTGTTGGTATTCAGTACTGCACCAGCCATGCCAGTAGGAATTGTGAACGCGGGTTCCCGTTTTCGTATTATTACTACGGGGGGCCATAGTTAATAAAACCAAATATTGTTAGTAAAAATGGTCAAATATATAGGTTTTTATGTATACCACAGGTCCTATTAACTATGGTCCCCCGTAACAGATGTGATCCCTCTACCACGCCGACTGGGTGATACCGGTTGCCCGCCATAGCGCCTGTGGGATCACTCCGCAAACATGAGCTTCACCAGTAGTGATAGTAGGCGGAGTGGTGCCGGTTGGCGGCATAGTGCCGGAAATATTGGCTGGCGCACATTGGCACTATAGAGGGACCGGCAGTACTGTCATGTGTTTGTACCGGTATGTTTACTTTGTGAAAGACGAGTTCTCGAAAGTGGTTGCTACTTCTGCTCTACGCATGTACCAGGTACGGTTCAATCTGAAAAACAAAATCACACCACACACATCGAGTATTGTATTTTTGTTTTTTCCTCAACACTATTTTGAATCTGGTGCTGTGGTCCCCGTACATCCGCGACGATATCCCTCCTTCGTCTGCACACGCCGATCTGAATCATTTTTCGCTTCGCAGTAATGAAAAACCCTCTCCCCCTCCTGCCCTATCTCCGAGTATTTACCCCCCCCCCCCCCCCCACCCCGCAGGCAAACAGAAAAAACGCTTCACTCTCTGTCTTACTGTCATGGCGGACAGTGGCAATATTTCTGTACGCATCATAGTCAAGGGCGCGCCGCCGTTCATCCCGTCGACCGCGCCAAGAAAGGGTAAGCGCGCTCAAACGCACAAGAACGCCATTGCCTCAGAGGTCCTCCCTGTGAACCGCACCAAGTCCGGGCACCCCGCGGGGGGTCAATGTCTCACGGGGTGCAGGAGAACAACTGGTGTGCCGCGCGAGAGTGCACCCTGCGGCTGTCGGAGAGAGCTGGAAGCTTCGTCCCCGACAACGGAAGTGTCATTCAGCAGCGTCCAAGCGTCTTTGTGCTGCGTGACTGCAATGCAAGTGCCACCACCGTGACCCGGCGTTCATCGCTGACCTACAGTGGACAGCGGACACGACATACCGTCAGCCTGGTCCCAGGTGGCATGACCTCTCCCCTTTAGCCGCTGGACCGCAAGCTCAAAAAGAGAATGAGGCGACTGATACAGGCGAAGCACACCGCGTATACCGAAACAGCGACTGCAGATCCCACTACGGGCAAGCTGAAGCTGGCGTCGGGGCGTGGCGCCGTGCCGACGTGATGCAAGCGGTCGCGGGCAACCATCATCCCCGACATGGTCAATACTTGCTTCCAAGGTCTGCGGCCTCACGCTTGCGCTCGACGGCACCTAGGACCACGCCTGGTGCACGCACATACTTCGGTCAAGGTTGCTTATCCAGCAGCAGCCCGTCGAGTGGGGAGCAGCACACCCCAACGTAGCTCTGCCCCCGGTCCGGCTAACAGCAGCTACCAGTGGTATCCGACGGCGATTCTATCGGCACCAACCCCATGATCAATATGGACTCCAGGGAAAAAACTCTTGGGGTGAAACTGCTGCCTTCCAGCAGTGGGGAGATGTCGTGCTGATGGAAGACCACAGCGATAAAGGATGGTTGGAAGCACCGGAGCACTGGGACACGGAGGTAGCCTCACGGGTAAAGGTGTGAAACATCACTATTACTACCCTGATAGTTGGGAATACCGGTACACCAGTATAAAAACCCGTGCTCGTGCTGTGGCTACCAGCAGGTAGCAGCTTCGTTGCTTGACGCCGTGACGCGAAGCGCGTGACCGGCGGGGTGGCATGCGAGTTTGGTCGTGGCAGTGCGACAATAATCGGGTACAGTCAGTAGTACACAGCAGTTGCCTGCTGGAAATCCACTGTGCCTGCCAGCCTTCTCCTGGTCTCTGCGCCGATGTGTTTGCCTGCATCGTTTTATCCTCCGTAGCGAGCAGATATTCTGTTTCGGGATGTCGTGGAAACTTCAATTTTGTCTGCGTGCTCGGTCGAATTGATACCGTCTACCGACTACATTGAAACAACTTACCAGGTACATTTCTACCTGTGCATCGCCAAGGTCCCATGCATAAAGCAGTGGAGCCTTCATGCTGCCGATGATGCATACACCGATGTACCGCGGCAAAAAGGCACTGCTACCCCAAACTATCATGTTGCAGCTCAAAAAAGAACCGGAGCCGCTCGCGGTATAATAGCGCACGCAATTTCACCCCCGTAGTGGCTGTTTCCTGTCGTCAAAAGGGGATGAAAAAAAAAGTGTGTTATCGCTTATCGGGGGCACTCCTCTGCGTTCTTTTTCGGGGTAGATATTGTTGTTGTTGTTGTTGCTGTCTTCACATTAAATCGTCCTTTCTACCCAGCTTCATCAGTACACCCAGTGTCCGTCCTAATTCCCTATCCTAGAGAGATGATCTATTAATAGTCTATTAACCCTTTCAGGACCCCAGTCCCGTTTTGGGGACAAATCACTTCGACTTAGAATGTTGTGTCCCCAAATCGGGACTGCGGTACTAAAGGGGTTAATACCATATTTATTATACACGCACCATACGTACGTACGCATATTTTTTTTTTTTTTTTTTTTTTTTTTTTTTTTTTTTTTTTTTTTCCATCCCATTCATTATCTTCGCACATCTTCTTCTCTCTCTCCTTCCAACTCGTAACTCAGATCCGGGGTCACATAGCAGGCTCTTCTCCCCCCTTCCCGCTACGGTACGTGCCTTCATTTTTTATCGCGAGAAGATTTCAGCCTTTTCTTCCCTCGTCGACTCGCATCGAATTGTGCCTACCCACGCTGCAAGGCGCTCTCAACAATTGAATCCCTTTTTTATTTTTGCAAATAAAGTCAAAGTCCGACCCTCCTAGGGCTCGAACCCAGGACTCAAACAAGTAGAATTCGAGGTTAACCACTTGAACCACCGGGGCGACCGGCTTTTGGTACTTATCGGCATGACCAATAAGCTACACTCCATATATACAGAACAGGTACATCTTCATCTTTGTACGCAACGTTGTTGGCCAGCGTCATGAACCTTCGTTCATTCAGTGGGAGAAAGAAGACAGCACACTCGTACGCATCATACGTGAAAAAACAGTCGTATATGTACGTACAACTTGAGCGTATTACACAGCAAGACGTACATACGTAGAACTGAATCTGGAAATGCCATTACTAATGCTCTACCACAGGCTTGAGCGTCGGTTTGCCTATTATTTCCCTTGGTTCTTGCCGCAGTAGTTCTCAGTCTTCACTCTGTGCTATTAGACCTATGCCAATGGAAACGCGAAGTTCAAAAGTTTTTTTTCAAATATATCGCTTTAAAAAAACAGCCGAAAATTTTCTCGTACCGCCGCTGTGGGGAAAAAAGAGAAAAATGTTTGTTTTTTTGTTTTTTTCCCCCCAACGGCTGCAGGCGGCGCAATTTGTGTTTTTCTGGTCGCAAATTGTCAACACGGTGATCGAAACCAGCTCGTGCGACGATCGACGCTCGATCTCGACATAGACTCAGCCCACGGCCAACCCACTCGGTATCTGGCAAGCCCAACGAGTATAGATGACGGCCTCGAAGACATCAGGCGGATCCATAGTCTAGGGGGCGAGAGCTTGCCGGCGGCGTCCTACGGTATCCTCCCAAACCTGAAAAAAAGTCTATTTTTTGCCATTCGCGACGGATGGAGAAGTTTTGTCTTCTGTTTTGTGCAAACCAGCGGCCAAATGTTTTTTTATCACACGCCTGGTCAGCTCCCGCCACATGACACCGGCCATGGTGTGAAGACGGTGACCCTAGGGTGGGTCGGAGCCCCTAACGAGCGCACTCCGTTCAGAATTCATGACGCAATCGTTGGTTTTGTTGATCGATGTCTGTCGAGGACTCGGAATCTCGCCGCTTCGAACCAAACATCGGCCTGAGTTTTTCTCAAGCCGATGTTGGCCCAACATCGGCCCCAGATTTGCTTTTTTCGGGCTTTTCCAAAAGTTAGGAACCATTTTCTTTTTTTAGGTGGCCCATAGGAAGCGTGTTCTGATTTTTTTTGGCGGGTATCTTTGAAATTCAAACTTTTTATTGCAACTTCGCTGTACCATTGGCATAGGTCTTAATAGGGCATACTTGTACAGGCACTTCGTATCGTTTCGTTTCTTTGGCTCGTTCAAAATTAAAGTGTCTGCGACATCCCCTGCATGGGGCCACGACAATTTTTCCTCATATTTTTCCTTATTTTTTTCTGTGATATTCTCTCTTTGATAGCATGTGTATGTCGTGCCTGTAGTATCCAGTATGTAAAAATGAAGGCACGTACCGTAGCGGGAAGGGGGGAGAAGAGCCTGCTATGTGACCCCGGATCTGAGTTACGAGTTGGAAGGAGAGAGAGAAGAAGATGTGCGGAGATAATGAATGGAATGAGAAAAAAATATATATATGTGTGGTGACATGGCATCGCATTGTCTACTTTGCATCGCAATGTACTGGTAGTATTAATAGTAGCTATCTGGCGTAGTTTCGTGACGACCTTGCATCTCTACATACGAAGGATTGAAGAATCGGCACGAACACTGGTTGTATTGCTGATATGTCGACGGGTAGAAAGAACGGTTCAATCCGACGAACACACAACACACAGAACTACAGCAGCAGCAGCAGTAGTATTCGTAATATTCTATGGAGGGTAAACTCGCGTACTTCTCATTTCCAACATCCTAGGGAGAGGGTTACCGTAGGACGTTGGGCCTCACAGGCAAAGTCTCCTTACGTACGTCGCAATCAGATTTGCAAAAAAAAACAAGCATGACGTTCAAGGCAAGTCAGGGCTCTTCCTTTCGCACAATACAGATGATCAGCTTTTGGAGTTACCTATGGTACTTACGGGAAAAAAAGAAAAAAATACGGGGATGATGTGTGCCCTACGTGATGCTGTACATTTCAGGGGTTTCCATTCCTCTCTAGAGGCAACATTATACTCGTGATAAGGGATGCAAAAACATGCGGCTGGAAGGGAACCCAGTTATGTACCGCGTACGGCGGACTTTAACTGCGGTAAATTACGCGCGACGCCGTAACGTCATCTCTAAAACAATAACACACAAGTCCTCAGCTGTGAGCATTTCGGCACAACTCATAATCCCATCCACTTTTGAGTACTCGTACGTAGGCGGGTACCCACTGCATTCGGGGGGGTGGATTGAGAAAAAGGAACCAAATGGAGCAACCCGCCGGGCCGATGTACCATGTCGACGGGTAGAAAGAACGGTTTAATGCGAAGAACACACACACACCACAGCACCAGCATATCATATCGTGCGTATGGATCATTGTACACGAAATGTAAAATATGGGATAATCACGTACGAGGAATCGATCGATTTTCAAGTTGCAAATTCGGCTATTTAAATCGTTTCGACGAGCTTGCAGCCTACGCGCTCACGTATACACCACAAGTATGAATGAAGCGTGCAACAAACAGCAGTCATTCAGTATTATACTCAAAGTACGTACGAGACTAATGCGGCGTTTGCAACAAAAACAAGACCAAAAGAAACAGAAACCGACACAGTTTTTCGTTCTCATACGATGCAATTGCGCATGCGCATAATGCACAAAAATATGAAAATGATGCACTCGTGCTGTTCGTGCCACCGCAGCGACCGCAGAGGCGCAGGCAAAAAAAAGGGAAGGACGGGGGGGAAGGGGAGGGGGGGGGGGGGGGGGGTGGTTCCAAACATGACGGGAGCGGGACTGGGAAATGCTGGGTACCTCGACCAATAGCAGCGAAGGTCTCGCTGCGTACAGAAGAAGAGGGCCTTGATACAATTAAATAACGTGCTTCAAAACAAAACAGTTTGTCCCCACAACGGGAGAAAATAACAGCGTCTGCTTCCCCTTACACCTCTACCTTATAGCACTCTCAACTCGCCGTTACGCCAACGCAGTACACCAATTAATGGCCACAGCCGCAACTGCTGTCCGCACATGCCGTGCCTGCCGCTTGCCCTCAAGCTTTTCAGCACACAAGTTTCGAATAAACAACCCAAAACTTAAGCACGTCATCCTTGGGCAGGGATTATTTGTAGACACGAGCCTATTCGTAAATGTGGACAGAGCCTGTGGGACAATTTTGCAGGTCGACACTATTATACCGGAATCACTATTGGTGCGTTTCGTTTTGAGGTTTCAGGGTTAGGGTTCCCCACGTATTACCGGTAATAGTAACAGTCAGTCCCGAAACATAAGAAACGTTTGTGTACAGTATTGATATACACAATGTCCTTATATTTCGGTACTACTGTATACAGCAACTATATAGGGATGCGTGTTACTCGTAACGCAATACGCGTAACGCGTGTTACGCGTACCACGTACGTACGCTCGCGTTCGCAAAATCCTTGCCGTTCGCTGAATTGAAGGAAAATGGTGGGAATCGCCTCGGCACATAGCGGAAAACCCTAATTCTGCCCCCGGCGGGGATGTTAGTGTTTCATCCCCTGTACTAATAATAATGCCTTTTAATATTTGCGGTGGCTGTTCGCACTTTTGGCCCCTTTTTTCTCCGAACGGGCGCCTTTAGCACGTGTTCAAGCAGTAGATAACACCTATCACGCATCCCTGCTACATATTTCATACTGGTCGCGTGTATATAGCGTGTTTTCGTCGTTTTTGGCGTTTGGGGGTTTCAGCGTTGTTGATACCTTGTTCAAGGTAAGGCACCCAAGAGGCAGTTACATATTGCTCCCATTGCTGTCTCTGGAAATACCTACGCCGGAAATTAAATCAACTCATTGAAGCTGTCGCCCCTATGCAAGTCCGCCTCAAAAGCGGCTCTTAGTAGGATGCAGCTCACCCTTCATGCGACTCGCCAGACACCTCACGGAGCTTCGCGCTTGGTGCAAGCAATGTCTGCCTGGTCGGTGAAAACCCGACATGCTCCGTCCCGGCATTGTAGGGATGCGAGGGTCTATGGTCATACGACTACGGCCATGCATGAGATCGAGTACATATCTGCTATCGAGTACACCCCCCCCCCCTCCCTTCCCTCCTTGTGAGTATCCCCCCCCGCCCCCCGCCCTCCTCCAGGAAAAAAACCAGACATTTATGTTTTTTTTTACCGGTGGAATATTCCACCTGTGGGATATTAATATTCTCCCACGGACTCGTTTCGTGACTAAAATATACTACACTCGTAGCTGTCTGCGCGCACACACCCTTTTTTAACCCGTCTTGAACCGCAGTCCCGTTTTGGGGACAGACTACTTAAATTTGAGTGGGTTGTCCCCAGGACGGGACGGCGGTTCTAAGAGAGTTAAAAACAACGCACAGAGCGGATGCAAACGAGCACAAATAATGAGAAGAGTGCGGCTATCCACTCGGACCCAGGCATTTGGTATCAGGTGTGTGTATACAATACAAAACGAGGAAATTTCTTCGCAACACACCATGATCACTAGAGTAGTACAGCGTAACAAGTATTCTAAAAGGGTGGCCACATCAAACACGGGAACAAAACTATTATTAATGGAACTACAGTGCGTAATATACTCTTAAGAGTTGGTGCCTGGCCTGTTTTTTCATCTGCCATTTCTATTTATAGTAAAAGTTCGGTAGTAAACTGAAGCGCTGGCGAGAAGAGACAAGCCAGACAGTACCTCAACAGTTTTCGTGTTTGCATTTCCGTTTTGGGTGTGGCCACCCTGATGGAAGCCTCTGTTCTCCGAAACCAGGGTTTCCACCAGGGCAGCCGTCAAAAACGGGGGAAAAAAACAAAAACCAACATGATAGTACCTGGCCTGTCTTTTTCTCTCCAAGGCTTTTAGTTTACTACCGAACTTATAGGAGTTGAAAAGGGAGATAAAAAGTAGGCCTACTGCTGTAGGCACTACGAGTATTAATACTATACCATGTACTACATACTACGGGGGACCATAGTAAATAAGACCTACAGTAGACACAAAAGCCGATATATACCCCTATTTTTTACTCACAACATTTGATCCTATTTACTATGGTCCCCAGTAATAGCAATACCTGGTAGTTTTAGCCGCATCGGAACATGGTGCCTGAGTGGGTGAGTTCTGCCGGCGGCAATTTATATACCCAGGTTTTTTTTTAGGGCGCAGGTCCGGGTGGGGTCAGGTCGGCGTGGGAACAGGGTCTCGGTGGAAGTGTCGGCCTGTGCAAGTTTTCTACAACAGGCTGCTCGTGACTACACGAATTTCCTGTCGACATTGGGGGGGGGGGGCGTGCTGCTGTCGTTGGGTACAAATAAAGAACGGTTTCCATATTTGTTTGCATGGCCTTTTTTCGTGGTTTCGGAGGGAATGACGCCCAAAACAACAACAAAAACCTGTTATTAGTGCATTACACCATCGCCTCCATCAGCAGCCCGAGCGGCTGGGCTAAACGGTGTGTCCGAACTGCACGAGAAGGGAGCTGCGCCACAAGCGCGAGGCATTCATGACATTTGATACGTACGTACCTGGTACTTGTATCTGATGCGCGCTCTGATCTGTTTATTGCGCAACATGTCGTATTTTTAGGTCGCCATACCCGGTTCCCAAAGGACATCTCGTACCGCGTTCAAGCACGAAATATCAAGACGACACACAAACCACTGAGGCTTCTCTTAGTACGTATAACACAGCAGTTGTTAATGATGCCATTATGAGTAGCTCATTGCCAGAAGCAATAGCACCGTCCGCGGTCACGACAGCAGCTGTGTGTGGAGGATTCCATGCCACAATTTTGTATATCGTCCATTTCCGATCTGGAAGCGTCAGAGGGGTTATCACCCTTGTAGGACTGCAGTCCCGTTTTTGGGGATAAACCACTCAAATTACAAGTAGTATGTCCCCAAGATCGGAGTGCAGTCCTAAGAGGGTTAAATAACATCTCTAGAAATACATACACCCACGTTGATGTTGACAAAATCCTTAAACATAGCATAACCCCTACCCGTAGCCCTTTCAGAACTACCCCGACATATTAATAGTATTATTACTATTAATAGTTAATTAATCTTCCACTCTGCACGGAAACGTAGGGACAGCAGTATACTCTTCCCACCAAGTATTGAATACTAAACGTTCCTTATGTTTCCGTCCAGCTGAGTGGTATTATGGGATAATGTTCGCAGTATACAGCAGTACAATAATTCCACGTCAGCGGGTGCGTAGCCATTCCCCCCCCCATCCCGGGGGGCGAGCGAAACAGTCGGTCAACTCTTCAGGACGAATACCATACAGGCTGAACCTGCAGCCTTTGAATTTAATACCTTATGAGCGAAAGCCACGTTCCCGACCCTGCTTCTGTACGCTGCACGGTTCTCTGTTGTGCGAGCAGCTCTCGCCAAACGTCCCAATTGGGGTGTCGGGACCTACCCGGTACTGATTTTTTTTATCTGCGCGAACTGCTGTAAATTACCAGTACACTATTAATATACCTGGTATGAACGGTCCATGGTATAAAGAACACTCGATTGCGTCTGTGTTCCTTCACAGCACATGGAGCATTACAACAAGCTCTTGAATAATGGTGGGTGCTGCTTCTCAGGAGGATTGATTAAGCCATTGGTGGAGCCGGGATGACGCAGGCACGCACGCATGCGACACAACAACATTCACGACAGGGGAACACGAACACAATACCAGAGTCACGACCAAGGCGAAAAATACTATATACCAGTACTAACTATATCTTCGGGTGATACCAGGATATATGTTTGAGCGACCGACGGGTTGAAAAAAACGACTGCAACGTTCTCGCAACTATTAACACAACACTTACAGACACTTACAGGGTACGTTTGATCCTATGAGAAATGATGATACTCTGGAGAGTGAGAGCTCATAGGTATGATCCCCGTACATTGTAGCAGCAGTACATATATGGTAACCTGTACCTGGTGCCTATTAATAGTGTACCATTGATAGCATGCCTGGTATAATGTACGATGAACATGGAACTCCTACGAATACGTACATACCAGGTATATCACATCATATTATAGACCAATCTAGACTACGTTTAGTCATATACCACTGATACTAAATATAGCTGGAATTTGAAGTGTGGCGAAGCTGAAAGCTGGCAATAGCGCAACACCCAAAATCAAAGCAATGGCTACACACCCTCCCTGCCCCCCTCTCCCGTCCCCCTCCCCCGCGTATATTTTGCCCTCCGTCAAAGATAAAACCTCAGCGGGTACATATTGTAACTCCGCCTTCCGAGTCCATCAACAAACGGCATGCCATGCCGCTGGTGACTATCGTAACATAGCAAGCTTCCTTTCATCAACGAGCGTCGCTAAGTCCGCGTGCAAACTCGCACATGTCGTCATGATATTGCGGCAGCAACAATCATCATCTGCATCATCAGCGAACAGCGACAGAGACTTTCCACTTTCCGGAGCCCGCCGAAACAACGACATACTTCGTACTGTATCAAGCATCGCGAATCCTTCTATTCACAACGGTACTATTAATACTGTACGACCACCCTGTCCCGATAAAAGAGGACCGTTTTAATGTAAATATTTCATCCGAACATCCGAGGGCCGTTATATTTAGGGCCATGGTGGTGCTCTGTAGTCACAGCAGTACGCATCAGCATCAGCACCACTACTGCTGTAGAAACGTTCCGGATTCCGACGAAACATCTAATAACATACAGCATCCCGAATCCCCACGTACATTCCTACCAGCTATACTAATAGCAGTCTTCATAGCGGTAGAATTGATGTAGCAGGAAAACCATTATTACACGTACGTAGGAGTACTGCTCGTGCCGCTGTAATTTTGAACACTTCAACAGGAATACACAAACGATTGAGCATTGTTGCGCTGGGCCAGGTGTAGATAGGTACGCCCGAGTTGAATCTTCCAAGGGTTATGTTGGCGTCGCTTGCCTTGCCACGGTCATCGCCTATTCGTCTTGTTAACAGCGGGGGGTGATCATCAGGTCCAGTACAGCTAGAAGGAGGGCGTTTTTGAGTGTTTCGGTGTCCACTATCGAGAGCATTAATACGATATATATAGCAGTCGATATCAACTTAGTTTTTGTTGTTGTTGTTGGTTTTCCAACCCAAACCAAGGACGTGTGACACAGGCGATAGCGCTGCTGAAACGGTTGGTCCGCCTGCACGTAGGGCCGCAGTCCCGTTTTCGGGACAGATTACTTAGAATTTGACGGGTTTGTCCCCAAAACGGGACTCTGCGGTTCTAAAGGGGTGATAACCCGACGGCTAAAACAGTACCTGGTATACCCGTTGTGAAGTCAGAGAACGTACGTAATACTGCTGTCATAATTCGCAGTATACCGGAATACCAATACACTATTAAATACAAGAAGTACCAAGAGTGAAACAACAAGGTAACTGAGCATCGATAACTTACCTGATGTTCACGTTAGCCCCAGAACGGAGGAGGTAGTCCGTTGATAAAGCTCGGCCGTTAAGAGCAGCCTTGTGGAGGGGAGCGTCTCCCACGATGTTCTGGGCATTTATGTTGGAACCCGCGTTCAGAAGCAGCTCCAACATCTGAGGGACAAAAGAAGTAGGGAAAAAAAAAACACAAGGCGAAGGGGGCACGAAATAGGAAACCAAGAAGCCGAGAAAATAAGACAAGGGAGGGTAGATGTACGACGTAATCGCATTGTTTTTGGGAATTTTCTGGAGAGACGGGGCGGGCACGGAAGGAAACAGGCAATACTCGTGGGGGGATTGCAACCGCGAAAACCGCCACCCATAGGGACACCCCTCAGAATTCATCACATGCCACAGCACACGGCACACACAGCAGCATGGAGGGAGATGCGGAGAGACAAACGATTCAGGCAACAAAATGCACCAACAACTGACTTTTCCAGTCGTTCGCTTACGCGCTAACCACGGCGCGCGCGCCATTGGATGTTATCGGTGACACCGTTGCGTCGGTTACCCCTCTCCCCCCAGAGGAGAAAGCGGCGCCTTTGGGGAAAAAACATATTTTGTATCGGGTATCCAAGCAGCAGACGAACTATCAACATACACGACGACGACCAAATATATCACAGCAGGTGTCGCTGTGACTAGAACTCGTGCAGCAAGATATTTGTAACTGCCACCTTGCGCGCGTCGGTTGAGAAATTAGAGAATCGTGTATGATACGTATCGATGTAACCGGGGTCGGCGGTCGAAATATCAGGCTCAGCCAGCTCGAAAAAGTTCCAATTTTGGGCGCGGTGAAAATTGGAAACTCAGTCCGCTCGTGATCAATAAAAAAGCAACCAAGGTGCAATAATCGCGATGTTGCTGGTGTTTTGGCTCATGCCGCACTTTTAGCGATGCGAGCCACGAACAACCCCGTCAGTACGCCGTGACAAAAAAAAAAGCAAGAGTAAGAACAACAACGGTGAGTGACGCACGGATCAACTGCGACGCTAGCACAACAACCTGTCTGGCAAGCGGTTCTGAACCCTTCGCGCTGCCGAAACAGTTGGAATCGACTGCCTCCCGCAACCACTCCGCATCCCACCGCTGATACCCACCGACAACCCCCCGCGCCCGGTTTCGCTCTCGGGCGGGGTGCGGCAACTGGGAAAACGAAGTACGCACGAACACAACTAGGAACGCACTATTTATACGACTATATAGTACGACTCTGAAGCTCAAGAGACAGAAACAGGCGGAAGAACTGAACCAACCAACAACCTCCCTCTTGCACGCCATGACCATCGCTACATACCCTACGGTTACGACACCTCCCAACTCCCAACGAAAAAACTCGAGAAAACTAAACAAACGTGACAAATGCGGGATGGTTGCCCGCCCCCCCCAACCCCCGCCCCTATCTCACGCGCTTGGGGGTGGGGTTTCGTAGTTCTGTTCGTCGATTACATAGGATAAAATATGTCAACCATCTTCTCGGAAAAATTGCAAGCTACCCTCCCCTCGTCTGCCCTTCCGATGTCATCGGACACCCGACGATACCTCCATCTTATACCAGGTACAATGTATTCGTCTACCAGTATATTACAGTTTACACAAGAGTTTTACTATTGATTATACATGACAAAAGAAGCTCGGATTTTGGCTTAAGGCTTGTGATATTGACGTCGAATTTTAGTCAAGGCTTGTGATGTCGACGTTGAGCATGGACACTCAAAAGGCCACCAGGTATGGTATGCTACCTGGTAGGTAATATTTACTCGTAGAGTGGCGTTCTTCGCGGAGCACAAATGACTAGCCGTAAATTCTCAAGTTGAGAACAAACCCTGAAAACTTCAACCCTCAAATTTCAAATTTCTTCACGCATATCAGGTACCAGGTACCTGGTACCTGGTATATAATATCTGTATAGGTATCTAAATATCTCAATATGACGTACGAGTATTTCGGACGACGAACATCTCAGTCCCGTTACAGCGAGGCGTACACCCGTAACCCGCATGTAAACCCCTTTTGGAACTGCAGGCCCGTTTTGGGGACAAACTACGCTAATCCAACGTACTTTGTCCCCACAACGGGACTGCAGTACTTTTTGTATTTAATTAGAGGGTTGACGATAACTCCCACACACCGGGTGCAGTACAGAAAAAACGATAAGTATGATTTGGCTCACACGACAGGTAGGCCAACATGGCAAATGACATGACATAGGCCGTCTCGCTTAGTGCTGGCGGCTGCTAACAGAGTATACAGCCGACACAGGGCGGGAGGCAGTACAAAGATAGACTGCCCGATTACTGCTACGAGTATTATTAAGACCACGAGCGTGTACGTGCCATCTGGCACTATTAACAATCACCAAAATAACACAAGAACACCACAAGCGCAAGGGTATATATACCAGGTATATACGTATATACTGCTGCTGCTGCTGCTGCTGTGTCAATTCTCCAATCAACCGTATAATTCTACCGTACCGTATCCCTCCGACGTTTTTAATGGAAAGTGTCGTCTGTACAAAGATTTTCACGAGAGAACGAACGATGAACTAATGAACAGACAAACGAAAATATGAAAATAGAAGTACGCAGCAGCAGCAGCAGCAGTATGCCAGCAAGCCGCAACGAAGCAGCTGTTGGCGGGTAGTTCCTACTAATAGTCGTACGTATTGGTATATTGCCTGTAATACTAATAGTACACGTATGGTTTTCGATTCGGATGCTCTTTTTTTTTCATGTCCGCCAGTCGTCGCTCTGACAGCAACCCAGACAGCGGGAAGGAGTGTTCCCCTCTGCGTTCACGACTACCGTGCGTTTCGTACGATGCAGGCAGCACTCCAGACGGCAAGCGCAAGTCAGTACGTGTAACCACGAGTTGGTTGGTTGTGGGAACGGGGGAACCTATCCTTGCGTCAGCAGTATGCACATTAGTATAATTTCGTGTGCGCGCCTTCTTCGTCTCGTGGATTTTTAGGCGGGAGGCGTCGTGCTTCCCAGCAGAATTTTGATTTTTCACGTTTTTTTCGGGTCTTCCTAGGGCTGCAGCACCTTTGTGTGACCAGTGACCAAGGACTCCTTGATTTGGGTGTTAACGTGAAAACAACGAGAGTAGGTGTATAATCAGAAGCTTGCTTAAAATAACAAAATAATAGGAGCAGCCGTCAGTGTTTCCCTGCCCTGTGCTAACGAGAGATGAGAGCGTCTTACGCGTGACACGTACTCCGGCGTTCGCAAATCCACGTGTCGTTCTCAAAATTATGGTGGCGTTCGAGCAAGTAAAAAATAGCTCCTCGTGGGAAATGCCTCCCTATAAACTGAAAACCCCCGTTGTTTGCCCGGGGATGAAAGCCTTCACGGTTTTTGCCCTTGTCGCTCGCACCTTTTGGGGTATTTCGTGCGAACAGGCGCCGTTTGCACGCGTTGTTTTAGCCGTAACAAGTAACACTCAGCACGGATCCCAGATGACAACCAGCAGTGAATGACAGCATGACTATACACCAAGTACGGACGTACGTACACGGACGGATGCAAATGATCAAAAATCAAAAATCGAAAACGCCAGGTCCAAAAAACCTGACGACAAGAACGTACGCGCCTGTCACATCAAGGGCGACGATGCTACCGACCCCGCTCCCACTTCGCACCCTGATCCCACCCGCACCAGATCCCAGATGGGACCCTGCTTCTACTCGGTGAGGCAAAAATATAATTAGCCGACGGCAAGGGCCCACCAAAGGCACCCTGGTCCCACGCGACTCTATCCACCACAATCCGGGTTTCCATCGTAATAGCCACAGCAAAACGGGAACACACCTAAACTGATGTAATAGTGTCCGACCTGTGGTTATCTTCCACAGGCTCGGGTCTACAAATAGTCGCGGCCAGTTTGCCTCTTGATACCCGGTACCAGGTATTATGTAAGGCGGACACTATTAATAGTATTACACAACCGAGAAGGAAGTGGGAAATAACTCAATTGGGCTTTAACCACTTTAGAACCGCGGTCCCGTTTGGGGACAAAACTACTTGAAATTTGACTGGTTTGTCCCCAGAACGGGACTGCGGTTCTAAAAGGGTTAAAGGGGTAAATCAGGAAGAAAGATGACAGAACGCGAGAAAGAGGGGGGAAACAAAAACAAACACGCATGATACTCGTATACTACTCGTACTCGTCCTGGTGCCAGCAAAGAAGAATGCAGACTCCCGGTCACAAACCAGCGGAGCCGAGGGTGCAAGGCATAGCGTACCGAGACAGGAGGCAGCAACCTAAAAAAAAAAAAGCCGATAAAAACTTGAACCAGGCACGAGTACGAGCACGTACTTCCCAGCATGAAGCATCCAGCACCTGGTGTCACTCGTATGCATCCACGGTCCCAGCGTCCCAACTGACTCGATATGTCACTACATACGAGTGTGAGTATTACACCTGGTGATGCTTTAACATATACCAGGTATAGATAGTTCCAGAGAGCTCCAAAGCTCCGTGGTCACAACATATATGATAAACCGAGAAATGATGAGAGACGGAAAGCCCCACCGGTTCACGGCATGGAAGACTGGGTTGGGGAGTGCGCGAGAATCAAAATTACTGCAAATTTAATATGGATCGTGTCGTATTGTATACCAGTATACCTGGATATACCTGGAATATGGAGTATCAGTGCACCTCGAGTACATTAATGGGACGTGTGTGACCGGAAAGTATGCATCATAGAGTTGCACCCCGTCTGGCTGAGAACCGGGTACCCGGAACCGTCGGAACCGGAACCGTCCCTGTCTAACTAACGGAACCGCGGGTATTTGTACCCGTCAATTGTGCTGTACGGAGGCCTCAAGACTGGGGTAAACGTCGATTTACACTCCAGCGGCCGTGCCTCTAGACTCTCGCCTCTCGCCCCTGCAGACTACAGACCGAGAATAGATAATACCCCTATTAATACCTGCCTTTCCTACCACGCCGCCGCTCCAAAGCTGCAAGTTTAGCAAAAGTTGTATGGTAACCCGGGTACCCGCGTACCCGTGTCCCCGCCTTACCACGCCGCCGCTCAAACGCAAAAGGGGAGAAAATAGTGTATGGTAACCCGGGTACTCGGGTACACGGGTACCCAGATATCCGTGTCCGCCTCATCCGCCGCCGCTCAAACGCTAATAGGGGAGCAAATAGTGTATGGTAACCCGGGTACCCGTGTCTGCCGGGACCCGGGTACCCGGTTCCGGTTTCGCCTCAACCGCCCCCCACCCGGTCGGGTACCCGGTTCCAAAATTTGAGGCCGGGGTCCAACTCTAATGCATCATACGAGTACCTGGTACATGACGTTTCCTATTTATAGACACGCAAGCAGCGGAAAACAGCAGCAGCAGCTACAGCAGTATCAATCATCTCAATGCCGATGCGTACCTCAAGCGGTCCCCCGGCACCAAGGCCTCGCTGCGAGAGCTTCTTTCCCACTTTCCGCCGGTCCTTCCCCACGGCCTTCCGCTTCTTGCCTTTGCTGGAATCACCGCTATCACGGATGTAGGCACACGCCTGACGGGCCATACAAACCGGTAAGACGATTACGTAATTTTTAAGCAGTGCGAATGGAAACTGAAATGTGGTGAACCATACCCCAAGTACACAACAGGGTATGTACAGCAGTAACACAGGTACAGCAGAGACTCGTTCTGGGCCATGCATGACACAAAAAGTACCAGTACTGGTATCAAATATGCGATATCCAACTGCATCATCTACGATTTGGGGACGAACTACTTAAAAATAGAGTGTAATTTGTTTGTAGGAATACAGTACATAAAAGGGCCAAATATCTTCAAATATATCTGTATCTTGACGAGCTTGGAGGGGGGGGGGGGTTCATACACCAAAAATAACACCAGCTCACTACAAAATCGGTAAACAGGAGCTCCAACACAACACACAAGGTGTACTGCATCAACGACGCGTATCAGCGATAATTTTGATGGGGAGGGTAGGGTACTGAATACGCCTGCAGATGCGAGGCTAGGAAGGATGGAGCAACAAAAAATCTATGGTTGGACCAGCAGCCAAAATCGCGATCACAAAAAAGCAGAAAAAAAGCAAGAAACACCTCCTCCTGTTGTATTACTTTCCCGATCGATGTCACACAAAACACGAAACACAAAAACAAACATAAAAATGAACAAACAAACTCCGCGGAGGGGTTCGTCAACGGGCGGTTTGGACTTTAGGCTTCCGACGCTTAGCAGCCTCGTGCTGCAAGAGTCGACAGCTGACGCCCGGACCGAGGACCAACCAAACCAGACCTCGCACTCACCGAAAAACTCCCATGTTGATACGTGTCAAATCGTCAGATCACACATGTTCGCTGTGCCCGGCCCAGCCGCCCAGATCCCCCGTACTTTATACCAGAGTACAAAATACCGAAAGCAAAATTGCATCTTGAAAGACACAAGAAATATTACCCCCCTGCTGATTTGCCCAACGTAAATTACTATTAATAGGGCTGGGAGTGGAGCTGCACTGCGAGGTACGTGCGAATAAATTGGGGGACCTCGATCGATCGAACAAAAAAAGCATGCTACAGAGTAGGGGAAACATAAAGAGTACCATGTACTGCTGCGTAGTCTTTGGCTAGGTTATGTACGCACCTCGTGCATCGGGGTGTCTCCCAGCTTGTTTTGCTTGTTGACGTCTCCCCCTTGTTGGATGTACTTTTGCATCTGGCAAGAGGCGGGTACAGGGTCGAGTCGCAGGCCGCGAGAGAGCAAACACAGATGAGACGGGTGAGGCAGAGCAATATCATCAAACTCAAAATCAAAATACTTTGTAGCCAGGTGGTACATGATTATACACCCGACTGACTTGACTGCAGCACCAGAAACAAGAGGCAGCCCCTATTTCCCGCAACGGTGGAGCCATGGCTGGGGCAAGTCCATGGTAATCACAACCTCTCAATCCCGACGCGTAGGTGCATGCCCGCCCGGCAAAGCTTGTCGGGACAACAAGCTGTGATTGGCACAACACGCACCGATAGAGGATAGCATGCTTCTATCTATCTCGTGTTGCTTCTCGTAGTAGTCAGCTTGAAAACATTCACTGCAGACAAGACAGAAAAACAGTCCAAGACCACGCGTTTTCGCTTTGATTTTTGACGCGTACTCAGTACTCCACAGGGAGACGCGCACACTCTCACCTTGGAAACGCGATTTCGAGCAGCCGCGTCGTGGGGGTTCGAAAGACCCGATACCGTGTCCTTGATCCATCGCATCGACTCCCCCGTGAGAGGCTGGCATCCAACCACCATGTCTTCCAATGATCGTCCAAGCCCAGCTCAGGGCGCACCTCGGGACAAATTCCAGCACACCCCAACCTTTCGCTGTGATCACTGATCAAGGAAAATACGACGAAGTTAAGAGCCCCCGCGCACGGAGCACCACCCCTCTCTCTCTCCGGTCGCGCTCCGACCCTGCAGCCGATGAAAGACCCCGTGAGTGTGCGGTCTTGTCGACAACTCTCTAAGAAGATGGTTGGATCGTCGTAAGGGGCTGGTGTCCCGTATGCTCCTCGAGCGTGCGTTGTTCCCGGTTTCCCCCTCAACTTAGACACGGGCAGCTTTTGCCCAGCGAACGGGTCAACTTGGGTAGCCTGAAAAAACTAGATCACTATAATTTTTAGTGTATCACCAAAGAGGCAAGCAGGGCGTCCTGTGCGTGCCGCTGCGCTCAAATGGCGGGCTACAGCCAGTGGCGGCGGTCGATGTTCCACCCCTCCACTGCGAGCGGTCACACGCGTTCCTGTAGATACCGGCGGTTTGGAACGCCTAGACCACGGGGGAGAAGCGGTACATCGTTTTCAGTTTTCAGCGTGGGTCTTGTTTTCAGGCAGGAAGAGCCCTGTTTGCTCTGCGTGGCACCACCAGAATCATGGAATTCAGTCGGAATTGTGTTTGTTCCATGTTTTCGTTTTGGCGTCCGGGTAACTCAAACTCGATTGTCGATTTTCCCCAAGTTTCGCCACTTTTGACTTTTGCTCGGATTCGTTTGGTGTGCAGCACTGGGTGTGTCCTCGAGTTGTAGTGGCCGCGCTTAGACTTGTGGATTGGCTCGAGCGTTCTGCATGGAGAAGAGATCGACGGCGGCGGTGTCGCCCCTAGGTGCTGGATCGAACGTGAGCAAAGGGGCTATGCCCATCATGTTACTTTTTGCTGTTCCATCATAACCCTTTTCGCGAAATGTTCATTGCAAAGCGAAAGTAGACACCAGCACCAGCATAATGAATACGCCGCTTTGGTCATACAACAGCAGTATACATAGTACTGCAGCAGTAATACTCAGCGTCAGTACTTGTACGTACGTAGCACTCGTACGTATTTTTTCAGATCGCCCCCCCTCTTTGTTGAGAGCGTGTTGGAATCGCTCCGCGCCCCTCTCGTCGACGCGAAGCCGTGCTACAGCAATTCCATGCTCTAATAATTTATGTGATCATCGGTTCGAACCATCATGTCCTGCTTTGTGTCGCTCGATGGCAGGCCTCGACTTTTCTGGACAGCCCGCCAGCACCCCCCCTACGACAACACTCTTCGACAATCAACGCTACAGCAGCAGCAGCAGCAGCAGCAGCAGCAGCAGCAGAAGCGCCAGTGGGGACTGTAAGAATGGCTGAAACCCGAGCCCCCAAGCGAGCGCGGCGCCAAGTTGACGATGGAGGGCGTGGACGATTAGCGCAGGTGGTGGAGGCTTCCTTGAGGGACAGTCGCTCTTTCTTGATGCACCCAGATATGGTCATGAAGGTGCGGGGATAACGTCAGTGGCCATTTTCTGTTTCATGTTTTCATAGCCTGCAATGTGGGCCGACTGCTGCTTCTGCTGCACCTGTACTCGATGCGTTTGGGTTGCTGGCGTATGTACGTTGTCCTTGTCGTACCCAGGACAACGATGGCATGGCATTGCGTTGTCTACTCGGCTTGCCAGTACTGCAGTGCGATGTTTTCTCGTTGTGTGATAGTTTGTGGTCACGGAGCTTGTATCTCCACACATGAGAGGGTGAAGAATCGGCACGGACACTGGTTGTGTTCTGGTACGAGTACTGGATGTCGACGAGTACAGCAGTATAGCAGCACGCACAGAAAAAAAAACACGCACAACGCACAAACAAACAGCACTGCACTACCTGTACGTACGTAACGTAGTTTTTCAGTTTTTGACACTGAAGGTAGTAATGATGTTCTCGGGGACTGTTGCTGTCAATGTCGAACGCCTGCACCACTGCTGTACTATTGATTGTACCAGAGGGCCATGTACGAGTTTTTTACTCGTCGCTGCTCTGTTTTGCCACTTCTTATGCAGTCGGAAACGGATGTACCAGTACAATGCTCAAGATGTTGTCTCGAGTTAGTCGGGCGTTTCAGGACATGAAAACCATCTCCTATTTTGCTCTTGCACTCGGGTTTCCTCTTCCACCTCAAATAATATTATACGTACCAGGTACGTAGGACGACGTGGTCGCAGCTGGCAAGAATCCACCAGTGGCGGCAGCATACGGGGTGGTTGGGTATAAGAGTATTACGGCTTCCAAGAGCAATCAATATGCCCGCACCACCTGGTGCTCTGTGTGATACTCGTACATGGGCAGACATGTGTGTGCCGGTACTCAAATACTGTGCAATACATACCGAGAACCTCCGTATATTTTACGGCGCACATTTTTACATGAACATTCTTCTGTTCTTCGTCGATGTTATTTGTACCCAACGACGTACGCCCTGCACTGGCTACTGGTTCACCCTCCACGCAGCCAAGTTGTGAGCAAAAATCTGGCTGGCTATATACAATCATCGCCGGGGGTATTCTTCTCCATCCTCCATTTTTTTGCCTATGGACCCAAAAGTAATAAGAAGCGTTTTTTTCTTGTTTTTTGGGGGTGTGGGTGGGTTTTTCGGTTTTCGGTCGGCTTGTCAAAGGCTTGTCGTTTTTTATTGGAGACGACGTCTGACCTGCGACCTTCGACATTTTTTTTTATTTTTTTTTTGCTCATCCCATTCATTATCTTCGCACATCTTCTTCTCTCTCTCCTTCCAACTCGTAACTCAGATCCGGGGTCACATAGCAGGCTCTTCTCCCCACTTCCCGCTACGGTACGTGCCTTCATTTTTATCGCGAGAAGATTTCAGCCTTTTCTTCCCTCGTCGACTCGCATCGAATTGTGCCTGCCTACCCATATAAGGAGATGGTGTGATGAGTGATGGTGGTATTGGATATTGAAGGATCAAACGATGAGCGCCACGACACCGTCACACATGTCGAAGGTGTGCTTTGTGGTGTGCGGTTTGTGGTGCGTTGTGTGTGTAGCAAGCTGCAACAAACTATGGGCACGGATGGGGCAAGCAGAAACGTCGGCTATCGTATATATACCTGATACCTGGTGTCGTACATCAATACCTCACTCATTCATGATTGATCATTCATGCTTCAGAGTATTATCATGGGTACCTGGTTTAATATGTACGGCGTACGGCACCAGCACCATATTTTTTTTCCCAGCAGTCCTCTGTGTTTTTTTATCGCGTACGTACCGGGTACTGCTGCTCTCAGGGCTACAGTACATACTGCCAGTTGCCAGTATAACCATACTGGCAGTTTTGCTTTCACTGACTAAGAGCACCAGCACACTGAACAAGAAAAGGATTTATCGTATAGAACCAAACGTACGTCCCACTATCGCCATCGCATACAGTGTGAAACCCTACTAACAACCTGATGGAGTTGCTGGGTGCTGGGTGCTAGCCGGCGCAGCCAGGCCATTGTTATACTACTGTATAAATCAGCAACCAGTGTACAACCGGGCAGGAAATCGAGCCAACACCCCTCCCCCGGCTGGTGAGGCGGGCCTACCAGAGCACTTTATTTTTGTAATTTCCCCTGTACTTCTTATGACCAATAATCCCGTACAAAGATGAGTCGGAGTTGTTATGGGACACAAGAACTCGTGCATCGTGCTCAAAATCCCCGTCCCTCCTTCCCACTCCCTTTCCGTACGTACTCATTTCTTCGTTTGTGAGGTTTTCCGTTTAGTGGATGTTGTTGTGGGGGGCGTATGCAGTATAACTAGTGTTCTATGGGCGACTTCCTGTCTTCCGTCACCAACCGAAACCCATATATTTGCATTTGCTCCGGATTGTGATGGGATGCAAAGCGAAAATTCCCTCCCCCCTCATAAAAAACGCCTCCGACGGGGGGCCTTCACCAGCCAGGGGGGGGGGGGCGTACTCATGTCTTGTTTGCCTTAGTCATGTAACCGATGACCACGCATCCCTTCCAAGACAGGAGGGGGGCGGGGTACTCATGTTTCGCATGGCCGTGGTCATACGACAACAGACCCTCGCATCGCTTGAATGCCAGTGGGCGGGGCACGTCGGGTTTTCACCGACCAGGCAGACATCGCTTGCACCAAGTGCGAAGCTCCTTGAGGTGTATGGCGAGTCGCATGAAGGGTAGGTAAGCTGCATCCTGCCAAGAACAACTCGTGAGGCGGACTTTCTTGCGTATGGATTGACAGCGTCGAATTTATGTATTGGTTTTCTGGTGCGGCCACTTCCAGAGACTGCAATGGGCATACTATGTAACTGCCTGGGGGGAGTGGCTCGCGGCGAAACCGCCAACAGCGGCTTCGCCGACAGCCTGCTTCTTCGTCGCAACATAATATGCCTGATACTGGTAATCTACAAACCGCTTTGTCCAGAAACATAACCTACATGTGGAGTCTGAGGTGCCAACGTCCCGTTTTCTTTCGTATCCAGTTTCTTTCTTGGAGCACTCGTGAGTCTTCGCGGTAGGTTTTATCTGCTGTGAATTGAGAGTCGCAGCAAGAATTCCAGGATTTCGCGAGTGAATTTGCACTTTCTTAGTACGTACCAGGTGTAATATTTCGGCCGAGGTGATGCATCGTTTCTTCCCCATGGATCGAGCGAATTCGGAGGAAAAATTGATCCGAGCCTAATCGCCCCCCCTCGCGGTAGCTGGTGAGAGGAGGGGACCTATTTAGCCGCTTAAAGGCGTTGTGCATTTATCGACCTGCAATCTCGGTAGAGCTCTTCACTACCCATGCATTGGTCAAGTACCGTTTTTCCGGGACGTATCATTAGTCAACACACACGTATTTTCACCCGTGTCCCGCTTGGCACCCTGATCCCACCCAAATCTGACCCCACCCGGACCTGGGCCCTCCAAACTGACCCCGGGTATATATAAATTGCCACCGGCAAGACCCACCCAAGCACCCTGACCACCACGCCGACCAAAGTCGAGGTGATGCATATACCGCAGCAAGCAGTAACACGACCTGCAGCAGCAGTACGTATATGTCAGTAGACACACCAGTCTCCTGGTGTCGAGTACCTGGTACTACAATAGCTGTAAGTGTTGAGCTGCCCTCAACGATCTGTTCGATTTTCGATGCCGATTCCATCGAAGCGGTCCGACTGAACCGGATGAATCGACTCCGATTCATACCAGCAGCAGTACGGGCGCACAAAACAGCAGTAAACCATCTTACGTTTGTACAGGCCCGTAACCCGTAACCGTTTCAGATTACTGCCTATCGTTTTTGCCAGTTTTTGTAGTGAAAATCTTCGGCGTTTTGTGGGTCGAAACCAACGAACTAAACATGCGCAAAGTGCAGCAGATGGGCGAACCGCCTAAAAATGATCAGTTGCCTTGCGTGAAAGGGGGCGAATTTGACGAAAATAAACGAAAACAAAAATGTAACCGTCCACGCCGTCAATGGAATTCGATGCTGGGGGCTAAGACTTGTAGAAGGTCTCCTCGTCAGTGTTGTTACGACGTACTCTCCGACGTTGCCGTCCTCGAAATAACATCCTTTGAAAAAAAACCAAAGAAATACCCCAAAAAAACAGAATTGATTCGATTTCGGCCTTAATGTTTTTGACTCAAAATCGAAGTAAATCAACCCTCTGTTTTCGTTTGTCTTTGTTAAATGGTGCCGACTGCAGCATCTTCAACGCCGCCCGTGGGACGATACTGCTGTCTGCGCACCATAGGGTGGTTTACTTTTTTTCGCGGTAGTAACTTGTTTCTCATTTTCCCGCGCATGTTCAATAGCTGCGGGTGCCGTCGGTAACGCCCTCAGTCCTCGGTGTTCGTCTCTTCCGACACTATTGACAACAGGACGGCACTACTGTACGAGTATAAAAAGAGCAATAGAAGTGACGCGCGCTCGTACGGTAGGGGTGCGCAACCTGTAATATTCCTGGAATATTACAGGAATTTCTGAGGCTCCTCACTTGAGGAGCTTCATATGCAACGCGAAAAGCGAGTGAAACCCTTTTAGGACTGCACTCCCGTATAGGGGACAAGTCACTTGGAATTAGAGAAAAAATTACGTTTCTGGACTGTTCAGTACTAAAAGCGTTTGACAAAAACTGAAGGTGCAACCCAATCAACAACCACACGAATTATTAGCTACACACCGAATTTGTGTACCGTACTCGTAGAAGAATGTTGAATTGGCACTGGGTGGAGTGCGATCGTTTTTCGATGCTCGATTTTCCAGAACTACTAAGGGAAGGAAAGGTTACCAATACTGTACCGAACAGCAAGGTGGTTTCGGAAAGATGCTGGTCGAGAGAGAGCCTTCCGGAAATGTAATGTTGGACATTTTTTGTATTACGGGGGACCAAAGTTAATAGGACCTATGGTATACATAAAAACCTATATATATTCAACCATTTTTACTAACAATATTTGGTTCTATTAACTATGGTCCCCCGTAATAGCACCCTTACCCTTGTCGAGAAAAGTGATAATAGTGCTGAAAAACGATATCGCACCCCTGTGCGACACTCGACGTTTCTCTGCGGCAAAAACAAGACCTGTATTCCAACGAAATTTTTCAGTGGCCTTAAGGAGCCCCGTCAGCCCGAAATACTTGCCTCAGAAGGCAAATATTTGATGTGCCTTAGAAGGCGAAAGGTGCTACCCCTATTGTAACACGCGTCTATTAAAAATGGTGCTTGTATTTACTACAGCAGGAAACCGTAGTGGGAAGGGGGGACGGGCGCCCGCCATGTGACCCCGGATTTTGAGTTCCTACTGGGAGGGAGGTTAAGGCGAGGATAAAAAATGGGATGGAGAAGAAAAGAAGAAAGACGTTGGGTTAAATAAATTGGCGTAGGTTCGAGAAAAGGGGTGATATGATGGCGAACTCAAATTCTTCATCACAGCTGGATTTTCCGATTGCATTTCCTGTAAATTTCCAAACCTCAAGTCTCTGCTTGAGCAGAAAAAGTCAGACACACAGTTTTTGAACACTCAAGTAGGACGTGGTTTGGGACGGGTTGTGGTTGCGGTTCGGGTACGGGTTGTGTTGGGTCAGAACGTCCGAAGCATCAGTCAGAAGTTTATTTATTATTATTGTTGTTGTTGTTATTATTATTATTATTATTATTAGTGTTGTTATTATTTTTAGTCCTTTGGCAGATTGGCAAACATCAGCTGGTATAAATCAAAACTCAAGATCACCACACTTCCGCCACAATTTAACCCGTCGCTCCCGTAGCAACAGCAGATCCGGCTGCTGCTATATACGAAGCACGGGCGCGTGAGCATGTTGACCCGACCTCACCCCCGAGAGGGGCTGGTGCGGTGGAGATAGCGAGCCGGGGGAGTCATCTCCTGCGGTCAAAGCGTCACATCAAACATGGTTCCATCATTTTTTTTCACACATCGGACAGATCACCAACTGATACTATCCCGACTTCGTGACAGTAGATTTTTCCGATGGCAGATACGTGCGTGGCTTGTTTATATATTCCATACTGTACGCTCGTTTCAACGGGCGGGAGCTGTATATTCTGCGTGATCTTGGACAGGTTTCCTGGGTTAAATATGTACTATACAGACCCTGCACGACGTAGAACAACGGCGGGTTAGGGTCTAGGCGATCTGTCTGGTTCATCTGTAGATGATCTATCTGTACATGATCTATATGTACATGATCTACCTGATCTATCTGTCGGACGTGTAAAAAAATAGTTTTTACAAATCGGACACGTCATCTATACATCCGAACTTCATGGTCTAGGTCTTTCTGACGGCAGACATCGCGGAGAGCGTTGACCGCGCGCAGGGGCGGGTGGGTGTTATCGGTTTTCCAGCCCCCTCTTGTTTTTCCACAAGTAAGGGCCAGTTACCACCACCCAACATGATGTTTTTGGAAAGATGCTGGTCGAGAGAGAGCCTTCCGAATATGTAGCGTTCGACTTTACCAAAGTTGCCGTTGTCCAGAAAACGAGCGCTGGAAAACGATCGGACCCCTGGGCGAACTCAAGGCTCTTCCTGTCTGTACGGTACCTTTCCAGACCTTGACGGTACCTTTCTAGGCCTTGACGAGCGCGGCCTGTAGGTCAGACCCCCTCTGGTAGTGTGAGCTCGCAGCTGCACGAGCAGCATGTATGTTGCTGCCCCCGTTTCGTGGAGCTCTCTGCACTGCGAACTGCCGTAGTAGTAGTCCAGTGAACGTGACAAAAAAAACAGCAGCCCGGGCTTGCTTTCGTGTGATACACTATTTATATATATACTTCGAAGTATATATTTTAGTCGCCATTTGTTGTCGTCACGTTTTCCCTCTCAAGCCGCAGAAAGGTTATCACCCTGGGTGTAACCGTATCACCCGGGTCACATGGAGTTATGTCCACCTTTGGGACCCAGGGGTTTTCATAGAGGCCAAAAAATGATGGCAGGTGCGGCCAACCAGACCAGGTGTTGCCGATGAAGGCGAATTCTTCCCACAAGACTAGAATATGGGTGTATACCTTGGTACCTGGTATGTACGAGCCAACAGGCCTCACACTTCTCTCGCAACGAACCACGGATTGTTCTCGGAAGGGTCCTTATCTCCAAAAATCCTCTCCTTTTCGCTGCCGTCACCTTTCACCCTCTCAATCCGCAAATGGCTTAAAGGCCGGGGTATAAATTTGGTACCCGCTTGGGGTTATTGGGTATTGGTAGGACTGGGCATTGGCACAGTATGTACCGGAAGTACTAGTCTACTGCCGGTAGTAATCTACTGATTGATTTAGCCTGCATATTCGCCAATAATTGTATGTCATGTACGCCCAAGAGACGCGCCATCGGGCACTATGGAAACCCGCTGAATGCGTTTCGGGAGGAGAGAATAGAAAGGAGAGACGGCATAACTGCTGCAATCCAGTAGACTGATTGATTTCGGCGACAGTGTAATCGCTACTGACTGAGTCAAGCCAGCGCCCGGCCCTACAGTAGGTGTTGGACTTGAGCCCCCGTTGGGGCCCAGGCGTAAGGACCACACTTACACCAGGCGCGGGGGTTGTAGCCGCTTGGGGTTGTTGGATGTGGGGGCCTTGACCCGTTTGAGATCCACCCGGGCGTGAAGGCCAACACTATTAAACCGGCTGTGGTCAGTGTCAGCAACCTTCGAGTGAGAACGCGCAGCACGAGCCTGCAATGTGGGGAGGAGGACCCCCGGCGCCGTCGCCGCCGCTGGGCAGCGGGATAGCAGCCGCAACCCTGACAGCCGTGTCGGCAAGAGCGGTATGTCAACAGCGATCGGCGGAGCAATCGCATCTCTGACACAACCGACGACTGCTGTCTGTAGCACACTGTCGTGGCATCATCACTGCGGTGCGTGTGTGGGAGACGTGTTTGGGTTGCAGCTCAGGCACTACTGTACGCACTCCCCTGACTCGGCAACCCGGGGTTGCCTCGTGTGCCCGATGCTGCAAAAAAAAAAAACGCCGTTTGTTTCCGACACTTTTGTTCAAGCCCCCCAAAACGTTTCACACCTCGCGCAGATAGGTCGTCGATTCCCACAGTTCACGATCTAGACATGCAAGGCAGAAATCTATTCCCGGTTTTGTATATGTAATGTAGCTCATGTTGCCGGTTGGGACTCGTGTAGCCTGCATCACCTGTATGTGTACCGCATGTTTTGTTGGGGTTTGATCTGTGTCATGCAGATTGGGTCTGTACCGTGTAGATCCTGCGCAACCTCTCGAGCAGGCAGGCGAGGAACTGCAGGAGATGATCTAGATGATGATCTATCTGTAGATATGATCTATCTGTAGATGCTCTGTCCGACATGTGAAAGGTTTCTACACATTGGCAGGGAGCTCTCTTTTTTCCTTCCTCCAGCGGACGGGTAGTCTGATCATGTGAAAAATACAGCTTCACGTTAACCCTTTTAGAACCGCAGTCCCGTTCTGGGGACAAACCAGTCAAATTTCAAGGAGTTTTGTCCCCAAACGGGACTGCGGTTCTAAAGGGGTTAAGAGCACCACACTTACTACCACAAACCTCGTGTAAAATATGTGCTGTGTGTCGGTCGTTCAACTCACCGCTGCCGTGGCAGCTCCGGCAAGAAAAACCTGCCGCTGCCTCCGACGAGTAGGCTGACCCCACCTGATCCGGGGAGTATCAGGTGCGGCGGTGATAGACAACCGGGGAGTCATCCCTCCGTGTAGTGTGAGACTTGCGCAAATTCCCCGACTAACGAAAACCCAGGCCTACGATGCCTGCCCGCCGAACTAACTCGGCCCAGTGGTGAATGGCCGAATAATTAAGGCAAGAAACAAACGAGTACGCCCTCCCCCTCCCCCCCGTGCCTCACGGCGGTTCTTATTCGTACTACAGTAGGAGGCAGCTCACCCTTCATGCGACTCACCCAACACCCCGAGGCACTGTGCAAGCAATCAATGTCTGCCGGGTCGGTGAAAGCACGACGCTCTCCGCCCCCTGGCGTCGTAGGGACGCGAGAGTCAATGGTCATACGACTGCGACCATGCATGACATGAGTACCTCCCGCTCGTCTTGAAGCATTGAATATATGATGTGTTTGATGAATGAGTACGTTTTTCTGCTCAGCGTTTCCCGCGGCTGCACACGGGTGCCCCCTGCCGCCTACGCGAGGCATGTGTTACGAGGGACCGTAGTTGATAGGACCTATGGTATACATAAAAACCTTTATATTATCCATTTTTACTATCAATAACAATATTTGGTCCTATTAACTATGGTCCCCCGTACTAGTACATCATGCAGGATACAGCAGTGTGTGGGAAACGCCGCAGAATGAGTTGCCTCAGTGTGGTTCCAACATTACGAAAATGTTTTTTATCTGAAAAATACCCCGAAAAGCCTGCAGCAACCGTAACCCAACCCCAACCCTTGGCCGATCCTTATAAACTGGAACAAATTTGTCAACAAAAATCAGATTGGAAACTTGACGCCCACATTGCGGATCCAGGCATAATGTTGAATACTACTGCTATGTATAAGAGGTGTATAACTTACTGGTTCCAGGTGTTGATTCGAACAAATTTGATTGACCCTGCTGTGTCCTGCTGGTGCCTACCTGGTATTGCTGATTGCTACTGTACTGGTGCTGGTGCTGGTGCTAGTGCTGCGTTTATGACGTGATAGAACACATCACAGGTAACAGAAATAGCACAGCAGCAGCAGAGTATGAATGAACACACTGCTGTTGCTGCTGGGTTTTTTTCGTTTATTTTTTTAGGGTTTCAGAAACTGCGCCCACTCTTTCGAGGGCAAATGACTTAGAATCCGTGTGACAGCATTACATTATATTTTTTGTAGTCCTCGGAGCGCAAGCTGAGGGCGGAAGCTGTGCCTTGCGGCTGGTCTCGAGTTGGTGACTGTTGGCGGACAAGGGCGACAACGTCAGTGACAGCCTAAAACTGAGAAAGCGTGCGTACGAGTACACAGCAGTACCGATCCGGGCAAAAAATACACACACCGTATAGAGTGTAATATCACGCTGGGCGGAACCTTAAAGACCGTTCGGTCTTCGTATTTATACCTCAACGGATCTTACAGTTCTGTCGAGCGTGGTATGATACACTTGTTATGATACGACCCTTTGCTCGTCATATTTATACGCACCTCAATTGGCGTTACATTTCCATCGAGAGTGGTATGATGACAGTTTTATTATATGCCCTTGTGTAATACCAGGTGCCAGGTAAAGCATATATCAGGTGTAAATCACCCTGGCCAGTAATATAATGAACGTTTGTACTTTGAGATCAATACCAGACGGGGACTACATTCTCGTTCAGGGTGGTACCTGCTTTTCCTGTTCTGACACCGTGTGAAGCGTGCGGAACAGAGTATGATGCG
Source organism: Nereocystis luetkeana (assembly GCA_031213475.1). Lineage (NCBI taxonomy): Eukaryota > Phaeophyceae > Laminariales > Laminariaceae > Nereocystis > Nereocystis luetkeana. The sequence goes on from JARUPZ010000007.1 coordinate 52,181, forward strand.
ATGACATGATATTCCCTGGTGTGGTGTGCGTGGGCCATACCAGTAGTAAATAGGACTATGGCACACACAAAAACCTATATATTCAACTATTTTTACGAACAGTGTTAGATCCTATTATCTATGGTCCCCCGTAATACGTAATAGGGGTACACGTGTATCTCTGAGCAGAGTGCGGCAGCGAGCTGAGTGTGACATCAACTCTAAAAAGTCCCACCCAAAGCGTATGGACTGCACTCAGCGGGGCGCTATGATATTTTGTGGCCAGGTCCATAACTTCACACCTTTCTATCTTTGCACCTACAACCAGTATCACACCAGGTGCACGGTACGTACCACTCTGTCCGGAATGTAAGGAACAGTTGCGTGTTATTACGAACACCCGAACGTTCCTCACTTTTACGGGCACATACAGCAGTAGCACCACATCACACAAAAAGCCTGGGAGTTTTTTTTTGCCACAGATATGATATGGTGGATTTTTTTTGGTCTCGAGTATTTTTGTATGCATGGCAGTTATTGGCCTGTCGTGTAATGTCTCAGGTGCCTCGCACGGCATGTATCCCGCCAGGCACATATCCCAGCAAGCGTAAGAGATGTATCCCACCAATCATATAGATAATATCCCACCTGGTATATCAAGAGGCGCCGAGACGTACCCATGTCAGAGCTGTACGTTGCAAGTCGCAGATTTATGCGGTATACCAGTGTGAGTAGGCGTAGAGCAAACGTGCTGTGCCCTGTGCGCAGTGCACAAACAGATGCATCTATACGAGATGCGCCGGCAGCGGCAGGCACAGGGCACAAACAGATGCCTGGTACAAATATATATATACGAGATGCGGCGGCAGCGACGGCGGACAGACAGGCAGCGGTGATTTACCGATCGAGAGACATTGAAGAGCAACCAAGATCGATTTGCGAAGAGCGGGTGCGCGGTTGTATTTCCCTATACGAGACGCGGGGGCAGCGACGGCAGAAGAGGCGGCGAGCGAGCGGTGACTCGCCGACCGAGAGACGCGAAGAGCCGATCAAATCGATTTACGAAGACGCGACCCAACCTCCAAACGCACGGCTATGAATCATATATGCTACAGTGGAAGACCCGCGGGTTGACCCCCCTAAGTGACAGTCCCCTACACCCAAAGCAGTACCACAGCGGGCGGAAGTGTAAGGACCGCTTGATGTTGGTATTAATGTATACACGTTGCTTGTATTTCCGACCAAATTATCTCAGTGTCACACATCGGACAGGTCATCGATTTCCACTGGATGATTTGGATCGTTCACGGCAGATTGTATTCTGATCTATATGATCTGTATGATTTGTATGATCTGCATGATCTGTATGATCTAGCTTGTGCTGCCGGGTGGGAGCCGTACGGAAGTATATCCGCACATTGTGCATGGTCTATAGGACAGTTTACTGGGTTGGACCTGTACTGCACAGATCCTGCACCATATCTCAAAGGTAGAGGACCAAGTTCTGTAGAATATCTATCTTTGCGAAGCGTGAACACTTACTACACGCGCGTTCCCACCAAACGTCTAGCGCGAGCGCGGTCTGCAGTACGGTTGGGAATAGCAGAATGCCTCGAGCTTGTTGTGCATCTCCTTCCAGTGTACTGCCAGTATGCACTATACTGCCGCTATATATACTGCCAGTATTTGTGCTGTCAGTACCCTGGTATGTGCTATACTGCCAGTTTTTGTACTGCCAGTATGTACTACGTATACTGCCAGTATTGGTACTGTCAGTATGTACTACTGCCAGTATTTGTACTATACACGGTATGAATCTTCCTCTAAAGCCAGCAGCATCGCCGGGTTTTCGTGCCGGGTTTTGCTATTACGGGGGGGCTAATGTTGTAATCAGAACCTCCGATGGAGTTGAAAGCTATTATACAGCTCAAAAAAACGAAATGGTTAGCGACCAGCGCAAGGAGATCGGGACAATGTCGTCTCCTAAAAAAAAAATGAGGAATTATTTCACACTGCTGCATATTGCTCAAGTACAAAAATGTGATAATCCTTATCCTTTTCTATGATGCCTGACCCTAGAGCCGACACTATCCCTTACTGTACTCTAATACCTACCTGGTTATGGAGCTGGTGGTTCCGACACTCTAATTTCTATTTTTATTCGTATCCCCCAGCGGATTGGTAAAAGTAAAGCGTAGGCTGTCGATTTCGAGTTTCAGATTTGTGTTTTTCGATCTCAAAAACGAATGACCCTGCTTATGCAGTCCAAATATGCAAAATCCGACCGGAATTTTTTCGATCTGAGAATCTGATGACCCAAGTCGTCGGATTTTTGCCCAAAATCCGACGGCCTGGGTCATCAGATTTTCAAATCGAAAAATGGCATGCTCTCTAAATTCAAGATGTTATACATGACAGCAAACAGCACCGGCAGAACGATCGATGAGTTGGATGGTGACATAGCGGTATAGCGACGTTGCTTCGCGCCCGACGCTCGGGCGGCGGGCGGCCCGTCCCTCCGTGGCCAGACTACAGTCGCCTGGCGCGGGTTCCGGCCTAGAGACCAAGAGAAGTGCACTCGGCGCGCACCTCTCCGTGGATAAATACGAGTACTCGTAGACTACACTGCTGTACAGCAGCAGCAGCAGTCAGTCACAAAATGAAACACAAAGTACCAAGACAGGTTGGCTCTAGCGTACTCGCCACGTCTCTTCAACACCAGACCAGAGGCAGTCAGCCTTGGCGCGCACGCTTGGGTCCTACGCTCAGAGCTGCGCACCCAGCGCGTCTCTTCGCGGCGCCAAACCACAAAAACAGCAGTTGGTCTCGGCGTTCGCTCGAATCTCTACACACGCAATAAATCTGATTTTTCCGCATAGGAAGACTGTTTCGATTTGCCAACTTCACATCTGAAAATGCGATCGGGTCAAAATCTGAAGCTCAAAGATCGAACCGCATAGGAAACGGCCTTAAGCTCAACACGCTTGCACGCTCAAATTTCGTGTCTTGTGTCGATTTAACCCATAGCCCCCATTGCTACATCAGAGAGAGCAGGCTGCCGTTACCACTGGCGCTTGGGCACGTTGACCCGACCTGACTGCCCTGACCCCCGAGAGGGGCAGGTGCGGTGGAGATAGGCACCCGACAGAGTCATCTCCCCCGGGTAGCGTGGGGCTCGCGCGAGCTCACCCACTATCGAAAAACCTAGACTACGAGGCCTTCCCGCCGGACTTGGTCCAGTCACGGTCCATCCCACCCGTTGGGGCGTTGGTCCGTGTTTTTTTGTTCCTGTTCCCCTCCCATGCATCACCTTTGCTCTTCTCTTCTCTCTATTCCCTCCCATTCATCACCTTTGCCCTTTTTTCCTCTCTATTCCCTGTGTAATCCCCTGTGTTTAGATCCGGGGTCGCAAGGCAAGCTCTCGTCCTCCTCTCCCCTCCCCACTTCGGCTCGTGTCTTGCCTTTTTGTCGCGCGAAGACTCCAGGCCTTTCTTCCCTCGTTGGCTCGCGTCTAATTTGAGGAGGACATCCAACTACCGGTTTTTAGAAAGCTTGTCAGCTACTGTACTGCTGTATTCCGTGCATACAGTAGTCTTTTTTTTTTCAGTCCTACTCTTGTAGAACACGAAGTAATAATATTAATCCGTGCATACAGTAGGGTTTTTTTTTCGAATCCTACTGCTGTAGAACACTAAGTATGAATATTAATATTAACAGGGTTCCCTTCACACCTCGGACATATCATGATCTATCTATCTACAGATCATCTACAGATAGATCATGATTTATCTACATACAGGACGTAGTGCATACAACTGTCAGTAGGGGGGTTTTTTCGAGCCCTACTGTAAAACACTATTAATATTAATATTAACAGGGTTCCCTTCACACCTCGGACATATCATGATCTATCTATCTACAGATCATCTACAGATAGATAATGATTTATCTACATACAGGACGTAGTGCATACAACTGTCAGTAGGGGTTTTTTTTCGAGCCCTACTGTAAAACACTATTAATATTAATATTAACAGGGTTCCCTTCACACCTCGGACATATCATGATGTACCTAGCACAGATAATCTACAGAGATCATGATTTATCTGTCAATCTAGATGATCTACTGTAGTTCCTCATCTGCCGTTGTCAGAGGCTGTATAGGACCCGCATAGTACAGATACAACCCAGGAAACACGCTAGCGCTAGATCAGGCAGATTGTGTACGGCTCCCACCCGGCAACATGAGCTAGATCATACAGATCATACAGATCATGGGGAACTATAGGTATACATGCCTTGATATATCTGGATGAATCAAGTTGAAATCGATTATCTGGTACCTCCCCGTGATGTGGAACGTTCGCCATCAACTGATCAACTGTGCATCCCATCGAGATGATACGGGGACTCGAGTCCGCGAGGAAAGACTCTGTCCTGCAGAACATATCATACGGAACCCAAGACATGGTCGTTGCGCCTCAAAATGCTCATGTCGGAGGAACACCCCAGCGCAGCCGCCCGCCAGTAGAGGGTGGCGGCAGTCCATCCGTTAAATCTGTAGGTTAGGTCTATGCGTGGATTATATCCGTTAGATCTACTGCTGTATATCCGTTGAATGTAGCCGATACATTTTGTATGCATCAGGCGACCGTCAACCCCGCACCTGTACGTAGTCAATCCCCTTCAGAAGGGCAACCACGTTTTGGGCCACAGAGTAGTTGGAACTACGAACCGTTTAGTAGTTTTTGTTTTTTTTACGATAGTGAAACGGTCAACCTTAAGCTATAGACCTGTCAGGACTGCACTCCCGTAGTAACTTTGGGTTGGCTTGTTTTTGTACAGGGGTGAAACGGTGAACCATTTTAGGCATGCAGTCCCGTTTTTGGGGACTAAAATACCAACTACCTGGTATATATCATCGGAAATTATTTCTGGGGCTTCAGACACTCGAGTTTTTAGGTCGAATTTCCGCGTTTTTACTCGCCGGGACAGTCTAAGACACCGATAAACTTCTCCGAATGCTCCCCGGAGTTTTCTGAGAGTTTTACTGGGATAGTTTCCCGTTTATCCGGAATCCTGGTTTGATTTTAGGAGCGGCCAATCAGTTTTCTCTGGAGGGTCGAAAATAAGCTTGTCTGTCAGAACTGGGGCCAGAAACAATGAATCTTCGAAGATTTTTTTTCTGAATAATCGAGAAATCATGGCGTACTCAGAACTGGGAATATAGACGAACAGTCCAACTACGACTCTGGAGAAACGGAAAAGTGTTGAAGAAAGCCCTCGGAAGAACAAGGGGAGTGAGGAGCCTACTGGTGCTTTTGACAGTCCCGTCTATTACGGGGGGCCATAGTAAATAGGACCTGCGGTACACACAAAAACCTATATATTTCGCTATTTTCACCAACAATATTTGGTCCTATTTACTATGACCCCCCGTAATAGTATATGTCGTGGGTTTTCGGGAAAAAAAAAAACAATTCTGAGAGCCCTTCAAGAATATCCCGTAGTAGTCGGTCTAGCTTCGTACGTACGTAGGTTTTGAGTGGATTATCCCAAGAACGGGACCCCAGTGTTACATTTTATGACCGCAGTCCCGTTTCTGGAAACAAACTGCTTAGAATTTGAGTGTTTTGTTCCCAAATCGGGACTCCGGTTCTAAGAGGGTTAAGACATTTCTGGACACCTCATATACCACTGTTAGGGAATGTTATCCCCGTTTAGAGTAGGGGTGCGTGTCACACTCACCTCCATGCTGGACTCGAAAACAAACTGCGTGCGTACGTAGCGGGTTGGGATTTTTTTGTCAAAAATGATTTTTATTTTTTTTGGGATTTTTTTTTTTGCAGTTTTAGTTTTACGCGATTTTCGAATGCCCCCCCCCCCCCCCCCCCTTCTGGGACTCGAAAAAACAAGTGGGGTGTCGTTTTTTAACAAAAATATTTCCTCGTCGTGTACCCTTGTTTTGGGCTCGTATTCGTACTATTGCGGGGGACCATAGTTAATAGGACCAAATATTGTTAGTAAAAATGGTTAAATATGTAGATTTATTGTATACCATAGGTCCTATTAACTCTGTTCCCCCGTAGTACTATTATGTTATAGTCAAATGGAGGTTACATTCCCGTACGATACAGTAGTACACCTGGGGTGCCTTTTTTTAAGGCTCATTCTTATCGGAGAGCGTTTTTTTCAATTTTTCCAAAGTTTGGAAATAATTGGAGATATGTATCGATATACGGAGGCGTTCTGTCACTATTCGTGAAATTCTCCAGAAGCAAAAATATCAAGTTCGTTAACATTCCAATATTTGAAAAAAAACAGGAAAATATGGAAGATTGAAAAATTGCGCGAAAAAAATGTCGAAAAATTGGAAAAAAAGCTCTCCGATAAGAATGACCCAAAGACTAGCTCGCGACAGGCTAATAAACGCGGTGTGAGACCGATGGCAAGGGGAATTCGATGTTGAAAAAAAAAGTTGACTGTAGTTTCAAAACGATTGCTTTCAAGGAGCAGGTGAAGATAATTTTCGCGGCGCCGCTGCGGGAGAAAAATAACACTAAAGCTTGATATCTATTGATACTTGTTTAACCCTTAGGTTATGAGAGGAATTGGTACAAAACGCTAGCGTCCTCAGGATACGCATATAGGCATGTTAGATAGGCTATCGTCCAAGGTGTGCTTTGAGCAGTCCCTACACTGTAGTTGGCTAGTGTTAAGATCAAGGTCGGGACAACTTGTATCCCTTGTCAGATTTGCCTATTGAGCAGGTACTCGTTGGGACTCACGCGTGATGTTTGCTTAAAGATAGAAAAGAGCAGCTTTATTCCTTTCCTGCACGATAGAGACCGGGAGCAAGGCTCGTGCCTCGCTAGATCCCCTGGTTTTCCGTATAAGATACGTCTCCCGAGTACCACAACTACGGTACGATTCCGATCCCCGAACCCAGGCAATTACCGCCCTTTCAGCCTCATTCAAAGCAGTATCAGAACGTTAGACACCGTATCACCCGGGTGATAAGACACCACACCCCCTTGGACGATTTTCCGAACAGGGCTTTCCTCGATAACGAGGAAAAAGCACAAGCAGCGCCCGGAATAGCGGCTTTGCAAAGATATCTCGTCGACGTATATCCGTCCGTAGACGTAGACGTAAGTATGATAATGTGTCGTTCGGCGTTTACACTATTCGCGTTTCTATCTAAGAGATAAAATCAGATGCAAAATTTCCCCTCCAGGGGGTGCGTTGTCTTGCGTGCTATGTTATATACCTGGTACAGCGTTACGGTTGCTGCTGTGGAATGTGGCGTTTCGCGGAGTTGCGCGTGTGCTTTTGTACCTGATCGCCGCGTTTTTGGCTCGGATTGTGGTCAGGTCAGTGTGGGGCGGACGCCCCGGGCAGGTTTATCTCTGTCGTGTGGTTTCGGTGTGGAGTACACACGGAGGTGGGTTGATACGCCTGGTCTATACACGGAACGGAGTTACAGACCTTGGGGTGTGACCTTGAACTTGTGTGTAATGAGGCGGTACTATCTAGTTGTGTATAATGAGGCGGTACTATCTAGGGGGAGGGGGACCTAGTTACCCACATTATTTTTGTTTGTTTGTTATTTTGGAAGACGAAAAAAAGGTTTTTAAGAGTTGGCTTTCTATGCCAGCCAACTCGTTGTCCTACTTGGGGCTATCTACCTACCACAGTTATGGTTAATTTTTCCCTCCGATAATGTACGCACATGTTCCATCCATCTAACTTGAATCGAATATATTTTATTACCGCGGTAGTAGTAGTAGTCCCTCCTCTATGACTCTGAACCAACAAATATATATATATACCCTGGTATACTGTATATATACAAATATATATTATGTATATTTATATACCTGGTATATATTATGTATATCCCGTTTTGCCTTCTTAACCCTTTTAGAACCGCAGTCCCGTTTTGGGGACAAACTACTAATAATTTGTATGATTTGTCCCCAAAACGGGACTGCAGTTCCAAAAGGGTTAAGGGTTCCTAAGTGTGCCTTCCTCCTCGACATACCCTCGTTTAACCTATACCTCCTATTACGGGGGGCCATAGTAAATAGGACCTGCGGTACACACAAAAACCTATATATTTCGCTATTTTCACCAACAACATTTGGTCCTATTTACTATGACCCCCCGTAATATATATACTCCTCGCCAACGTCCCACCCACGTCATTGACAGCAGTGCATATACATAATCTTACATATGCGAAGTATAGTTAGTGCTAGGAGTACAATAGTCTGGTTTGGTTTGGTTCGGAAAAGGAGACGGACGGATGTCGCTATGTGGGTTGATTGTTGTTCATGCCCACTGTTTTGGCAGACCCAGGTTGGTTTTCCTCAGGTTGTCACAAGAGAGCCTTGGTTTCGCGCTGGCTATCTGGCTGTTGACTACCGGAATGCATGCACATTGAGATCGCTGGGTGCGTGTTGGCACCCGGTTTTGGTCGTTGCCCCTTGTGGGACTGTCTACAAGACAGTTGTTTGGTTTTGGTTCGCTAAAGGAGACGCATGGGTGGGGGTTGTATGGATGGTGGCCTTATTACGTGTTCACCTTTTTGACAGGAGACCCGTATTGTTTGCCAAGGGCCTGTAGAGCCGTACTTTCGCTCCTGCTCTCATGTCTATCTGTTGGCGACCGGTGCTAATGATGTGTACATTAAGATCGGTGATGTCGGATTACCTCCAAAATCGCCCCGTGCTTACGCACGTGTTTCTCACATTTGGCGGGAAACCATTTTCGAAGTATAACCTACAAGACCGGGGACGTTGAAGAGACATCCCCGCTAGCATCGAAAGGAGCCATCGCCATTGTCGCAGCGGATAGGAGGGCCTGAGCGCTGGCTTTCAAATTCCAAATGGGGCAGCCGGGAGCTAACCCGGGGGAAGAAAATGCAGGGGTTTCCTATAGAAAACTATGGGTTATATTAATAGTTGGGGAAAGCCAGGAGCTTCGTGGGGGGGGAGGAAATGCTGGAATTTGCTATTACGGGGGACCATAGTTAATAGGACCAAAAATTGCGAGTAAAAATGGTGAAATATATAGGTTTTTATCTATACCAAAGGTCCTATTAACTATGGCCCCCCGTAATACGTATGGAATTTTATTCGTGCAGATGATAGGGGAAGGGGGTGTTACGAAGTTTCAGCCACCCAGACCCAATTGCTTGCCGCTGAAAGAGCTCGCTGTCAGGATGTTAGTGCGGCAATCAGACATCAGTGATGGAGGTCTCTGGGTGCAGCGTCAGTGAGCATCGCTGGTGGTCATGGGCCCTTGCGGGCTGTAGGAGGGAAAGCACGACTCTATGACGATTACTTTTGAAGAGTACGGGAGAGCCAGTTCATAGCAATGAGAACCGAATACAGCATGGTTGTGTAGACATAGGGGGATATTATGTGCCTTTTGGGGCCATCGTGGATGCCGATTGCTACCAGGTACCACTCTTTCTCTTGATATAGAGGCGTTTTTCTCTACTAATATCCAGTGAAATCCGCCCCCATGTATGGGGACAGAGAGTTACCAGGTATGTAGTACTATGCCCTCCCGTATCAGGGCTGCGAGTTGGCTGAATTTGACGACAGAGTTATTAGTTGGCTGGCGGTGTAAGCCAACTGTCGACCTCTTCGGGTCCCCTTGGTAGCGACTAAAACAATGGTTGATTACTTCGGTGGTGTCATTCATCGAACCGTCCACCAGGAGCAGCGTGAGTGAGCGCCCAGCAGTACTGCACGGGTAGGAAGGGACATGTTGCGTCCGTGCCGGACGACTCCTCGCGTCGTAACTCGAACACCATGTTGTAGAATATCACCCCCCCCCCCCCCCCCCCCCAATCGTCAACACGGCGGTCGTGGCAGTCAACTTTTTCCGTCAATTGACGCGTTCTACGATAGAAGTAGCACATTTCCGCTGTTTTTTTTGTTCTGAAAGATGGGGCTCCTTAACCCAAACTCGTCGGAATGCCAATCTCGATTCGAAAAATGAAGTTTAAAATTGTATACTTGGGCCATGGGATTATTCATCGGGATGCAATTTGATTTTTGCTCGAGTCAGTTTTCGGGTGAGGTATGGAGCTCCTCAAGTGAGGAGCCTGAGAAAATTAGGGTGAACCTCTTCCGTAGGACGCCTCAATTTCCCCCCTTTCAAGTCCTTAGAGGGTTACTATGTTGCTGTACTATTACGGAGGACAAAAGTAAAAATAAGACCTATGGTACACACAAAAACCTACATATTTACCTATTTTTACTCACAATATTTGGTTCTATTTACTATGGTCCCCCGCAATACTGTATACTGTTCTCATAAAAAAAGAACACAACCCGGGCCGCAAAATGCGTCAAATAGATACGAGGGTATATACGAAGAGGCCCAAGTCTCCATCAAATTGCGAGCGGGGGATGCGTGTTACAGCTAAATAATGTGTGCACGTCGGGGCGTTCGCATCAAAAATGCCAATCGTGCGAAAGCCAACCGCAGAAAACCTTCACGTCAAGCGCAGAAAATTACACTGGCCCCTGGTATGTATTTATGTGAAAAGGGTTTCCACAATATATGGAGGCTTTCTCCTCTAGGCGTCATTTTGAAGGAGCGCAAACGTCTTATCAATATGCGAACGCGAACGAACGTGTAACGCGTAACACGCACCCCTGATAATTACCGCTCTGTATCCCAGATCCGGGGTCATATGGCAGGCAGTTCTTTCTTCCCCCCCCCGCCCCACCCCCGGTGCTCCGTCTCGAAAGGGATACGCGGTCAATGGCCGAATGACTAAGGCGAGCAATAAACGAGTACGCTCCCAACCCCCCAGTATTGTAGGGATGCGAGGGTCTATGGGCATTCGACTGCGGCCATGCATGATATCGAGTACCCTCCCCCTTACGATGGTGCGCGCCTTGAATTTTACTGCGAAAATAGTTCAGCGTTTTATTCCCCCGTCGACTAGCGTCGAACAATCGTGCACACACACGCTACCAAAAGGCGCTGTACATCTGCTGCAGTATGGTGCGCATAGTGAGTGTTATGGGGAGCCATAGTAAATACGTAAATACAGTCCACGATGGACCCCAAAAGCATGTGCCAGGTATGATATCCTATCCCCTATCCCCTTGCGATTACACGCCGTATTTTGGTTGTACTATTTTTTTTTCTATTTCAATCATCACTTCACTTTCCAGCTTATCTCGTTGGAAGTTTTACCCTCAGCGGTCTTCCTCTGGACAAGCCGTGGTCACAGGTAGATTTGGTCCCTTCCCCCCCCCCGGTACGTGCCTTTATTTTTTTGTCGCGCATAGGGTTTCATTCAGCATTCCCACTGCTCGTCGATTTTCATCGAATGTACCAGGTAGCTCTTAATAGCTCACGCTTTCGCGCTTTCCGCTGTTCATTTTTTTTATGGAAGAAAAGGTCCGTACGAGTACGAGTATGCACTCGGTGAGACTTGAACCCACGGAATTGATCTTGATAGGCACGCGGACCACCTACCAAGCCACCGGGGACGCCGACTATATTCCCGCGTAGTATTAATAGTTTTATATAGCTGTTGACCCTTTGAGAACCGCAGTCCCGTTCTGGGGACAAAATCAGTGAGATTCTAAGTTGCTTGTCCCCAAAAAGGGTCAAATAATGGCGTCATTATGTGTCGTCTAGTAATAGTGGGTGGTGCTGTTATACCTGGTGCTATTTTTTTGCAAAAAAATGTGCGTGAGATCACATACACATTGTTGTTTGTTTTTTCTTCTTATTTTCTTTTCCCGTTCATTCTATTATCTCCGCTCTTCTTATTCTCTCTCCTTCCTGTTACGGCGGACAATAGTAAATAGGACCAAATATTGTTGGTAAAAATAGGGAAATATATACCGGTAGTTTTTTGTGTATACCGTAGGTCCTATTACTCATATATGGTCCTCCGTAATAATATTAGTCGTACCTCAGATCCGGGGTCACGTACTCGCATTAATAGGAGGCTCTCCTCCCTCCCTCCCTCCCTCCCTCCCTCCCTCCCTCCCTCCCCACGACGGTTCGTGCCTTCCTTTTTACGCGACAAGACCTCAGCCCTCCCTTCCGTTGTCGACTCGTACTAAGCACAACAGCGGTATCAGCCGCGGTACACGCGATCGAACCATCACATTGCCCGCAAAAACATGAGTTTCGACGAAATCCTCATCTAGCAGCTGTTTTTTTCCCCCAAAACATACTGGTATATATGTATATATATATATATAAATATGACCAGCATGTAGTCGTCTCGTTTTTTTTTCGTTCTCCAGTCCCAAAAGCCTACCGCCTTATTTGTTACGTACCAGTATTTTGGAATTGCCACGCAATTGTGCCGAGAATGGCATGCGTTTTGTGTGGGTTTTGCATTCTGCTGGCAGTCCTGGATTAATTTATTGGCAGCAGCCCTGGGTTACTTCCAGAGGGCACATACATGTATACGACCTGAGTTCGTATTTACTTACATACCTGGTACCCGGTATGGTGCCTGGCGAATGTATTTCATACGGGGTGCCTGGTATGTGCTACTCGTACGCACATGATGCTGATGTCGTTGATGGCGTCGTTCAGCTGCTTTAGCGTTTCCAGTTTCCGGGAATAACCTGTTGATGCATGCCTGGTTCTTACTACCTGGTACCTGGTATGAAATACTACTGTTAACCCTTTTAGGACCGCCGTCCCGTTTTGGAACAAACTACTTAGAATTTGACTGGTTTGTCCCGACAATGGGAGTGCGCTGCTAGAGTGGTTAATCTCTCTTGTACACTATCACTCTGGCCGGTAATATAGTGAACTTTTAATACCCATATTAGGCTGTAAACGGGGGTTATATTCCCGGCCACAAACAGTGGTACTAACATATACATGCGATGTATACCTGGCACAGGTTGTACCTGCCGCTATTCAGGTTAATGTTTCACATGTACCAGGTACCTACTACTCTGTCCCATAATATAAGACGTTTTTACACTAATTATTTAACCAAACGTGCTTATATTTCTGGACTTACATTGGCAAATATTGTGGACGTGGGCATCCATGTTAGGTACGTACGATGTACATGTATATACCCCCTTTTACGTTGGTTTTTTACGGAAAGTGGAACATACTGACTGCCCTAGCACTGACTTTACTGTGCCGGTTTGGACGGAAATATAAGCTCTGGTTGAACTCTGATGTCAAGATCAAACAGTGATTGTATTTTCGGTCATAGTGGTACATACGTAGCTGTTTCGTTTATTGTACGAGTAAACCCCCATGGGACTCGGGACTTGAGAGAAAATTGACGATAAAAAGCGACCATTACTACAGAAAAAACTAAAGACTAGGTACCAGGTACCAGGTACCAGGTAATAAAAAAACACAGCAACGACCGATGAAAACGCGTGATTGGGAAATATAACATAACGGTGCAAGTAGTCGTGAGGCACGTGTTGGCAACGTGGCCCTGCAGGTAGCCGGTAGCCCTTCTCATGCTGCTGGTAGACGGCCGATCACAACGCAGCTATCGTTGGTTTGGTCACTATCTCTGGGTCCCGCAGCGGTTGACATAACGTCGTGCTGGCCGAGTGCCGATTGCTGCTCAGTATCATACTGCTCGTGTTGAACCTTTTAGCACTGCCGTCCCGTGTTGGGGACATTTGGGGGCAAACTACTTGTAGTTAGAGTGGTTTGTCCCCAAAATGGGACTGCGGTTTTTGAAGGGTTGACGCCTGTGGGACCTCCACGTGCTTACAGTTGCGATGGTATTGCCTCGCGAATGGCCTTGAAAGACCGGCGACCAGCCTTGTTGAGTGCAGTTATTTCGGTGGGCCATAGTAAATAGGACCAAATATTGTTAGTAAAAATAGCGAAATATATAGGGTTTTGTGTGCACCGTAGGTCCTATTTACTATGGCCCCCCGTAATATTACGGGGGACCATAGTTATTAGGACCAAATACTGTTGGTAAAAATAGCGAAGTATATAGGTGTTTGTATGTACCGTAGGTCCTATTTAATATGGCCCCCCGTAATAGTAGGGACGTATTTATTATGTTCCCTTGGGAGGCGTGTCTTACATGGGAAACGAGGGGTTTCAGGGCAAGGGAGACCCCTTGCTTAACCCTATTTAGGACCGCAGTCCCGTTTTGGGGGCAAACGACGTGTAATCTGAGTGGTCTGTTCCCCGAATGGGACTGCAGTTCAAAAGGTTGTTGAGTACTCGTATATAGGGGGAACTATGGTGATAAACACTGGCAATTTCAGTGTCGCCCAGAGAGGAAAAGGTTACGTGCCTTCAGTTTTCTGATTGGTCAAAAAATTAGGTTGGAAGTTTGTACGGGTGGAGAATCCTTGGTCGACATTTGTCGGAGGTCCCATTACAATCTTGGAGAAGGGATCATTAGGTTGGTAGGCTGTTCAGGTATTTTGGTTCCTGTTGGGATCAAGGTACGGGCGAAGACCCAACCCAACCCCTGACTCTAACCCTAACCCTATAACCCTGACCCCAAACCGCAACCAAAACGGGCCAAAACTGCCCATAAAAGCGGCCGCGCCGCGTTTGCATCGAACCAGGAAATTTCTCAATTGCAGACGACGATTCCGAAGTGCAGACCGCGCTACGCAATTTTCAAGCCAAAAACACCCCTAAAGATCCCTTCTCCCAGATTGCTAAAACCTACTCATTTGTCGTCATCCGGAATCGTGAAGTCACTTTTCGGACAAATAACAGAGTGTTTGCGATAGAACTAAAAAAAAAAAAACTTTACTTGCGCTAAAAAAAGTGAATTTCCTTCCCTTCCTGATTTCGGTGTGTTTGCGAGTGAGGTAAATCAAATCCTGCAGGCGACGCCTCCGAAAATAAGAAGGGAAGGGGGGAGGTGAGGCAAACGCGCCAAAAAAAAGAACGAAAAACTAAAAAATAGCTTGGGATTAGCAACGGCGGCCCAGCAACGTTTCGGCGGCAGAGTTGACAGCGGTGCCACCACTGCCAGCCCACGACTGCAAGCAGCAGCACAGCAAGCGGCAGCTAGCAAGCGCTAGCCGCAGCTAGAGGCAGCTTGAGCAACAAAAATAAACAGCGTCAGCACCAGCACCAGCAAGCACCAGCACCAGCACCAGCCAGCTTCCCTTTTTGGATTGCCTGCTGCTGCTGCTGCTGCTGCTGCTGCTGCTGCTGCTGCTGCTGCTGCGCTCAGCCTACGCACGCCACAGCGCCGGCGGGCTCCGCTCCGCCGCCACTGTTGCAGCCACTGCTGCCGCCGCCGCCGCTGCTGCTGCTGCTGCAGTGTGGTGGAATCGAAATGATACACGAGCTGTCGCGCTCTGTGCGAGCACGAGTACGAGTACGAGTGTGATGCGAGTCTTTTTTTGGAACGAAGCAGCCTCCACGTCGTCACCAAGTAGGCGAAAGCGTGTACCCTACGTAGCAGCGGCGGCGGCCCGCTGGCACAATCCAACGCCGCTCGTGCGCGCTATACTCAAGCTACACCTCTCGAGCCTCTGTGCTCCCAGCGGTTGTCGTGATGCGTACAGCAAGCAGCATGGTGGCATGGAAGATGCTCGGTGTTTTGATCCTTCGAGATTTGAGATGATGCGTTTCGCGTCGGGATGATGCTCGGTGCGTGTAGGCCAATGAGACAGAGAGCCAAAAGTTACCGTAACTTTTGATGAAATCCTGACTTCGCTGAAGTACTTTTTCGCGTTTTTTTTCAGAAATTTACCTCAAAAAGTTACCTCGGGAGAATTTTTGGGGAAGTAAAAGTAAAAAAAAAAAAAACGCAAACACTCAAATAATAGTTGGAAAATCGGCCGCGGATGATGACGTCAGTCTTCGTTTTTCTAAAAATTGACGAGAAGATTTTGTTCTGAGCATGTTTTATTGAATAATTTACGATAAAAGAGAAGAAAGCAGAAGAATGTGCGAAATATCTGGTTTGGCGGTAGTAGGCCGAAGGAAATACAGCGGAAATCTTCGATAGACTCTGTAATAATGCGTGTAATAATATATACCTGGTACAGTACTTTTTCGGCCATTATCACCCCGGAACATTCTGAGAAGCTTATTGCTTCGATCGTGCTACCTGGTAAGTTTTTTTCCGGTATGTTTTTTTTAGTAGTGGTGGGTATACGGGGGACCGTAGTTAATAGGACCTATGGTATACATATAAAAGCCTATATATTTAACCGTTTTTATCAACACTTTTTGGTCCTATTAACTATGGTCCCCCGCAATAGTGTATTTTAGGGTAGGGTAGTGTATCATAGATGGAGTAGTACCCGAACCGAACTTCATTCAGCGCAGTGAGCTGGACGACGCGCGCGCTGCATCATGCTTCTTGCGCGGCGCGCTCACGCACCCTTGGACGACGATAACCGCGTTGATAAGACGGTTGGTTGATTGATCTACAGACGAACCTTCACTTTCGTGTTTTCTGCCCCCCCTTTTTCTTCCGTGTGTTTTTAGAGGTTTCAAAACTGCACACGTCTATCTATATCTGCAGCGGTAGACCATGTTGCCGTGTTGGAGCTGTACCATCTGCATGATCTATGTAGCACATGTTTCCTGGGTCAGATCTGTACTATGCAGATCCTCCTATACAACATCTCATAACGGCAGGTTAAAGATCGAGATTTTCTATCTGTAGATGGTCTATCTGTAGTTGATTTTTCCATAGACGTGATTTTTGTTTGCAACATAAGACGAACCGGTAAGAAATATCTGGTACATACGCAAGGGCACGGGAAGAAGGAAAAGTCCCAACCATTGGTTGACTGACGACTGACTTGACTGACTGAAATGAACCCTCTGGCTTTTCCCCCACCCCACTCCTCCCCCCCCCTTTTTTTTTTTTGTAACAAACTGAGAAGATTGCAAAAATCTTCCCTCCGAGGAGGTTCGGTTTGGGAATCGAACAATCTCAATCTTGCTTCGCGTCGACGAACGGACGGTAGATTTTCAACTATTTTCGACAGAATTGTTTGCTGGCTGTGGCCCAGCTTCTGTGTGCTGTGACTTGACCCTCGGTTTTCGTCGGCGTGGGATCGGGGCGCTTGGTGGCCTGGTGGGCGTAGCCCGCGGCTTATTGTACACCTGGTACCCAGGGTCGGGTAAGAGGGCTCAGGTCCGGTTGTAGAAGCAGGAAAACAAGTGGGAACGGGATGACAATATATGTGTTGTGTTGTCCGATGAAACAGCCCTAATTTTTGCCGGTGTGAATGGGTTTTGTCTAATACGTGTCAAGCAGCAAAAGCCCAGAGTAGACACCGACCAGCAGTGAGAAACGGCGAGAACCCTCGGGCATATTCGAAAAATCGGAGAGAGAAGCAAAAAAAGGAATATTTGAGAAAAGCGAAAATCCCCCAATGTCTGCCTGGTCGGTGAAAACCGGACGTGCTCCGTCCCGGCGTTGTAGGGATTCGAGGGTCTATGGCGATACGACTGCGGCCCATGCATGATATCGAGTATACCTCCCTCCGTACCTTGCGAAGCCCTCCTTCTATCCAACGAAAGCCACCCCTTTGCCCCCCCGCCCCTCCCCCCTACCGCCCCCACGTCTCTACCCGTGTTATGCCCAGCTCTCAACCATAGCGTCTGCGGCGGGAGGAATATGCCTGGTGGTGATGGTCTTCTCCGGACAGCTTCTCGTCTTTCTTGCTGTGATCGCGTTAGGTATGTGCGTCGCTGGGCACTTGCTAACCAGGTACCTCGAATCACATTCGGCGCCCTGCATATGATACTGTTGACTACTGCTGTACTGTACAGTAAGTGCCCGTGGTATAGCGTAGTGTATGTAGTGAATGAAGATGTTTTTTTTCTTCTTGCCGAAACGACCGATTTTGATAAAAGTTGTGAGGCCAACAACCGATTTTGAGAAAGATTGTGAAGACAACAACCGATTTTGAGAAAGATTGTGAGGACGACAACCGATTTGGAGGATATGGTGAGGCCAACAACCGATTTTGAGGAAGATTGTGAGGACAACAACCGATTTTGAGAAAGATTGTGAGGCCAACAACCGATTTTGAGGAAGATTGTGAGGCCAATATTTTACCGATTTTGAGGAAGATTGTGAGGCCAACAACCGATTTTGATAAAAAAAATTGAGACCAACACCCGATGTTGAGAAGTATTATGAGGTGTAACAACCGAATTTGAGAAATATCGTAAGGCCAGTCCGATACGCAGGCTCAAGTTTTCTCCTCGGTGCGCCGGATTTGCCTCTCCGATGTCCCGGCTCTGCCTCCTCGATGTACCGGGTCTGTCTACTCGATGTGCCGACTTGTCCCCTCGTTCTCCCGGCCTTGCCTCCTCAATGGCTCGGCTTTCCGTCGTTTGTGTGACTCAACAGGGCTCTGCGGAATGTGCTACAGCGTGCGGCAGCGTGGGGCCCTCCAGTACCTCCCTAGGTGAGAGAATACTTGCACGCGTCGGACAGACCATCTACAGATAGATCAGACACATCCTAACCTGCCGACACGATGTGTTGTATAGGAGCTATATCGTACAGATCCAACCCAGGAAACACGTGCTAGATTGAGGTAGATTGTTTTTCTTCCACCCGTCAAACATGAGCTGGATCATGCAGACCTGTATTTGAGAATAGACCTGACCTGAGATATCTTATGTAGATCATGCAGGGGGCATCAAATGGTCTGTCCGATGTGTCGACCTGGGAGAGGTCGGGCTGGGCACTGGCTGACTCAGTCACTGGCGATGATACAGTCGTCAAAAGCAGTCGGTATACTGGATTACAGCAGTATACTGTCCCTCCTCTCTCTCTCCTCCGGAAACGCAAGAAGTGGGTTTCCGTACCATAATATGGCGTGTTACTTGGGCGTACGTACGGTACAAAATACTGGCGAATTTACCGGCCAGGTCAACCAGTAGATTACTACTGCCAGCGTATTGATACTGCCAGTACACACTCTGCCAGTGCCCAGGCCTATCTAGATAGTGAAGTGGTGAATCGAATTGTCTGTGAGGCATCCCACAGTAGAGGTGCACCAGAAGTTCCTGAGTCCCTCACAGTAGGAGCTCAGTATCTCACTCGATACAATACTTGGAAGAAATTCGTTTGTGCCACCCGACCGGCACTTGTATGCGCTAGTCCTAAAACGAATAGACGAGTAAACA
Organism: Nereocystis luetkeana; assembly: GCA_031213475.1. NCBI lineage: Eukaryota > Phaeophyceae > Laminariales > Laminariaceae > Nereocystis > Nereocystis luetkeana. The sequence goes on from JARUPZ010000007.1 coordinate 71,300, forward strand.
TTTCGTTCTGATTGGTAGTCCCTCACTTGAGGAACTCAATTGGTCAGAAACCTCGGGCCCACCAAGTGCAACCCCTACCGCGGGGTGACTCCTGTCTGGTGTGTGGATCCCTCACTCCGGCGCGTGCCTCTTGTTATTTATCCCACGACGTGCGTACGCCGCCTTGCAACCATCCCGCGGCCGTGACGCCCGGGTTGGTAAAATAGGGGAATGGTGGACCTCCTGACGCGCACCACCCTTCTCGACTTCTTAACCGACACGAGGTGAGCAACGGTTACGTTATCAACGGCCAGCTGTGTATCGATCCTATTTTTTGTGCAACGAATATATTGATAACGGTCAGGCGATCAACGGTCAGATGAGCAACGGTCAGGTGTGGACGAGGCTTTTGTGGGGGAAGTAGCGAATACACAGGCGTGTGTGTAGTGTATATTATGTACCGTACGCCTGCTTGCTGGTAGGTCACAAGTCGATAATCGCACGCGTCGACGAGGCAGCCGCGAGAAAAATGTTGACCGCTCTCTTGCCCACCCTCCGGTCTCGCGGCTTCAACATTTTTCGCGATCCCCGGGTTGACCTCCATTTCTGAGGAGACTGAAGATCAACGCGCACGCATTCTCCCTCCCTCCCTCCCTCCCTCCCTCCCTACCTCCCTCCCTCCCTACCTCCCTCCCTCCCTCCCCCCTCCCTCCCCCCCTCCCTCCCTCCCTCCCCCCCTCCCTCCCTCCCTCCCTCCCTCCGTTTTTACCTTTTTTTTCTTTTCGCCAACGTCGCAGTGTGTTCGACGCGGTCAAGAATTACCTAGTGTTCATGATGGGTCTCAGCGCGGACGAGGTGGGTGGATGGAAGGGAGTTGTAGAGGGCACAGGAAGGGGGGGGGGAGGAGGGGGGAGGGGGGGGGTGTACTCGATAGGAGAGATGCACTCGATTTCATGCATGGCCGTAGCCGTATGACCATAGACCCTCGCATCCCTACAATGCCGGGACGGAGCATGTCGGGTTTTCACCGACCAGGCAGACGCACCAGGCGCGAAGCGCCGTGAGGGGTCCGGCGAGTCGCATGAAGGGTGAGCTGCATCCTACTAAGAGCCGATTTTGAGGCGGACTTGCATATGGATGACAGCTTCAATAAGTTAATTTAATTTCCGGTGTAGCCACTTCCAGAGACAGCAATGGGAGTACTATGTAACTGCCTCTTGGGTGCCTTACCTTGAACACTACGTGATACGATCAATTCCCTTGTGCGGAGTAAAGGTTGTTTACCTCGCACAAATGATCTAACTCGACGATCAGCTGTGGGCGACCGCCAAAAAACAAACAAACAAAAAAACGGTACCCTGGTTGTCTAGCTCCAGTAGTGAGCGGCATGTTTTAAAGTGTCGTTGCCAACCGACGCCAACCCAACCTATATGATAGGGGGGTGGGGGGGGGGGCACGAAGGAAGGGATGTACGGAGGGAGCCCCGCGGACACGAATTTCTCATTTTCCGTCGAATTGTGCTTTATCACGCCGCATTAACCAATTTTACTACTGATACTTATCATCGCGTACGTGCTTCACTCCGTAGGCCAGTACTTCGTATAAAGGCCGTCGGTACAAAAGAATACCCGGACGAACACGATGCAGAGAGTCTGCTCGTACTAAAATAATGCACACCGAACGACATACGCTGCAAAAGAGGGTTCGGCAGTACTAAATAATACCCAGCGGATGAATACGCCGCGAGAGGGTTTGCTAGAACCAAAGCGTTTGCTTCGCCGTGGCCCCGCTTGCCTGTCGTTGCCTTTTCCCTCCCCGTTGCCCTCCTTCCCCCCCGGCCGCCGCCGCGGCCGCCAGACGCAAGCGGTGCTGAGCTCGCTGCCGGTGGGCATGCACCGAACGCTAACCAGACCGGGGTTGATGCACACCCTTCCCCTCCCTCTACAAGGCCTTCTTCTCCCTGCAAACCCGTCCGCATCCCCGCCTTCGTCCCGCCGCGCGGCGCGTCTCCTGGCGGCCGGCGCGGGTGTGGGTGTGGGTGTGGGTGTGTCCCCGCCGCGTGGATCGGAGGTGAAGGGGGGGCGGACTAGGCGCCGCCGCAGGCGACGGCGGCCGGACGCAGTGGAAACCGTTGACGGAGGCCTGAGTGGTGGCGGTGGTGGTGGTGGTGGTGGTGGAAACTGTGCACGAGACGCTGTTAGAGGTGCGTTGAAGCGGAGACCGGAGGCGTTTTTGCTGGGGAGGGTGGAAAAGGAGGGGATCGTTGTTTCTGGGAGTTTGGCGGGGCGCGGGGTTAGGTTGGGTTGGGTTGGGCGCATGAGTTTTCGATGTTGAGGCACTGGCCACGGTTTCCTAGATACCTGGTAGAGGGTATAGGGGAGGGGTGTACTCATGTTATGCATGGCTGTAGTCGTATGGGGATGGGGGGGGGTAGGGGTTGAGAGAAGGGAGGGTGAAGGATGTGCATGTATATGTTGAAAGTGGATGCCAGTCGTGGTTAGGAAATCGCTTGCGACGTTATCTTGTGGCGCTGTTTACGGAACCCAGTCATTGACCGGCGGGTATCACTACTACAGGGGACCATAGTGAATAGGACCTACGGTACACACAAGAACCTATACATGGACCTATTTTTACTCACAATATTTGGTCCTGTTTACTATGGACCCCCGGAATATTAATATCACGGAAGGAGGCCTTGAAGGGCGAAGGGGTTATACCCCTTTTTGAACGACACCTCGCACAGCTCATCCACCGATAGATCATGACCTAGATTATCTAGTTCCCCACCTGCCGTTGCCAGAGGCTATGCAGGATCTGCCTCACAGGGCAGATCCAGCCCAGGAAACATTCGCTAGATCGTGCGAATCATACGGGTCCCACCCGGCAGCGTGAGCTAGATCATACAGATCATGCAGATCATCGGGAATTATAGGTATATCTGCCTTGAACGATCCAGATTATGATGTCGGAATGACCTGTAGATGATCTGTAGATGAGCTGTTCCTCCGAGGTGTGATAATATGTAAGTTGGTTGGAATCCATGTGGAGTGATTATTGCAATGTTAAAATGGTAAAGGCGGAGGGGGGCGGGTGCGTAGGGGTTTCCTATGTCTGCGCGGCGGCGGTGTGAAGCTGGCAGCGGGTTCGACTAAGGTCCAGCACCGGTTGTTTTCTTAGCTCCGAGAATGTCGTGGATGAAAAGCTGAGTATCTACCTGTCGAGAGAACTCATAGCTGATCCTTTTTTTTTTCGTCATCTGACCCTATTGTAGGTATAATATATAAATTATTTATATAACATATATATACATCCTACCAGGTATATATTAGCCGCCGGCAGAGCCCACCAGGCACCCTGATACCACGCCGACCGGAATCGAGCGTCAGTCACGGCAAATTGAGGGTCGGCTACAGCCAGCGAACAATTTTGTCGAACAGTAGGTGAAACAGGCGGCGTGCGTATGTGGTAGCTCGACGTCTGGCATAATATTCGCCGGTGTCTGGCGATAACAATGTCGGGGGGGAACGGTAGGTAACTGGTGTTGATCGTGGGCGATAAATTATATTTGTAACCGTGCCCTCGACTCGGTGATCCCTGTTTCCGCGCCCGCGGCGGCGGCAGCGGCTTCGACGACTGTGGCGCCCCTCCCACCCCCTCACCCCCCCCCGCGTCCCGAACCGAACCGAACCGAACCGAACCGAACCGAACCGAACCGAACCGAACCGAACCGAACCGAACCGAACCGAACCGAAACCGATTCCTAACCGCCGAAGCGAAGCGAACCGAACCAAACCGAATCGCTTCTGTTTTTTCTTTCTTCTCTCTCGATTTCCTCTCTCTCTCGCGCGCGCTCGCGACAGCTGGGGAACGGTTTGGAGACCAGGAAAGGGAGTATCCGCTCGGGCAGCTCGTGTGGAACCCGTTGCCACCGCTGGTAGCTCCAGCCCCTGTCCCCGCCCCGCAAGGCGAAAACGCCGAGCATGTTTCAGGAGACCCCTCCGGCCGCGGCGTGTACGGTGCGGAAGAATTTCTTATCGGAGATAATCTCGCCGCTCGCAGGGATGGTGTGGACAGTGGGGAGTCGCAGGAATCACATGGGGAGGTAGAAGAGGTAGGGGGGGAGGAGGAGAGGCAAGAGGGGGAGGAGGAGGTGGGGGGAGAGGGGGAGGAGGAGGACGGGGAGGGGGGGGGCGGGGGAAGGCGTGATAATGGTGGCGGTTTTGCCGGCCCTGCCCACCGGCGTCCCTGGGAAGAAGGGTCTCCTCCAGTCCAACCCCGCTCTCTGTCTCCCGAAACCTCGCGGCGCGGTAGGGCGCGGGGCCGCGCTGCCCCAGATGGTAGGGGGGGGGCGGGGTTGGGTGCGAATGGTCGCGGAGGTTTCCAATCATCCGGAAGGCTGTCCCCTGCTTTGCCGGAGCCTGCCGCTAGACGCGCTGGTGCGGGGGACGTTGGAGGAACGGACAGTAGGGACCGGGGGATGGGAGTACCGGTGCCGGGCGAGCTCGTGCCCAGCGCGGAGCGAATTGTGGCGTCCATTTTGCAGGTAAGTGGGGGGGGAGAGAGGGGGGCGAGGGGCAGAGGGGGGCGCGTTAGCCTTGCTTTCCCATCGCAAATACAGCAGGAGGCATGTCAAGCAAGGTAAAACGGGCGCTGTCAAGGGTGCAGGGCCGAGTGTTCCACACTAAAACCTAGTAGTTCGTTGTCAGCCGAGGCATGTCGAGGCAAAGTTGCTGTCTGGCAAGGGGTGAAAATACTGTCTCCTGACATCCTTGGTCCGCAGATATGATGGATTTCGAGAAGCGATATTCTCTGTTGGATGTGGAAGGCGCGGGTCCCGCCGTGAGCGTTCGGGGCTATCTTTCAGGCCGAAGAGTTTTTTTTTCGTGTAGTAGGCTAATGACGGGCGGCGGAAATGGTTGCCGTGTGCACACTGACGCTTGCCTAGTACTGAGCGAGTCGGTTCAGGGTTGCATCGACGTAGAGTGTGGCGGTGGAGTAGGCGTTTACATGGCCGGGGTTGAGACAACGCGGCGGATGGCGCGCGCGCGACTGCGGCGGCTTAAACATCGGCTATGATACTTGAATGTTTTTCTGCACGCATGGGTTGAGTGCATCTTGCGACGCTCATCAGTGGTGTTTTCCCACTTGTCCCAGCTTCGACAAAATGGTTGATAGTTTACACTGATACCCCTTCACAGCTCGGATAGACAGATCATCTACAGATAGATCAGATAGATCCTAAGCTGCCGTTACGATTTGTTGTGCAGGATGTGTGTGGTACAAACCCAACGCAGTAAATACGTGCTAGATCGTGCAGATGATACGGCTCTCACCCGGCAACATGAGCTAGGTCATACAGATCATCTGCCCTGAAATGTCTAGATAAAGCAGTGGGAACTATCTGCAGATGATCTGTAGATGATATGCAGATGTTCCGTAGGTGATGTGTAATTGATCTGTAAATGATTTGAGATGATCTGTAGATGGTCTGTCCGACTTGCGAATAGGTCTGTGTCAGTATGACACGCATCTGTTACGCTACAGTAGCAGTCCACCCGTGTGCATATAGTCAGGCTCGTCACAAAAAAAAGTAGTACCATGTGCGTTTTTGCATATCAACAGTCCACCAGCGCGCATCTATTGTGCATCGATGGTGCATCAATGGTGCATCAGTACGCATCCGTTACTACTGTATAGCCCAACCACGGGTATTTTTTTTACGTACCATGTACGACGGGTATATCTCAGCTTCGGCCTGGGTCTGCACCAAGCTTCTCTTCTGGTATTGAGTAGCACGTAGGACACCCCGGATATCGGCGATGCTCTGCACGTCAAGCCGAGCGTGAGTGATCGTGTGACGAGATACAATGCCATCTCACATCGAGGATCATGATCGATTTCGTCTGCTATTGCTTGGTGACGGAGGAGGGTATTTCCCCGCCTCACCTACCACCTGATCATGGAATATCTGTGGCGACTTTAGTACTCGATACAATACCCACGTTAGCGGAAAAATGTCCTCTGCTCTCATGCACGACCTTGCATGGCAGATACCACCAAACTGACGGCGGAGCAACGACCTGCGACCTACGTCGCCCCCCCCCCCATGTTTGGACGCCTCATGCTGGAGAATCTAGTACAGGTTTCGAACATACGAAACGGAATCCAGGTTTTCAGGCTCTCTACGTACCGATCGGAGGCATCGCACTGTCGTAGTTCATGTATACATTTCAACTATTACGGGGGACCAAGTAAATAGGACCAAATATTGTTGGTAAAAGTAGGTAAACATGTATGTGTTTGTGTGTACCGTCGGTCCTATTTACCGTGGTTTCCCGTAGTACTCCATCCTCATATCATGTCATTCCCTGCGTGGTGTGAACCACGGGCTTGTGTGAAGCATGATTGGCTTTTTCAGCAGAATCAGTCATACACTATACAATGAGTCAGCCATCACCGTACGACAAGTGGTGTGTCAAACGCTTCTTCACCCGCAAGTGTGCGTGGTGTCGAAGTACCAGGTAACACTCAACGAAATCGAACCTTCTACGACGAATATTGGCACACCAGGTACGAAACAATGTAACACCATCGGTGCACAAAAAAAACTTGTATACGATGGTACAAAAAAACAGGCCCAACGAGTGAGGGTATACGAAACCATTCACACCGAACAAACGGTGCCCTCGGCAGTATTCATGGCATTTATCAACGTTGAACAGTGTGTAGGTGGGACGATGGCTTGCTAGCTTGGTACGTACACACAAACTGATGAAAACTAGTGCGCTGAACGACGATTTCGCCCGAACATTGTGCGTGCAGCGTGTGCAAAGGCCGGGACAAACGATTCGGTTGATCCGCACTATTAACGGATACGCCTGCGTGGCTTGACGACGGTGTGGTTGTGTCGATAACGATGCAATCATGACGGACTGCTGGTGCATGGTTAACGGAAAGACAGCATGTGTCGTTGATCGAGAAAGGCATCATCGACTACACGAGCGGGATCATGACCGCGTTTCATCAACGATACTTGAACCTACGTGTGCATGACGAGTTGACAGTTTACTATTACGGGGGGCCATAGTAAATAGGACCAAATATTGTTAGTAAAAATAGCGAAATATGTAAGTTTTTTGCGTGTGCCGTAGGTCCTATTTAATATGGTCCTCCGTATTTACGTGTAAAGTACATATTGATACAGGTAGCGAAGTGTATGAAGGAGGTCTGTCGGTCGATGACGGTTAACTGTGGACAGAGCAAGCACAGTACGTCAGTAACACAGGTGGGAACTCATACTGTGCCCTACGAGGATATATGACCCTGGAGTGCGCAGCTCACGCGCTCGACTGCACCTCACCAGCTATGACCCAACAGAACGATCCCGACACCAGGGAATACGCTATCCGTGTATCCAGGAACCCCTAGTGCCTCGCACAAGCAAAACAGATGAGGAATACCCAGCGTTTCGCTCACACAAGAAGATGGCATCCATTACTTGATTGGTTACGTGCGTGGAATCAAGACCTTTTTTTTTAGATCTCTTCACGCCTTTTCTACTGCTCTCGACCGCAAAAGATGAGGCCTCCAATTCCCATGTGCTACGGGCGAAGCACCTGGGCGCCTCTACTCGGAATCGTCGTTCTACTTCTTCTTCCTCCTCCTATTCCTCCTCCTCTTCCTCCTCCTCTTCCTCTTCCTCCTCCTCGCCATCATCATCATCATCATCATCATTATCCTCCTCGTCGTCATCATCTTTCTTCCTCTTCCTCTTCCTCTTCCTCTTCTTCTTCTTCTCTTTCTTGGCCTTCCCATTTCCTGAAAGAGGCCCCAGTCGCTGCTTGGCGCTCTTACCGGCTCAGTGTTCCACGGTGTGCCCTTTCCAATTTAGGCAGGTGGCGTGGGTACACCCCGTGTCGGGCTGGTTGCTCGGTCGGGAGCGCTTGCTCGACGACGAGCGACCCGTACCACGGTTGCCCTGGCTTTCCGCTTCCGCTTCCGCATCACCACCTTTCCCACGTGCATCACTAGGACGGTTCTTTGAGCTCGGACGGTTCTAAGCCCGGGCGGGTTGTCGGCAACACGGCCAAGGGCACGGTGGGCTAGACCCTGTGGTCTCGTGACGACGAGCCTGGTCAGTTGCCTCCTTTAAAGAGGTGGCCTGTTTGTCTGTCGTCTGCAGACAACGGACGTTGGGTTTTGAGACCCTGTCGCCACAAAGCAACAGCCATCGCGTTCCAAGCTTGTACGGTTGTTGGCGACGCCACGGTCGACGGTTGCGTGGAATTTGCGAGAGGATCGTACGGAATCTCTAATGGCATACGCGGATACGGTACCCGCGCCCTTCTGATTGAAGACAGCGACTTCGTCGTAACAACTGACCCCGGCGTTGCGCGACCTACCGACGCCCGGCAACTGTATCGATGCCCGGCAACTGTATCGACGAGTGTGCCCGGCAGATCGCTATCTTCAATCAGAAGGGCGTGGGGACCGTGTTCGCGTATGCCATGAGGTCCCGTACGGTTCTCTCGCAATTTCAAGCAACCGTCGGTCGTGGTGTCAAAGACAACCGTACAGCCGTGCAGCCACGGTATTTTTATTATGGATTCCTAAGCACTTCACTACGCAATACGCATTGCGACTGACTGGAGGGGCCTCTCAACCGCCTCCCCTGATTAGTCCGCATCTCGGTGTACTGACCCTGATCGATCCATCCGCTTCCCCTGGTTGGTCCGCCTGTCGTTGTTTCTGACCCTGATCGGCCCACCCGCTTCTCCCCCGATTGGTCCGTCCTCAACCGCATCCTGTGATTGGTCCGCATCTCGGTGTTCTGACCTTGACTGCTCCACCCGCCTCCCCTGATCGATCCGTTCTCAGCCGCCTCCCCTGATTGGTCCGGCTGTCGGTGTTCTGACCCTGATTGGTCCACCCGCCTGCCCTGATTGGACCGTTTTCAACTGCCTCCCCTGATAGGCTTGCCAGGCGGTGTTTTGAGTCACGAGCCTGATTTGTTTACCCGCCTCCACTGATTGGTCCGATCATATCCGCCTCCCTTGATTGGTCCGCCTGTCTGTGTTCTGACCCTGATTGGTCCACCGCCCCGCGCGTTGACGTGGACGTGAGGCTTCTGTGGTCACCTGTAATGTATTTCAGATTGGTATTACGGAGGCCACAGTAAACAGGACCAAATGTTGTGAGTAAAAATAGCGAAATATGTAGGTTGTTGTGTGTACCGTAGGTCCTATTTCATATATCCCCCCGTAATAGATCGATTGATAATCGCGTGTCTTCGTTGTGCTCCCCTCCCCTCCATGGTGCAGAGACGGATCGATAGTGTTTGGAAAGCCGCATGGAACGCGGTGGACGAGAGAGGTGTCAGGTGCGCATTGTGGTACGGTATCATCGATGGCGTTTTGATGTTACGCCCGGCATACTGTCGTCGATCGCGCTGCGGCTGTGACTGCCCACGTTACGATATTTTTGGATTGTGAGGATAGTTTCGACTGCTCTGATATTGTCGACTGCTGTGAAGTTAGGTGGGCCATTTGGGCTACGTTCAGAAATAACACGCTGCATCGACCCAAGCGTTAGGATTGTCACTGCGGCAAGCACCAGGCTGCACCGATCAAACCAAGATTATGTAGGATTGCCAAAGGCTTTCTAAAAACACGTTTCATCCACGAAGAATCAAGACGGGCCAACGCGGCAACAGATAAGGAGCTGCACCGAGCATGGGTTAGGATTATGGCCAGATGCCGCAAGAAACAAGCTCATCGACCGTGGACATATAAGTGTCCACGCATAGGACAGACCACCTACAGATAGATCATGTACAGATATATCATCTGCAGATAGATCAGCTACTGTAGACCCTAGCCTACCGTTATGTTGTGCAGGACCTGTGTTGTACATATCCAACCCAGGAATATGTCCCAGATCATGCAGGTATTTCGGCTTCCACCCGGCAGCATGAACTGGATCATGCAGATCATAGATCATACCGATCAGGAATGTATATCTCTGCCCTGAAAATATTAAGATGATGAACTGTGGTAATTATCTATCTCCTCTCTCCATGGTGTGGAATTGTCAAACGCGAGACAAGAAGTAATGTGGGAGTGTGGTGAGCTTGAGCTTTATTATTGGCCGTGCGCCGTTGTGAAAAATGAATAAAATGTAAAAGTTGAGACGTAAGAGCAATCGAACGAGCATCGTTCGCGTTACTTGTCTCCAGGCCAACACTTTTTTGTTGTTGTACGGAACGAAGGATATCTGCTGTACTAATATTGATACCTAGTACTCCTTTTTATATACATAGTACGGGGGACCATAGTAAATAGGACCTACGGTACACACACAAACCTATTTATTTCGCTATTTTTACTAACAATATCTGGTCCTATTTACTATGCTCCCCCGTAATAATAATATTTGCTACCATCGTGTAGGCGCCCAAACTTGCCTTCTTAAGCGCCTACTGGTTACGCCGACGTGTTATTACGGGCTTGAATGCGCCAAAAAGGTAAACACATAAAATTTGGAGGTGGTGGTTGACGGCACCCCCTCAGAGAACTTACCGCAGTACACATTTTCCGACGGACCATCTAATATTGGAAAGTGGAAATATGTATATAATAGGAAGTAACACAATTACTTACCACCACTGTAGTATATTACTTGCTGTATCGTTGGAGTACTCTGTGTGTATGTTGCGGTAATGCGCACCAAACAGTACATCAACATACCGCATGTAGGTGAAAATCGAATGAATCGTGAACGGAAAGGAAAAAAAACGAGCAAACGTGAAAGAAATGGAGTACGTTGGTGCTCGCACAGAAACGGTTACCCACACCTACACCCCTGGACTCAGCAGGGGCCCGGGGTGAACATCGCTGCATATCCGGCTAGGTAGATGGGTTAGCAGAAGCACATCTAGGCACGTATCAGAGGATGGTGTACTACTACGGCGCTTGCTGTTGTCGATGGGGAGAAACTGAGCAGAAAATAGAGTGACACCAGGAAACTCGCTTCATTGTCACTTCAGAAAACATGTCCAGAGAACCTTTTAGGGCTGCAGTCCCCTTTTGGGAACAATCCAGTCAAATTTCAAGTAGTTTGCCCCCAAAACGGGACTGCAGTCCTAAGAGGATATACAAATCATACTTGGAATTTTGGCGACACACAAACACTGACAACTCTACGCTGACGAAATATGGCGAAGGCATAACGAACCGGGAACAGCTGTGCCGCTTGGTGCTGCTCTAGAGTACACTGTATCAGACGGAGGAAACAAGTAGACAAGAGAGCGAACCTGTTTAGGCAGGGCGCCGACGCGCTGCGGACCGCAAGAATGCTTGCAGAAGATGTCCGAACAACGCAACCAGCTTGGGGCGCTGGCACCAACGTGCCAGTCATACACAAAATCGAGATATCTTGCAGGATCCGTATCGCCGAACTACGGTACATCGAGGCAGAGTGAAGAGTCGAGCGCCACGTTCGCGGGCTGAGTTCTGTCGTACAGGGGAATGACAAGACGAACTGCCACGAAAAAAAACAGGAAACCATACCACTGTGTAAATAAAACCTGTATGCATTCCCATTCATGAGGGTCTGAACGGCCTGACGGGCTGTCGGGGCAACAGACATCGAAACCCATTGGGTCCGATCACCCCGAAACACCACCGGCAAAGTCCAGCAGAAGGTCCATTGGCAGGTGCGGCGCGAGGGCCTGTTGAGGCAAGTCTGGCCGGATAGGAATGTGATGCTGGCGTTGTGCTGGCGGTTGATGATGTTTGTGTCAAGTCAGTAGTCGGGGCTTTGCGAGCAACCGCTCGGTCTAACCTCCGAGTCGGGAGCGCCCATTTCCTAATCGAACCCAGGAATGGCAGTGTTGGTAACGACGCTGTCACGGGGCATGGACGAGGGCAGCCTGTAGGGCAGATGGGCAGACACGAGTGCGGCGGCAGGGACACAAACGGTGGCAGCAGTTGAGAGGAGACGAAACACAGGCACTCGATGCGCACGGGAGTGGGCGACGGATACCGAGTATCATGCCAGGAACAGGGTGTGCATAGCGACGTAGGACGCAGGATAGGACGTGCATGACGTCTACCTCGAGGTATGTATTTCGGACGTGTGCAGCGGGCAAGAAGGCCAGAACAGGAACGTGTGGGCACGGTAACGGGCGGCAAGGGGGGAAGGGGAGAGACGTGAAAGAGGTCTTACCAACGCCTCGTGGCTGATAGGGGGACCGTTGAACATGGGAGTCACGGAGCATTTGAAGTGCCCGGAAGAAAGCGGGCCCTGCAGGAGTGCACTTGAACGCTTCCGGGAAAGGTTAGACGTCCCACCCTGCGAGCGCCAGAGCCGCGGCAGAGTTGGAGGAAGTAATTGTTGTCGCTGTTGAGTTTGAGGTGTGTGTCGCCCACCTCGATCCCGACAGCGACAATGGTTTCTTCTTCAACTTTGTCGTGGTTCTGACGCTCGCAGGGTGGGACGCCCAAGGTTTCATGGGCGCCCCCACCCTGCGAGCGCAGCAGAGTTGAAAAGACAGGTATTGTCGCTGTTGAGGTTGAGGTGGGTGACACGCCCATCCCCGGGAACACCCGCCTCGATCCCAACGTCGACAATGGTTGATTCTTCAACTCTGCCGCGGCTCTGGCGCTCGCAGGGTGGGACGCCCGTCCAACCTTCCCCGGAAGCGCTCAAGTGCACTCCTGCAGGGGCCGCTTTCTTCTGAGCGCTTGAAATGCTCCTCGACTCCCATGTTCTACGGTCCCCCGTATTCGTGACGAGGCGTCGGTGAGACCTATTTCACGTCTCTCCCCTTTCCCCCCCCCCCCTGCTGCTTGTTGGCGTTCCCACAAGTTCCTGTTCTGGCATTCGCCGACTGCTCCAGACACGCCATCGCGGACACCGCTCATCGCACGGTGAAGATCACCCGACGCGGCAGCTTGGTTGAAGATGACCGGGTCCAAGAACGCCACGAGCTGTCCGTAACGCTCGGGCGTCTTGTCCGCGGGGTCTCTGAAGCTGCCACGGTCGTTGTAGCCGGTAACCCCACACGAGCAGGTGATAGTGTAGACCCAGTCGGCGTTGCTCCTCTATTGCCCCGTGTTCTCCTGTTTCAGGACAGGAGGATGGGGGTGTTGGACAGCTGGGTCAGGACATTCGTTTCAGTAAAAGGCCAAACAGCAAGCAGGCTTACCTGGCGTCTGCAGCGGACAGGCGCTTCCGTTGCGCCACAGCCCTGGGGGGCTTTTTGACCTTTTACCCCGCGTTCAGTACTCAACGATAGCCGGGTCACAGGCCTATTTTCCGCACAGGAAGTGGGGACTTGAACGCACGAGTACATCACGGGAACCAAGCGTCACAACCTCGGGGAGTCCGGTAGGGGCCGCCCCGTGAGCATCGGAACTGGACCCGAAAAAGGACCGCCGGCGCGGGGATGGATGCCCCCCAGGGGACAATTGCGCTGCCATATCGACGGAATCGCTGGCGGCGTAGAACACCCACCCTTACTGCCGTCGGTCGTCGTTGTTTTTCGCTCGGCATCCCCGAGCTGCGTACGAGAAAACCAAGGAAGAAGAACACATGACTTGCGTGTGGGAAATGCATGCATAGCCTAGACACAGACTAGAACGTGGCGCACCATCGGTTTGGGTTGTATCTACTGTACGAGTAGCGAATGAAAGTTTTTGGTATATCATCCTGTCCTGCCCCGTTTTGAAAAAGAACGCCATCGTGTATGGAACTCCTAACTTTAGGGTTATATACTATGTACCCCGTAATTTGCGCTTTGTCGGGCCCGGAGCCTGTAAGAGTTGCCCAGTGCCAATCATCCTGCGGACTAGCAGCTGGGCCGGCGCTGCTAGGGCGCATCTCGACGAGGCCGGAAGGAAGGAAGGCCTTCGGCGAATAATCTAAACGATGCAGAGAGAGGGAAGCGCGAAACAATGTGCTTCGTCAGGCCCGCTCGTGCGTTCCGTGGGTGTCAGGCAGGCATGCCCACAACTCCCCCGTCTCGTGCTACCTCATGAAGGCTGGCGGTCCCACGAGAGCTCCGTGGCCACGGCAGAGGATATCCCACAGACGGCCGAGGACAAAACCGTTTTTTGCGAATCCACGCGCCGAGGCCGGAGTACTCTCTGAATGTTGAAAAAAAAAAACTATTATTTCGAGGGGTGCACAAAACCTGCGCTACCCCACGTACTGCATGGATGTTCTCTTACTATATTTACTGCCGTAGCTTTGAGGGGTGTTTTGGATTGTTCGTTTATAATACTTTTATACAAGTACCACTTTTGATTATCCTGTGTTTTAAGCCGCTTGTGATCTTATGTCGATGGGCTGCTTCGTCCACAAATGATATGTTCCGTCCAGGAATCTTTACCGTGGGCGCCCGGGCGTTAAGAAACGCCAATTTGGTGTCCAGGTTCAACCTATTTTTTCCGACTTCGATATAACTCTATTGTATAGGATTTAGAGTTGGTCCCACTGTTGAGCTGTGTTTCTTGACCCAATTTTCTTATTGTTCGTGCCGATCTGAGCCCTTTTTTATCAACATGCACAAAGTTTCTTAAGTGCGGGTCCCCACTGTATGCCTCCTTTTGGGCCTGCAGAATGAAGGCTGCACCGACCGAGGATCTAGGATTATCAAATGCCCCAAGAAACAAGCTGTATCAATGATCCAAGAGTACGAGGGTTGTCGAACGCGGGAAACAAGTTGCATCAACCGAGGGCTTAGGGTTGCCGCAAGCAAGAAACAAGCTACTCCGCTGTGATATTTTACTGCAGTATTTATTATGACCTCCGGCAATGTATCGTACATGCTCCGTTCCGACTCGAATCGAATACCTGGTATCTCTTAACACCGCGGTAGGTAGTAGTCTCTCTTCTACCAGTTACCCTAGACCAACAGATGCCCCACCTCCCCCTTCTTGGAGGCTCCTGCTTACACCTTCCTCCCTCAACAAACCCTCGTTTACCCTATACCTACCTCACCTACTATACCCACTATACCCACCATACCTGCCTCGTCAATGTTTCACCCCCACGTCACTAACAGCAGTTCTGCGGTCTACTATTTTGTACGTACATGTCGCGCATGGGAAAGCTTGCAGATCGAATCCGCCAATCCCCGTTCCCCCTGCCCACCGCTCCCCTCCCCGCGCTCCCAGGCGGGCAGCAGTCGGGTCGGGCCTTGCTTTGGCGGCCCATGTGACGTTCTCCGAGAGGGCTAGGCGCCAGGTAGAGCGAATCGTCGACCCTGGGTTGCTCCGTTTCACTTTTAGTCCTCCTGTCTTGAGGTGTTTGATTTGCTAGCGGTTGCTATGAGACGAGTCGTTTTCGATTTTATGTCCTTGTCTTGAGGTGTACGATCTGCTCCAGTTGTTACGATACGAGTCATAGTGCTTTGCGTGTGTTTTCCCTCGAGGTGTGGGGTTCCACTCGTCCACTCCTCCAGAGTTTTTGGAGCCCGTCCTGTGGCGATGGGCTCGACCTTGGCGATGAGTTCATGTGGTAACAATATCGACAACAAAATCCTCTGAATACGGTGGGTGCTGCGTACCGGTACGGGAAGCTGACTTGCGCGATGTCGCCAGCTTTCTGCTGGCGATGGAGTTCCACTTTTTTGTTTTTAGCATGCGTACCCTGGTGTACTTCTAGGCGACTCGCACCGTTAGCTTGCGCGATGTCGCCATCTTTCTCCCGGCAATGGAGTCCCACTTTTTATCATGCGCATGCTTGAAGGCGAATCGCTAAAAAAACGTTTCACCACCCCCCCTTGTCCCTATGCCCCCCACCTTCACCCCCTCTCCCATATATATTATACCTGGTGTATATATATTATATATATTATATACATATATATATTATATACCGTACCCCCCCCCCCCCCCCCCTCCCCCCAGGCTGGTTCGATGCTCCGTGGCAGCCTCCTCGCCGCCCTCGCTGGTACCGCCACAGCCTGCGCCGGTCTCATCTATCTCAAGCCTGAAGCAGAAACGCCAGACCAGGTCTCTAACAGTGCCGCCGCCAGCATATCGTCAGGCCGTGATCGATCAGCAGCAGCAGCAGCAGCAGCAACGGCGGTAGCAGGGGGCGCAGACGGAGAGGGGGATGCCAGCGGGTCGAGGGATCCATCTGGGCGGGAGGGGGAGGAGGAGAGGGAGGGGGAGGGGGTGGGGCTGCCGGAAGCGGGGGGCGACGCGACGCGGCTGAGCAAGTATCGGGCCGGTCTGCGGCGGTGCATCAAGGCTCTTTCGCCGAGCACGAAGAATTTGGTGCGTGGAAGGATGCTAACGTCTCAATCGCTATTAATAGTACAAGCTAGCGTCGCGCCGTACGATATACGTGTGTGTCTCCGTGTTATTTGGCTGTGTGTAAAGTGTTTTTTGTTGTTGTTGCCATGTGCGTGACGTGCTACCGTGGGGGTTCTGCCTTTTAATACGGGGGGCTATAATAAAATAGGACCAAATATTGTTAGTAAAAATAGCGAAATATATGGGTTTTTGTGTGTACCGGAGGTCCTATTCAATATGGTTCCCCGTAGTAGGGGTTTTGCCTTTTGCCTTCTAGGGGTTCTGCCTTTACTCACTCGAGGAGCTTCATGCCTCCCACACAAAAAAATGATTCAGAGAGAAGAATGAAACACAAGTTTTCCCCGATGAGCAATCCTACTGTAGGTGTACGAGTATATAACGAATAAAACGTACGAGTGTTGATAGTATGTAAAACACTACTATAGGATGATTGTAGTTGAACGATAGCGCACGTAAATGCTTCCTCAGACTACCGTAGGAGACCCCACCCATCTGTCATAAATACGTACTACTACTGTTGTTGTGCAGGTCAATCTGTACAGTATCCCCCTATCGTTTGCTTCGTGTGTCTAGCGTGTGTTTCTTGTCTGTCACGCACGTGTATTGGTTGTTTCTTATGTTCGAGGATGTTGTGTTGGCCGCTTGTTACACCTGTCAGGCGGACATCTTCCGACACCCTTTGTGCACGGCACGCCAGAAGCGACCCCCCCACCGCGCCCTTAATTAACCATGCGGTGGCCCAGAAACCACTACCAAAACTGTGCCAGCTTTGGTGTTGTCAACCTTTTAAGGTTCATTCTTATCGGAGAGCGTTTCTTCCATAATTTCCAAAGTTTGGAAATAATCGGAGATATGTATCAATATACGCAGGCGTTCTGTCACTATTCGTGAAATTTCTCCAGAACCAAAAATATCAAGTTCGTTAACATTTCAATATTTGGAAAAAAAAACAGAAAAATATGGAAGATTGAAAAATTGCGCGAAAAAAATGTCGAAATTTTGGACAAAAAGCTCTCCGATAAGAATGACCCTTTACCCTAAAACGGGGGGGGCATAGTAATCAGAACCTACAATGAGCCCAAAAATCATGTATTTCCCCCCGTGTTTTCGCACCATGTTTGGTTCTGATTACTACTATTTCCCCGTAATCGTTGGACAGGTGCAGTATTGCAGTTACTGGACTACTAATAATACTGAGGCGTGCTGCGATAGGGGATGGGGGTATTAATTTTCGGCCAAACTACTACGGGGGGGCATAGTAAGGGCCCATCTTCACGGGGGACGCTATTTGGAAATCATATTCTAGAATCGATGAATTTTCATTTGATGTCGAATAAATAAAACGTGTTTGGGTCCCTATGGGGGAACAGCGTACTAGCTGTCAATAAAAAAATAATTCGGAATAACCTGGAAGAACGCGCCGCGTCACACAACGCCCAGCCGACAAGTAGCGACGCGCGTAGACGAGAGCGAAGGTTTGCGTTGTCGCGTGCGCTCCGCCGCCAGCCTCTTTTTCTTTTTGGTGGCGCAGGATAGGAAGCTATCACTCTCAGGGTGTCTTGGGTGGGCGGAGGGAGCCCTCAAGCGCCACGTGCGGAACAGCAGCGGTGATGCAGCTATCGAGGTCTCGAGCGTATCCTCCTTTTTTTTTGCTCGTTTTCTCGGTTTTGGGGTTGTTGTTGGCCAATCGAGCAGGACAAAAAATTGGGCTCGCGGCCGCCACCGCCGGGGTACGATGTGCTATGGTGTGTGGGCGTGGGCGCGGGTATTGCTCTGGTCGCGTCTCGTTGAGGTTCGCGTTGTATCGCCTCGATCGTGGTCACCGAAGCGGCCAAGAATCTCCCCAGACTCCCCCGGGGGTGTTGACCGCCCATGAACATGCTATATCAAGGCTGATCAACTCCCCAATTCCAACTTGAAAATTAAAAAAATCACACGAAAAAAGTCCCAAAAGAAATTCCACTCGAATTGTATTTTTTTATAATTTGCCTTGAGAATGCCTGCTTGGTGTTTTACTCTTCGGCCAATCAGATGCAAATTAAATCAGAAAAAATAAATAAAGTCAAATCGAAGAAAATAAAAGTCCTCGATAAGATGGACCCTAACTCATCACTGCCATTTATGCATTCGTCCTCCCGCCCCGCCCCCCCCTCCCTTCACCCTCCTCGTCGCAGGTTCGTCTGCTGGGCATGATCTGCGTCTTACTGGCCGTGCGCAAGTGGCAGCTGCTCAAGCGGGCCGCTATCCGTGCTGGCCTTCCCCAGAGCATGTACGGCGGTGTTTCGCGGTGATATATAGGCGGTTGGAGGGATCCTCACCATCGACAGGATCTGGGTCTGTGTGATCTGTGCACGTCTCCACGCGATCAAATCCTTTAGAATCTGCCTGCATGATCTATGTATACCTGGTATGTCCCAATCCATTGATTTGGACGATCTTAGTTAGATCCATGTGAGGGCCTGTAGGATATATACATGATCTGTACGTAAGAAGTGTGTCCCAATCCCAACCCGCTGATTGATCTGGGCGATGTAGGTCCACGTGATACTCTCTAGGATGTGCACGATCTATGCTTGATGTCCTTACCCACTGATCTTGACGGTGTAGGCCAGGCAGATCAGGATGTGTGCAACTTGTGGATGGGCCTCGTATAGGATCTGGAACGTATTCGAATTGGATATTACAAAAAGCGGTTCGATCTGATAGGCGGTTGCCTTTTAAGATGGTTGTATATGATGCGCGGTTCAATCTGATGAAAGAGCGGTGAATCTGATAAGTCGGTTGGATGGATCTCGTAGGCGGTTGGTTGAATCTGGTTGTAGCGGTTGGATCTGACCTGCGGTTGATTTTTGGAGTGGTTGGATTTGATACGCGCTTGAATCTGATAGGGCGGCTGGATGGATCTGATAGGTGGACGATTGCGTCTGGTTATAGCGGTTGGATCTGATAGTCGGTTGATTATTTTTTAGTGGTTGGATTTGATGCGCGTTCGAATCTGATGAGGCGGTTGGATATGGGGGGCGGTGATATCTGATACGCGTTGGATCTGATAGGCGGTTACATTTTTGAGTGGTTGGATTTGATACGCGTTTGAATTTTAGATGCGGTTGGTTCACGGGCGCGGCTAAATCTGACAAGCATTGGATCTGGGAGGTAGATAGATCTGATTCGCGGCTGAGTTATGATTGGAGGTTGGGTTTGAAGAGCGATTGGATGTCATGGGTGGTTGGATCTGATACGCCGTTGGGTCTGACAATGCGATTGGATCTGGTAAGCAGTTGGATCTGACACATGAACGGTTAGTCCTGAACACGTGCCGTCTAACGCTATCACACGGGTGATAAGATAACCCACCCCTCGAACGAAGTCCCAAGCTATTTTTAGTCCACAATGGGGAAAGTGAAACCGCTGAGAGATGTGGCTATGGAGAGGTCTCGACGAGATCCTCCCACAATACGATAATTTTCGTGGTTTACCCTAGGCCCTTAAGGCATGTTTGGAAGAAATCAGGCTCGGAAATTCAACGCAGAGGTGTGTGTTATCTTGCGTGTTTCTTCAGTTGGGCGGTTCTGCCGGCGGCGGAGAGTGTAGTGTGCTTTGATGCCCTAGCTGGGGCTGATTTCTGTCTTTACAGGCGGTTCGGTGTGGGTTGACTACTCTGATGATCTCAAGTCGTCTAGGTTAAGCTGTTGCTGTCTGTGCTTGCGGGAGTTGCATTGTGTGTCGCGGTTATATGTGAAAGGGGGGTGTTGGTCCCGTGTACCGCTCTGGAATAGGGGTTAAATTATACCAGTGTACGTACGCGTCGGAAGCGCGGTTTCATGTGTATCATAGCACGGGGTGCGCCGGGTTGGTGCTGTTGCGTTAACCCCATTTTGGCTCGATTGCATCTACAAACTGCGAGTGCAATGGTGGTTAAATTCAATCTGAGTGTGATGGATTTCTCCTTTTACCTCTGTCTCGTTCTGTGGCTTGCTGCACTGGCACTGTACTACACGTACATCGCACGTTTCCCAAGAGCAGTCGGCGTTCGTTTGTTTTCAATTCTCAGTCGAAAGACACCTCACCTGTCAGAATCGTTTTTTTCGTGCCTTGTTGCTTGTGTCCAACCCTGTATTGTCTATTATCGTATGATGTGATACACCCGTTCTGTTATTTTTGGTCTACACCTGCAACAAAAACTGGAACAGCCCCCCCAACGCAGTGTCAGCGTGGCCCCTCACGATAGAGCTATTGTACGTAAATACAGTAGGCGTATTTATACTTTTCAACTTTTTCTTAGAGAGGCCCAGAGTCATCGCCTATTCTGAGACATCTCCCTCTCTATATATATAGTATTGGTGTTTTGCCGAAAAGTGCTTTGTACGAAGAGAAAAGTTGGCAAAAGTACGAAAACTTGACAAAACATACGTATACATGTATATAGGTAGTACGTACTTGAAGAAGAGACAGGCGCGAAACGCGCGACCTCAAGAGAAGAAACAAAAAAAACGTATCTTACAATTCGAAAAAAATATCCAACGGCTGAGAAAAGGTATCCAACAGCTCAAAAAGGTACTCAACAACTTGGGGCGTGTAAGGGCCGTAATTATCGGAGACTTTTTTTTCGAGAATTTTCCTTAATTTCCACGGGTTTTTTTTTCGCGAATTCTGTTTAGGTCGCACATTTTCCTATTTTTTTTCTCCGAACATGTGAAAAGTAACTTTCCTGAAATTTTTCTCTCTGTTAGTTTTTCAAAAAGTACGAATCACGACAGAACGTCTCTGTATGTTGATACAATTTTCCATGGTGACAAAAACTTGGAAAAACTGGAGAAAAAGCTCTCCGACACTAACGGCCCTATAATACATACCACTCGGTCTGGCCGGTAAAAATAGGTGAAACCATTTTCCCCGTTTGTACTCTGATACTCTGATGTGATCACTACATATTCCGGAGCAGTAGTAGTACAGAAGCCCAACTTGGGCAGAAGTAGAGTAATAAATTTAGCCCGATGATCTGTATGATCTGTATCTGTGCGAGGCGTGAGATAGTTACGGTGAACCCTGCTTGGGACTTGCAAAGGGGACTGCCTGACTACTTGTACTCACCATCGATGATAAAAAGTAATGATTTCAGCAGCGGCTACTGCATGGCGGGGGAGGGGGGAGGGGGGGGTGATACAAAAAGTGGTGTCCGAGTCCCAGTGCAGGATTCGTTCGGCAAGGGCGCCACATGATCCCACCCGTACTTCGTGCGTATATAGACGGTTGACAGCACTGAATGCATCAACCACTGTGTTGGTCGTTAGCTCGGGGTTCTAAAAGGGGGTGACAGCGAGTGCGCGCGTTTGGTCACAAGTACCTGGTAGGTGGGATTTACATGTACGTGGAGTAGACTGCGTACCAGGTACCAGGTAGTATACAATGTAGAAGAAAAACACATTTTCTCCTCCGACAGATTTTTGTTCGGGGGACGTCACGCAAATGAGGCGGGGTGCGCGGTCACCCCAAAAAACGGCTACGAGCAATGTGCTGTTGTCGCTAGACCACAATATTACGGGGGGCATAGTAAATAGGACCACATGTTGTTAGTAAAAATCGGTAAATATATAGGTTTTTGTGTGTACCATAGGTCCTGTTTACAATGGTCACACCCGTATTACTAGGTGTGGAACATATGTCTACTGTAAAGGTGTAACGCACATGAAAGAAAATGGAGAGTCCAGAGATGTTGGGTGATGAGGAAGTAGTCAATCAGAAATAAATGTTCCACGCGTCGGACAGATCAGATAGATGATCTCTACAGATAGATCATCTACAGGTAGATCCTCACCTGCCGTTCTGATATGTTGTACAGGGAGCTGTGTACGAAGTACAGAACCAACTCGGAAACATGTGCCCTCACACTACTCGTACTGCTGTAGGTATCAAGTATCAAGAGATCATGCAGATTACACGGCTCACGGCTCCCACGCGACAACATGGGCTACTACTACTGCTGCTGTAGGTCACACGGACCAGGAATATATGAATATATCTGTCCCGAAAGATCTAGTTCATCAAGTGGGAATGATCTGTAGATGATCTGTCCGAGTTGTGGAATTCCGTTTACGCCCAAAAGTAGCCCCCCCCTCGACCGTAGCTGGGGGCAAAAACTTTTCATATTCATACATATACCTGGTATACAGCAGCAGCTTCTCGGTTGTTTTCTCGCCCAAAAGCGGGAAAAATTACGTAATGCGCCGGTAGCTCCTCGCAAAATCACAGCTTTCTTCCTCAGGAAGATGCAAAATACGAAACACAAAAACGTACGGTATCATACCGTTATTTTACCGTACGATTTTTATGTTGTCTTCTTTTTTAGTATCGTCCGGCGGATTGGAAAAAATACCAAAGCTTGAGCTAACCACAACAACTACTGTACTTGTACCTTTATCCTAAAAACACATTTTCAAAAATATTCATGTATCGACAAGCACCACCAGTGCTTGTGTGTTTGGGTGGTTGTTTGTTGAGTACTTTTATCAACAGCGCAAAAAGACAAAACGACAGCCGACAGAGAGGATTGAACTCTCGACCTACACCTTACGAAGGTGCCGCTACTACCACTGAGCTATGCCGGCGCATGTATTTTCCGGTTTTTTTTGGGCATATAAATACATTGCATATCGATGGTGTGGCAGCCTTTTTACGTTATTATCCACACTACACAAGGCACAACCAACATGCGTATTTTGCTGTTTCTTGGTTACGTACGAGTACCTACCAGGTATGATTGTTACGCGTATGTATGCATAGCATGCATTCGACATCCGATAACCATGTTGCGTTAACAGCAAACCATGACGAATATAGGCAGAAAGCGAAAACCGTTACACTACAGAATATACCAGGTGGGTCGGTTTTGTTGCTGTGCGGAGGATGGGTCTGAGAGACATGTTAAACATACTGTTGTTTGCTAGGGATACACACGTTATACATGTGTAGAGCAATCCACAAAACAGCATGATATATTCCACCATGACATCCCTCGAGGAACGGCGCACGGCACAAAACATCGGTACTGCTTGTACTGAAGGTAAGTGCCACCATGCCGCGAGCGTATCGGCAGCTGTTAGGGCTGCACTTCCTTTCTCGGGACAAACCACTCAAATTCCAAGTAGTTCGACCCCAAAACGGGACTGCAGCATTAAAGGGTTAACCCGTCTACAGCAGTAGGAATGCCTGCACTCCCACAGTGGGCACAGTGGGCACAAAACACTCGGAAATGAAGTCAGATTAAGGACACTGCACAACTAAATGGGCAAAGGTTCAACAAGGAACAACCCCATCCCTTAATGCTATAAGGCTTAGATTGGGTAGGCGATTGGTTAACCTTTCACCACTAGCCCAACGGGCTGAGACCTTAGCAAATGACGTCGTCGGCAGGACAAGCAGCCCGGGCTGCTTGATGTGACCCACACTTTCGGCGCATTTCCTCTCCGAAGCCCAAATACGGTTACCCCCTTTTAGAACCGCAGTCCCGTTTAGGGGATAAACCAGTCAAATTTCACGTAATTTGCCCCCAAAACGGGACTGCGGTTCTAAAGGGGTTAAAAAGGGTTTCCTCGGGAGACACGCATGTATGTACTTGCAGGGTGCCTACTATCTGCATTCCCTTAAGAACCGCCACCACTTTTTTGGGGACAATAAACTACTTTGAACTAATGATGTAGGACAACTTGTGGTACCACCGAAGCTGTAACGCCTACTCCCAGCGAGAAGGGGGGGGGGGGGGGGGCATCCTTTGCTATGCATGGCCGTAGTCGTACGACCATAGACCCTCGCATCCCTGCAATGCCGGGACGGAGCACGTCGGGTTTTCACCGAGCAGGTAGACATTGCTTGCACGAAGCGCGACGCGAAACGTGAGGTGTTGGGCGAGTCGCATGAAGGGTGAGCTACATCCTACTAAGAACCAATTTTGAGCGGGGGGAGGGGAGTGGGGGACGAAAAAGCGTCGTCAAGAAGGGAAAAACACGAAAACAAGTGTAATTCGTGGTTCTGTGCCTTACGATGCTCGGCAGCCAGATTGTCCGACCCACATCCGCCGAGGCGATGAACGGGAGGCGGGTCGGCAAGACAGAGGAGAAATTGCGCAGGCCGCTTGTGTGTGTGGGTGTCAGCTATCGATTTACGTCGCGACCGTAATTGTAACGGGCATCACAGCAGTCGTTGCGGCCTGGGCATCAATAGCTTAGGATCGCCCGACATTAAAACACAAAACGTGTATAAAATAAAGTCCGGAGCTACCGAAAAGGGGTGGTCGGTTTGATTTTGAAACAAGCAAACACGCGCATAATACGGTACGAAATTCTGGAGCTACTGCAACTGGGGCAAGCGCGCAACATACGTACGTGAGTCCGGGGCGTAGAGAGGGTAGAGGGTCAGATAGACCGACAGTTCGAGTAGTCGAGTTTCTGAGCTACTGCAAATGGGGCAAGCGCGCAACATACGTACGTGAGTCCGGGGTAGAGAGAGGGTAGGGGGTCAGATAGACCGACAGTTCGAGTAGTCGAGTTTCTGTGACAGGCACTTTTTTCTTCTTCTTTTTTTCCCCCCATTCATAATCTCCGCCCTTCTTCTCTCTCCCTCCTATCAACAGACGTAGCTCAGATCCGATGTCGCCTAGCAGCACGCTCTCCTCCCCCCTCCCTATTCTGGCTACGGGGCATACATGAATGTGTCTGATGCGATACAGCTTGTCGCTGCGCTGACTGACGTCTCTCCGATATAAAAATATAGCCGACAGAGAGGGTTGAACTCTCGACCTACACCTTACGAAGGTGCCGCTACTACCACTGGCCTATGCCGGCTTGTCGACGAGATACCAGCCATGCCACAGAAGACACAACAGACGCACTTTACTCTGCTTCTTCACTTCGTTCACGCAAAATAATAATGTTGACTGAAATTTCTCGTTGCTGAAAATCGGATGTGATTTATGCTCTGCTGCTGTGTGTGGGACGTCTAGCAAGAGGTTGCATGGTTCCCACGTTTTTACTCGTGACGTGATCACGTGTGCTGGGTGCTTCGCTAGAAGAGAAGCATTATCTTACGGCGAGTGAGTGCCCAATTAGGGCTGTAGCTGTGATGAAACGCTTGAAGACACAGGTGGGGCTCGGCGGCTCGGCTGTGCTTTGCGCCTCGCCCGCAGAAACTTCTCCTGTCCCCTGCACGAAGAGGCCTTCCAAGCAATACTGTTGGTGTGTGTCATGATGTACACCGAGAGTAGGGCGCAAGCCGCCACCACCTTTTACGAGCGAATGCGAGTTTCAAAAATTGATCCCGCCCAAGGACAGGGACCCCTTTCGGAATCGCTGCGAACAAAACACCCGATCGACGAACCGACCGACCGCGATGCACACACAAGTTGATGGCACTTGCAAATATTCTGCAGCGCGAGTTCCTATCGACAGCGACAGCCTCTAATACTATTAATATATGTGTTCGTATTCCTCACCCCGGTCTTCGCAGGCCTTCCAGGGCCATACCGTCATCCTACATTAGCCCACCCTGACAAACTGTACAACTGTATACCTCTGGCCCGATATACCAGAACCTGGTAAAAATGCAGAAATACATATCAAGTTCCTATCAATAGCGACAGCTTACACTAGATGTTCCCCTATTCCTAATTCCGGGTCTTCGCAGGCCTTCGAGGGCAATACTGTAACACTAGCCCACCCTGACGAGCCGTACAGTATACCACTGGTATACCTGGTGAAAACGCAGAAACAAATATGAATGCAAGATTCGGGAAACACCGGTTCTTCCATGAGAACATGAACCCCAGATACAGAAGGAGGTGCGTCTCCTCAAAACCCCACTCACTTCAACTCCTACTGTAGCTCTAATCTAAGAGGCTACTAATGACAATGCTCCTAAGGAGGAACACCAGGAGGAAAAAAAAAAGGAAACCTACCCCCCCCTCCCGTACGGGGCCTAAAAGACGTCAAACTCCGAACGAAGCTGGCGCCATATATCCCCAGCGAGGGGAGGAACGTGAGGGGGGAGGGGGGGGGTGTTCTCGATAGGAGAGATGTACTCGATCTCATGCATGGCCGTAGTCGTACGACCATAGACGGGAGGGGGGAGGGGGGGGGGGGGGGCGTACTCATTTATTGCTTGCCTTAGTCATATGGCCATTGACCACGCATTCCTTTAAAAAAATTATCGTCGAAAAAGGAAGGACATGAAAACCTGCACCTGGTAAGTCAGTCATTTGTGCCTTATAGGATAAGAAGCTAGATTGTCCAAACCACTTTCCTCCCTCAGGAGATGATTGGGGGGGGGGGGGTGCACTCATGTCATGGATGGCCGTAGTCGTATGACCATAGACCCTCGCATCCCTACAATGCCGGGTGAGGTTTTCACCGACCAGGCAGGCGTTGCTCGCTTGGTTGCACCAAGCTTTGCGAAGCGCCGTGAGGTTGTGGGCGAGTCTTATGGAGGGTGAGCTGCATCCTACTACCAAGCAGAAAAAAGGGGAGAGTTTGAGATCACACTAGCCGCTTTCGCTGTGTGTGTCAGCTGTATCCAAAGATTTGCTTCGCGACCGTATAGGGGAACCGGGGTTTCAAGCGTCAATTGCGGCATGCGTTTCGATCGCTTGGGATCGTTTCATGCGGACGGGGGGAAGGGGCGTACGTAGGCCCGGGTTTTGTAGAGAAGGAGGGGTTAGTCGGAATCGGACAGACCGACTGCGCTAAAAATAAATCGGACTATAGGTCCTTACAAACGCGAGTCGACGAGGGAATACGAAAGGGCTGATGGTGTCTTCTCGCGATAAAAATGCCTTCCAAGGTACGAGCAGTAGTGGGGAGGGGGGGAAAGGAGCTTGCTATGTGACCCCGGGGAGGATATTGAAGGTGATGTAGAAATAAGAGAAAAAAATAGACCCCCCGCAGCAGCAGCATTAATAGAAGTAGTACCGGTAGTACAGAACAACAGACACTGCTGGTAGGTACCTGGTACGGAACAGTAGACGCTGCTGCTGCTGTGGGATAGGCACTGCTGTCGTAGCCGCAGTGCTGCTGACTACAGTAGACGCTGCTGCTGCTATGGGATAGGCACTGCTGTCGTAGCCGCACTGCTGCTGCTGACTGGTAACTGTCCCGTTGTAAAAGATAGCCGACAGAGAGGATTGAACTCTCGACCTACACCTTACGAAGGTGCCGCTACTACCACTGAGCTATGCCGGCTTGTGGCGATGCTCATGCTTGCGAAAATGTGATATCTACACACAATTTTCTACGCCGGTATTATTGTTGTTTGGTTTCGTTCGCCATCTGCCAAAGTGCAGGGAATGAATGACGAGAAAGAAGGGAGACTCGAATACTAAATCTGTAGTAAAGATGCATCAAACTTCTTACAACAAATGGGATGGAAAAAAAACACAACGCGCAACCACAGAAGCAGTAGTATTAGCAGCAGTAGTACAGAAGAAAAGCAGGAGACACTGCTGCTACTGCTGTGGGATAAATATATTGCTGTTGCAGTCGCTCTGCCGCTCTGCTGCTGACAGCCGATTGTTCACTGTAAAAAGAGAGATGTTTCGTTTGCCATCTGACACTGGACAGAGTGCAGTGTGGAGCAAAAATGTCAGGAGGCAAGGCAAAACGTGCGCTGTTGAGGGTGCAGGGCTGGTTGCCATATACTAAAAACTAGTAATTGGGGTCAATCAAGGCATCTCAAGACAAAGTTGCTGTCTGTCACGGGGTGAAAGTGCTGACTCCTTACATCTTCGGTGTGCAGCGTGTATCTCTCGCAAGGAGTAACGCAGAAATGGAAAAGGAAAGGCGCGTACGTACGTACAAAGGACGACATATCACCAAAAACAGATTTGACAGATTCAGCAGGAAAAAAAAACAGCCGACAGAGAGGATTGAACTCTCGACCTACACCTTACGAAGGTGCCGCTACTACCACTGAGCTATGCCGGCTCATATATTTTGCGGTTTTTTTCGGGGATATAAATACATTGCATATGTACCCGAGCACGCATACCCGATATATATCCGTTCGGTGTTCTCGCCCTGCTTCCCTTCCTTCACGATGCCCAGCAGCACACACCAGAAGCAGCAGCAACTTGTGATATCTGATATACAAGTCGTCTACGCATCGTGTACATGCACGCGGCGAGTTATTGGTAAAATCGGCAACGATTGACCATTGACTCCCCGTCATTGTCTAAAACTGGTGTACCTCCTTGTAAAATAAAAGGTAAAAATTTGAAAACATGATGCACATCATGTGTCAACATCTCGTACGGAAATTTCTGTCGATCGAGTCGAGATTCACACCACACCAGCCACGAGCCAGTCTAGATCAGGCGCTCACTTCCATCCATCACCTGCCTAAGTCTTCTGCAACCACAGGGTCCTTACGAGCTGTTGGCGCCGAGTGGCGTGCGTCGACTGCGGGGAAGATTGTATAGAGGAAGGGATCGAAGACCATAACGCCTTCAAAAACCGTAAAGAGGGGATGGGGGATTGTTGCAAGCAAAAATGGTTTGCACGAGTTGTTGTTGATGGGCGCCTTCTCTGTATCTTTATTGAGCTTGAGTCCGACGGCAGCACGCCAGGACAGCGGTTCCTGCAGTCCACACGGACGCACAGAAACCCGCAGCTTGGCCACGAAGTTTTTCAGGCCGCTGTCGCCCTTTTACCGAGTGCACTCGCTGTAGAGTCGTCGAGTGTCTCGTGCCTCTGGGAGGAGGAGCCAGTAATATGGGCGGAGGAAGGGGTGCTACGACGGTGATCGCCGCGCTTGGCTTTGTGCTTAAGGGTGCAGGTGTGCTTAGCCCTTGCTCTTCGCTGCTTGTTCCATAGTTGCTGGTAGTGTTGCAAATGGGTAGGCCCGTGTGGTGAAGACAAAGGGGTGGTAGCCCGGAGAGGATGTACATGCTCTCCAAGATTGAGAGTTGAGAGTTCACTCAAAATAGAATACCCAAAATGAACACTCGTCGACACCCATTTGGACTGCTGTAAACGAGTGCCAGGCGCTCTCTCGTCGCTACGTACCCGTGCCTGGAGAGCCCTTCAGCGTCTATTGCTATTGCCGTGACACATGACAGCTCAGCAGCATATATCCCTCCTGCTTGTTGCATTGTACAAGGCTACTCCGGCAGGAGGTCTCTGACATGTTGCTTCAATCCCGCAATCGTCTTTTTTTGAAAACCACATACTGGTACTATTAATATAACAGTAATTCATGCATTCCGGTTCCAGTGTTGCTGTACTCGTAATTTGAACTGAATAGATTAATAAGAATCGGACACAGCAGTATTTTTAGAACCGCAGTCCCGTTTTGGGGACAAACTACTCGGAATTTGGCTGGTTTGTCCCCAAAAACGGGACTGCGGCTCTAAAAGGGTTAATACAAGGACACACTGCGGTCACGTACCCGGTAAGAAACAGCTGGCCTGTCCAGACGTAGGCTGGATTTCTTATTTGAGAGAGGATGCTTTGGACACTAATTTCAAGGTATTGTAGCTACTATCGAATTTCTTATTTTCCTCCACATATAAGCCTGGCTTTCTTACTATATACGAGTAGTTGTCCTGCACTGCTGTATACCAGGTACCAGGTATGATGTTCTCACATTAATTACTTTCGCGGGGGGCCATAGTAAATAGGACCAAATATTGTTGGTAAAAATGGCGAAATATATAGGCTTGTGTGTGTACCGTAGGTCCTATTTAATATGGTCCCCCGTAATAATTACGTGCCATGGTCTGTAGCTCGCTTCCCTGAATTCCTGCCACCAAAACAGGCTGTTTTACAAACAAAAATGCATCTCGATGGTAGAATACACGCAAGTACGAAATAGTGCGCACGACGGCAGAATCAAACCAGTCTGTAACGAAAGAGAAACGGCGGTACTACGAGCTGTGGTATGAATATGCCATTCCGCATCGCTTGCAACCAAATAACACCAGGAAACACACCTACCAGGTACCTGGTATGGTATTTTGTGTATAATACACTCGAGAAAAAAGGAAAGGAGTTGGGAGGAGAGAAAAACACGAAGCAAGAGGGAACAGAAAAAAAAAGAAGCAAACACGCGCTCAGGGCGCAGGCCGAGTCATGGGGACAAGGTTGCTGTTTGCAGCTACGATCAGCCAGTCCTATGATATGTCCAGCCGATGGACCCACATAATAAGCACACACTCCTGTCAATATGCTGATGGACCAACATACGGCTTGAGTAAGTACACACTTGCTGTCAATGCATGCAAGTATTTTTGGTTTTATAGCTGGTAAAAAGGCGCAACATGTATTTACAGCACATCACGCACTTTTCCGCTGCCCCCCCTTCTCTTTGCTCGGTTGGTCCGTCAACAAAGCAGATGGCTTCCAGTGCTCATCGAGCTTGAAGCATGCGGCGATGAGCAGCCGCAAGCCATTCCTCGGGACGGTTGAGAAAGACCCGATGCCGGCGCGTGACTCCCGCTCCCGCCCGTCGAAGCCCTATTTCATGGTGAAACGCTAATGCTGTACGAGTAGGAGTCCGATGTTTGCTCATGATCCGTGTTCGGTTTTTGCTGTCTCGGGCTCGATTTAGCAGGTCCCCGGTAGGGTGTAACGGGCCCAGGACTGGAGAGAGAAAAACTTCTGCGGAACCGCAGTTAGTAGAAGCTGCAGCAGCACGGTGATACCAGCTATGAGCTCATGATAACATTCTAAGTGGCCCATATATACCTGGTAAACCGCTGTAGCACCACACCACCCTCACTCCTCACAGACTCATACTTCTGGGTCCCTGCTCGTACCTACCGCTCACCGGAGCTCATGGGCATTTTCTAGGACTGGACACTGGCGCAGCAGTATGTACTGCCAGCATGTTACTACTGGCAATGGTCACATGCGTATCTATGATTGAGCCTGCCAGTAGATGCTCCAGTAGTTTTCACTTCTCTCGGCTAGTATACTGATGCTCTCCAGTGTACTGAGTGCTGACGCAGTCAGTGTACGATCTACTGGCCGAGGGTGCCAGTGCCGAGCCCTCGCGTTTCCACTTTTCGCGAAGTATATATGTCGCCGACTTCCACTCTGTGTATGCATAGACAGCGTAGAACGCATCGGACAGACGAGATCAGATAGATAATCTAACAGATCGTCTAAAGACCAACTGGCAGATCATATTCCCACCCCATGATCTGGATATTTCATTGCCTGGTGGTAGCCGTATATCCTGCATGATCTGGGACATGTTTCCTGCGTCAAATCGTACCGCAGTACAGATCCTCAACAACACCTCGTAGCGGCTCGCTACGTTTCGTACACCAGGTAGCATCTACTGTAAATGATCAGTGGTCTCCTGCTATACATGGTGATTTATATGACGTGTGCAGTTTACGTAAGTAGGGCTCGTCGTGTGTTCACCTCCTGATATGATAACGTGGACGTGCTTACAT
Organism: Nereocystis luetkeana; assembly: GCA_031213475.1. NCBI lineage: Eukaryota > Phaeophyceae > Laminariales > Laminariaceae > Nereocystis > Nereocystis luetkeana. The sequence goes on from JARUPZ010000007.1 coordinate 103,049, forward strand.
GCGTGCACCTGTTCTTGCTGGTTTCCTGCTCGTTTTGCCCTCGCGCCGCCATTGCCTCGCGTACACCGGTGTTTCTGGTATGACTGGTATTGCTGATACAGGCCGCTGACGATAAGCTCCCCGACATGATCAAAGGTGGGCCGCCATCCCGGTCAGCTGTCGGACCAAGCTCTCGTGACTCGTGAACGAGAGAAAGTAACGGTCGATAGCGGCAATGTCAACCCTTTTGAGGCCCTGGTGCCCAGGTGTACCGGTATACAGCGGCCAAGGCTATGCACACCCCAAATAGATCATCTACAGATCATTCCCACTTGATGATCTAGATCTTTGAGGGAATATATATTCCTATACTCCTGACATGTATGATCTGTATGATCTTGTGTGGTCTGTATGATCTGTATGATCTGTATGATACGTAGGGTGTATCTCATGTTGCTGGGTGGGAGCCGTATAGTCTGCATGATCTAGCACATGTTTCCTGGGTTGAACCTGTTGTACTGTGCAGATCCTGCACAACGTCTCATAACGGCCGGTTAGGAACTAGATAATCTAGATCCTGATCTGTGCGAGGTGTCAAACTGTGGCAGGTGCGTAAGCATCAACACCAGTCTCGTGGGAGCGCGCAACAGTCGACTAGTATCGGTCTGCTCGCCGGAGGTATGCCTGCATTGTATCAGGGACATACCTATTGCTATGTCGCTTGGGTACATACGCCCCCTGACTCAGCAGCTGTCTTGCTGTGAGCTGCGTCGTGTGACCGGATGCTGCGATGGTCAGTTTTGGTCAACAATTTCCCCCGGGAAGTCCCACGAGGGTTAATGACATTGCCATGTACGGGTGGGTGCACGCTACCATTCTACTGTAGTAAGCTGCTGTCGATGGAAAGAGGGGTGGTCGTCGTGTGTGTCGTACTGTGTAGTGCTCGGAGTGCCCGGTGCCAAAAGAGCACCGGGCGCCGTTGGGGGTGCTACACGGCAACCTTCAACCTTCCGCGGCCCAACGTATTCGCAAGAGGGTACCATCGCTTGCAGATCGTGATACGTAGTATAGTACTTTCTCACACTGCGCGGATCGCACCCAGACCTCGACTACTGTGCCCGGGCGTCCTTCGTCTGTAGGCCCCTTTTGACGGCGTTCGTGCGAGCGATTAGTGTACGGGGAGATATGGCCAAACGAAAACAGACGAAAACTTTCACGAGGATACGTACTCATAGGCCGGTCAGTGTATACGAGACAACTGTCCGCTTGTGAGTGTCATGTGCGTCACTGTGACGTCCTCCAACCGCGTGCTACCACCACCTGCTGTCCCCACTCTGTCCACCCTCCGTCGCTACCGCCGTCGCGGCCGCCGCTGGCACCTGCGGTTACCATGGCGATGACGACGCGTGCGGAACGGCCTTCTTGTTGCCTCGCGGCTGTGGCGTCGGAGCTAGGGACCGGCGACGCGGGGGCGAAAAATAGGTTCATGCCTGTGTCCTTCGATCGGGTGAGGGGACGGGCTGTGCTATCTATACTAGTTAGCTTTCGACAGCAGCGATGCTCGTACTACAGTAGTTGGGAACACCAAGCAGGGCGCTATTCACGACGTGCGGGGCGGGATCGTCCCCGGGCACCCGTGACCAAGCTGCCTCGAAGGTCGTCGAGAACCTCTTGTGAAGTTTTCATTTTTTTTTTTTTTGCTGCTGTCTGAAACGTGGCAGTTTACTCTACAAGGCTCGAGAGCCCCCCGAGCGTTTCCCCTACCCGCCGCAGAACGCTGAGCTTGAGCGGATGACGTGCGGGGAGATAAGGGGTTGTTGAGCTGTACCGCATATTTTGGGTCGGGTACCTGTTGACGGTCGGCAACGATTGACGATCGATGCCGTGGTCGACAACGGTTGACGGTCGGTAGCCGTTGACGATCGATGATGTGGTCGGTGGTGGTTGACGGTCGGTATCGGTTGATGGTCCGTATCGGTTCGTGATCGATATCGGTCAGCTGCCGGGAGTGGTCGGCGGTCGGTAACGATTATGACGGTCGGTTCTTGAGGAGTGCTGCTTCAAGCGCCAGGTGTTGCAGAAGGCTGAAGGGGCGCGTATCTAAATACCCCGTGCTAAGCGTAGGGGTTGCATTTTTCGGACCCAAATATGTTACGACGGGACGGAGGTCCTCAACCATTGCAACGGAGGAGCTACCCATTGTCATGTGATGCGATGGTTGACACCTTATACCTTCGAGTTTTTGTTGCGGTAGACCCCTATGACTACGCTATGGGACCGTTGTGTATCGGGCTTATATAGCCTACCAGGTACAACTTTGCTCAAAAGGGGTTGTTGGGTGCGATTCATAAAGTTCCTCAAGCCAGGAGCGCCAGATGAATTCAGGTGCTACTCCTGTCGCAGCACGGGTCTAAACCGGAAACCCCCGTAGGCGTTTTGTTGGCTTCTCTCGCGCACCCCCCCCTCCCCCCCCTCCCCTTCTGCCCCCCCCTGCGCTCTCTCTTACGCGTACCTGTGACCTTGGATTTTCTAACTAACCCTGTTTCGCCGCGTGATCGTCAGGACGACACACCTGCGCCCGTTGTGCCAAGAGCGGGAGATAAGACAGACGCGGTTGGACAGAAGCCGGCGGCAGCCGAGGTGAAGGGAGCGGAAAAGCAGGAGGGAAAGGTGGTGGAGGAGGAGGAGGAGGAGGGCTTGGTCAAGCCGGAAGATGTGAGCGGCGTTTTGTTTTGGAGGGGGAGGGGGACGCGAGGAGGGGAATGTTTTCCTCGCGCCTCTGGTGTGCACTTCCGCTTTTTCGCTTGATTTTTGTGATTGTTTTTTTGCTTTGTTGTTTTGCTAGTGTTTTTGTTTTCGACGGAGGAAGTGTTTTAGTACGCAGCAAGGTAGTTGGTCGATCGGTAAGGTAGTTGGTCGATCGGTAGGTCGGTCGGTCGGTAGGTCGATGTCGTCCTTGGTTGCCGCTCGCGGGGCTGTCAGTGGCCGGTCCATGACGACAATGAAATACTTGTCTACTTGCACGAATGGCTATATCTCTCTCCCCCTCTCTGGTCAAATAACTTAGGCAAGCGACAAATGAGGACGCCCCCCCCCCCTCTCTGCCTCTCTCTCTCTCTCCCTCCCCCTTGACTTTGCCTTTTTTGTCTCTCCCCCCTGTCTCTTCCTGTGTGTCTCTTAACTCCCTCTGTGCCTCTCTTATCTCTCTCTCTCTCCATCTCTCCCCTCTCCCCCTTATTTAGGTACCGACGTCGTTCGAGCCTCATGCGGCGCAGCTCATGCCCGACGGCGGAGCCACCCCCTGCATCATCAAGGTACGCGATGCAACTACGACTACCGGGTATCGCGGCTCCTGTCATCATAAGCATTGCCTCCGTCCCCCACCAAGAGCATTTATTGCCTTCGCCCCCGGGGGAGGAGGAGAAAGTAGATGCGCAGATATGCCCGTTTGGCAAAACAATACCAGGTAGAGTAGAACTCACATTGTAGGATAATGTGAAACGCACAAGGAGGAACGGGATGTGTTAGAAGAGGAGATGAGGGAAATAGACGAATGTGACATGGAGGAGTTTGATACGCTAGATAGCCGCGAGAAACGATCGCCATCCTAGGAGATAGATGATGGCCACAGGCGGCGAAATAGGAAGGGGATAATAGTGGCAATTTTGTTTCTATGTAGTATACGGAAACGACGTAATGAGCGCCCAAATGTTGAGGTGTCTAGTCTATTAGGAGTAGGAACGGTGCTCCGTCTCGGAAGGGATGCGCGGTCAATGGTCAAATGACTCAGGCAAGCAACTAATGAGTACGCCCCCCCCCCCTCGTCCCTCAGCTTCATAGTGCACCCATTGCTGCCTATGGAAGTGGCCACAGCATAAAACAAGTCAATGAGGTCGATTATGTTGTCCATATGCTAAAACGTCCGCCTCACCAGCGGTTCATGCGACTCGCCCAACACCTCACGGGCGTTTCGCGATTGGCGCCACACGGCGTTTCGCGATTGGTGCAAGCAATGCCTTCCTGGTCGGTGAAAACCCGACGGGCCCCGTCCCGGTATTGTATATAGGATGCGAGGATCTAAGGCCATACGACTAAGACCATGCCATGCACGACAACGCGTACCCCCCCCCCCCTCTACGGTACTCCGCCTCGAAAGGGGTGCGTGGTCAATGGCCCAATGAATAAGGGAAACAGCAAATGAGTACCCCCCCCCCCCCTCCACAACTACGGCCACGCATGACCCCCCCCACCCCGCGCCTCCCTATGATATTGTGTGCAGGTGGTGGGTGTTGGAGGAGGAGGGGGAAACGCTGTCAACCGCATGGTCCAGGTGAGTCAATTCCACCGATTTTTTCACCCCTTTAATTTAAGTCCTTTTAGTACCGCTGTCCCGTTTTGGGGACAAACCACTCAAACTTTTAAGTAGTTTGTCCCCAAAACTGATCTAAAGAGCTGCGCTCCTAAGAGGGTCAAGCCCTTATTCTTCTGTTTTGTTTCGCTCGGCTCTCGTCGAATGCCGTTGCTGAGCAGAAGGAAGTGCCTGCGCGCAACACCAACCACGTGTCGAGGGCACACAGCCGCCTTCACCAAGGGGAAACCCTTTTGCTTTTGATTTTGCAGATCGCGGTCGAAGCACCACGCGCGGCTTGGAAAGCAGGAGTTTGCACGGATTTTTTTTTCTAGTCTCCCAGCCAAGAAAGGGTACACGAAAATAAAAAGCCGACGCCCCATTTTTTTTCAGGTCCCAAACACAAGGGGGGGTCACTGAAATAGAGTAAAAATAATCTGAAAAAAACAGTTTTTAGTTCATTTATGACATAAATCCCCAACCCGCTAGTTTTTGTTTTCAATTCCGACATGGTTGACGAGTGTAGCACTGTTTTCTCGTGTTTTCCTTATCCCTGTCCCAGCTGTGTGTGTCTGTGTGTGTTTTTCCAAGAAACACGATCCATCCAGCTCCAATTTGGAGCGGTTTGACCCTCCCCGGCTTCAGCCGTTTAGTACTGCAGTCCCGTTTTGGGGAGAAACCACTTGGAATCAGAGTGGTTTGCCCCCGAATCGGGACTGCGGTACTAAACGGTTGAAGGGGTTGCAGTTCTGAAGGCTTTTCCACGACCGCGCAATGTGGTACTCCACGTGTCACGCACAGGCCAGCCCTATGTGTGCTGGCCGCCGAAAGACTGGCATCTTTGTTGGCACCGTGCTTGAAATACCTTCCCTCTGCGTGGGCAGGGTCGGTCTTCTCTCACTGGTGCCGTGCTCGGGAGAAAGGCGCTACTGCTGTCTTTCTGCCGTTCGCCGCTGAGGTGCCCGGCCTGAGACAACCAACTATTTGCGAGTTGACGGGCGAAAATGGAGCCAGCTTACGTTGCCGACAGTAAAGACAGCTATGTTGCAAACCCGCTGCTAAGAAAACGCGGCCGCAGCCAGTAGTCCGCGCCGCCGCACGTATCCATAATGCGGAGAGGGAGCGAGTTTCCTGTATGCAGAACATGATATGGGCGGTGGTAAGAGGTGCGCCTAAGTTTCATGAACGAGGCTCCCCACTATAGCTCTTACACTTCATCCAAAAACTGTTTTTGACAAAAATATATATCTGCCAGGCGTAAGCTTCCTTTTAGGGCAAATTGCAGTCCCGTTATGGGGACAAAACACTCAATTTCTAAGTAGTTTGTCGTCAAAACGGAACCGCAGTAGCACGGCAGTAAAAGGGTTGAACTATTGCGGTGGGGCATATTAAATGGGACCAACTATTGTTAGTAAAAGTAGGGGAATGTACAGGTTTTTGAGTTTACCGTGGGTCCTGTTTACTATGGCCCCCCGCAATAGCTCTGTGGGGACTCGAGAGGGGACTCGACGATAAAACGTGACCAATTACGTCAACCATTGTGGTCACTGCGTGGTCGGGGGATGATATTTTGTAACATGGTGTTCGGGTTACAAGGCAGGGAGACATACGATACGGCACAGGCACGGGCCCAACATTATCCTACCAGTGCTGCTGCCGGTTCAAATGGTTGATAGCACCAAATTTACCGACCATTGTTTTGGGCGATGTCAACTATGGCCTAACTAAACTATTCGTAGGTATATGACGAGTACTTTTGAACTGCGTACCAGGTGTGTGGGTTTCCAACCATATTTGCGTACTGGTAGTTTCTCGTTCGGTTTTTGTTGAGGAGTCCAGTCAGCGAGGCATGTTTTTCGCCCGAAAAATGTTACCCCGCTCTTGAGCACGCGCCTTTTGCCGCTTCTAACAAAAACAGCAGCGGCCAGTCCCGGTGTACTCAGAGTTCGCGAGGTGTATACGTGTGTGTGTTTTTTGTCTGGGTCCATGGAATTATTCGACCCTGTTCCCACCTACCTGCAAAAAGTAGGCTATTTACTGAACAGACCGGTCTTTTTGGGGCGCGTCAATGACTTTTTTGTCCTTAGTATTTTAGTGTAGGGGGGGGTCAGTCAAGGCGGTCAAACCGCGGTCACCTATTAGCAGCATATTTTCCGACCGCGGTCACCGATTAGCAGAAATTTTTCCGACCTGTCTCTCCTCTCCGCGCCGCGCCGTTTCACGCACGCTTTGTTTCCTCTGTGCCTTCCCTCAGACGGGCATTACCGGAGTTGAATTCTGGAGCTTGAACACAGGTGAGCAGCGGAGGCGGGTAGATGGGGGGAGGGAAGGGGGTCGATAAATGACGCGGACTTGCAGCCTCCCATCAACAACCGTGAGAGCAGAGCGATCATAATAAAAGTTCCTCGTATTTTAAGGTGGAGCAGAGCGAGTAGAAAACATGCTTCAATTATACGGGTGTATTTCTTCGACGCGTATATGCTGGGGTTGTGGCGGATCTCTGGTACGGGGTCCGGGTCTCAGCGGTTTACCCTTAGATGCGGCGTAACCAGTGCGTTGCGGCGCAATCTGCGCCGGTTCGTTCCGAAGCTTCCAGGGTGCTCGCTGGGAAACCTCGAGCCGGTGTGTAACCACCGCTTTGCGGGATAGCTGTGGTCGCCTTAACAACAGGCCGTGGGTGCGGCGTATCCTGTACCGGGTATCGTGTACCGCTGATAACTGCGCATCGCTTCAGAGTTTGACGAAGCCATGTTATCCTATCCGAATCTTACACACATGAGGCAGATCACGATCCAGATCATCTAGATCATCCACTGCTGCAGATCATGTATGTGGCGCTATTTCATGAGATGTTGTGCTAGTATGAATGGTAGAGTCGTATCAATACAGATCCCACCCGGCCAAAGCAGGCGCGATCTATCTATAGCAGTCGTGCAAATGTAAAAATATACTAGATCAGGGGGGATGTAGACATCTGTGTCCTGAAGTATATACATAATAAATTGGGCATTTGGTCTGTCCAAGGGATATTATCTGTCTGGTCTGTTCATGGGATCTGATCTGTGTGATCTGTCCTTTGTGAGGAAAAAAATACCATGTACTTGTTAACTTATTACCTCGCCCCGCTCCCCGCTCTCTCGGTCCGTCCGATGCCCTCCTGGATGACAACGCCGCCTTTTGGGTTTCCAGACGCTCAGGCGTTGAGCCGGAATTACGCGCCGGGGAAGCTGGCCATTGGGCAGTCGGTCACCCGGGGGTTGGGGGCGGGGGGCGTCCCTAGCGTAGGGCGGAAGGCGGCGGAGGAGAGCATGGACGATCTAAGTGAGTGTGCGAGCCGAAGCCGTATAATAGCCGGAGCCACCTTTATACCGCACCGATGGACCTGTTATCTAAGTACGAATATTGATACTTTTAAGAGTGTTGCAAGTACCGCCAGCTGCTGTGAGTACGACCGATTTAGAAGTCGGGGAGTTTGGTGTGGCCCACGTTTGGTTTTCCAGTATGGTAAGGAGGCATTTTTCGAAATTTGCCCCCAAAAAACACTACTTTCGACCCCATAACCCCAACCAAGTCACAATCGATACCCACACTAAAACGAAGTTATTTTGTGACCTGCACACAAAATTAAAGTCATTTTCGGCCTGCACACAAAAACCAAGCCAATTTCGATCCCCACACTAACACCAAGTCAATTTCGATAATCTCATCCTAACAACCCCAACTCCGACCCCGCCCCCCTCTACCCAGGAGACCTCGAGTCTAAGCTTTAATTTATTTAGTTTTTTATTTTACTACCTTGAAGTCCATACAAAAAAAAACTGAAATAAAATAAGAGGTACAACAGTATCAGGCCGGATCTTATGCAATTGTTTTTTAGGTGATTATATGACTGTTTACGGAGGCTTCGGGGTATCTGGTCCCATATCTGATCAGATTTTATCAAAATCACGTCTTGTGGAGCCTGTTTGGTGGAAAAAATGTTCCTCCGAGGTTTTAGCACTCCTGAAATTCCATGAAATGATTTTTTTTGGCAGCATTTTCTGATCAACTCTGAAAGTGATAAAATTTGGCTTTGCACTAGACCTCGGTGGCATTATTCAATTTTGTTTAGGTTATAGACTGGGTTCATGACGGGTCACGACGCTACATGCTTGGTTACGCTTGTACACAGCTGGGCTCCAACACTTGTGCATCGGCCACCACGGAGAGGGAGTGCATCAGTACCTTGACCACCATCGTGTCCCTTGCGGCCGCCCAACTGCAGCTGCTCTCGTAGGCAAAACAACTCTGGAAACGAATAGGGCGAGACTACAGCAGCAGTATCAAAACAATCAAACGGTATTTTTCTGACTACGACCGCCGCAAGCAGCTCATGCTCCGCGAAGGCGAGAGCTCCTTGCTGGTCCAGCGACTAGCAAACCCCTTACGCAGCTCCCCAGGGGGTTCCACATTCCGCTGCTTCCTTCGAGGAGCTGGTGGTGAAGGTTGATCGCCCAACCCGGCGTGAGCGGCTCTCGTTCGTGTCGTGGTCCACGTGGAGTTCAAAATGTCGGTTGTGTTCTGTTTTTTCAGTTCTCCCATGAAATAAAACCAAAATCACGATAAGACGGCACATGGCGCACCGACCTGGTGTGGCTTTTTGCCGTGGGAAAATCCGACTTCCTGCCTTTTTCAATTACTCAAAAAAAAATGCATAAGACCCAGCCTCACACGACCGCACCACCGCCACAGGTAAAACATTGATAGAATAATCCCCGATTGGCTTACTTTATCCTACTGTAGATACTTTTCAGTGATGCTGTACAGGCTACCGCTGTGCGCGGTGTTATTTTGCTGTTTCAACGCACCAGGTACAGTACGTGAGAGAGGGATATATAGATGAATTTGTTCGATACGCAAGAGCATTGGGAATGTTCCAAGTGAGGATGTTTGTGTGTGTATGTTTTTTGTAAGAGTTACAAATACGCCTCAGCTGCGAGGTCGATATTTATATTTTCGTCGAAACTCAGCCGGCAAGCTGCGTATGCTCATTTACATACACACGGCCCCGACAGATGATCTACAGATCATTCCCACTTCATAATCTAGACCTCTCAGGGCAGATGAAATTTCTGACATGTATGATATGTATGATCTGTATGATCTAGTTCATATTGCCGGGTAGGACCCGTAATAATCCACACGACCTACTACTGTAGCACACGTTTCCTGGGTTGGATCTGTACTATGCAGATCCCGCAAACATTTCATAACGACAGCTCAGGATCTAGATGAAATAACTGTAGATGATCTATCTGAAGATCATCTATCTGCAGATCATCTATCTGTAGATGATCTATCTGAATATTATATATTTGTAGATCATCTATCTGTAGATGATCTATATGCGGATGGTCTATCTTCGGATGATATGTCTGTAGATGATCTGCCGGAGGTGTGCTCATCATACTACGTGAAAACTGACCACTCCAACATCGCAAGATTCAAGGAGGGTATATACCAGACTGCGGCACTAGTACGGGGGGCCATAGTTAATAGGACCTATGGTCTACATAAAAACCTATATATTTAACCATTTTTACTAACAATATTTGGTCCTATTAACTATAGTCCCCCGTAATAGTACGAGCTCTGCTGCGGGCTATTCTGGTTCCATCCGCTTGTTTATTTGGTCTACTGTAGTGATGAACATCGAAACTTCCGTGTTGAACAGACGCGGGATGGATGGAACCCACGGGGCACTCCTCTGTAGGCTTTTCGATGTGTCCTTGGGCATCGAAGCAACCGTGAAACTATACGTACACATACCATCTAATGGAACGCGCCGGGAATACAATGCTTTGATGAAACGTCGGCCTTGTGAGCTTTCCAAAGAGCCGAGGCCGAGGCCTGAGTTGGTGGGTGAGTTCACTCTGCCCTCTTTCCCCAATTTTCCGTCATCACACGATCACCCACCGCCCCTCCCGTGCCTGCGCATGCCCCGCTCTGTTCCGATTTGCGTCATTTTGTTTTTCGTTTCTCACTTCATTGTTCTCTTTCGTGTCGCCGCCATGTTCCGTTTCGTAATGCTGTGTGCCGTTCCTTGTCGCCGTGTTTTCCGTTTCGCGTTGCCTTGTTCGTTCCGTTTCGCGTCGCCATGTTCTGTTTCGCGTCTCTTATGTCCCGTTTCGCGTCGCTGTGCTCTGTTTCGCGTCACCGTGTTTCCCGTGTCGCGTTGCCTTGTTATGCTTCGCCCCGCCGTGTTCCGCTTCGTGTCGCCTCTACATTCCGTTTCTCGTTGCCTTGTTCCGTTTCGCGTTGGCCTCTTCCAGGGCTGGTGGTGGAGGGGGCGGACATGGTGTTCGTGACTTGCGGGATGGGCGGCGGAACAGGTGGGTTCCCTTTACATCACCCCGATGCTAATACGGGAGACCATCGTTAATAGGACCTATGGTGTACATAAAAACCTACATGTTTAACCATTTTGACTAACAATATTTGGTCCTATTAACTATGGCCCCCCGTAATACAGCAAATTGCGGTTGACCGTTTCCTTAGCAGCACACAGGAGTTGTTGGAATATTTAATGGCGCGTTTGGAAGGGCAGGGGGGAGGATACTTCTCCGGGCAGATGTACAGATGTTGAAAGCTTGCGCCGTGTGGTGGCGTGTTGGTTTGGTGGCTTTGTTGTTGTTATTGTCGTAGTTCTGTTGCTGTTATCGTTGATGTTGCTGTTGCTGCTGGTGCTGCTAATGGTGATGGTTATGCAGTGTTGTTGCTGCTGCTGGTGCTGCAGGTGTTGTTTGTCTACGTTGTTGTTGCCGCTGGTGAGTTGATGTGACTGCTACACGCCACAGCGCGTGTGTGCAGACTGGTGATGGCTCCGCGCCTCCGTTGCAGTCGCGGGCGCATCGAACTCACCACCCAGACTTTTTTTCGCCGCTCTATTGTTGCCGCGCGGTTGCCGCTCTGCCGCAGGCTCTGGAGCGGCGCCGCTGGTGGCGGAGGCTGCGAGGGATCAGGTGAGGGCACACTCGACCCTAACCACCGGATCAACGAACCGCTGCTGCTGCTGCTGCTGCTGCTGCTGTTGCTAGTGCTGCGCGTGTTGCTGGTGCTGCTGTTGACGGTGCGGCACCCGGACCGACCAATCTCTACCGTTGCGACCGGCGGCGAGTCGAACGTTGTAGCTGGTCCTGGGTAGCATCGTGTATCAATGGCTTGGATTTTTATCCGTCTCTTTTGTCTTCCTCTCGATCGCTCTCTCGCCCTCTCTCTCTCGCCCTTTTTCTGTCTTTCTTTTTCCCTCCTCTCTCTCGAACTGGTATACTTCGTATGCCCGTATCGATGATACTGTAGTTAACTGGTACCATATGTAGTCATTGATCATCGGCCATGCCGATGGTGATTACCTGACAGTTATTAGCGCAGTCGCGTCTTTTGTCCTGGCTGTTTTTTGTAGCCATACCTAGAGCTGCCCCGTCTGGTGTCCGAAGCCGTATACTTAATTGTATGGGTGGTAATACTTTGCGTGGTGTCGCGCTTGGTCCTGTACGGGAGCTACTCGTGTGTATCCACTGTACGGTACATCAAGGGTTTTTGCCCAGGCTTGATGATCGTCACTTTATGGTCCGTGTTTTTTCGGCTCCTCAGGACTCGCTGACGGTTGGCGTGGTGACGAAACCGTTCGCGTTCGAGGGTAGAAAACGCATGAGCCAGGTGAGAAGAGCTAGAGGAACGTTCTCGCGTGGCTTATCCGCTTGCTTTGCGTGCTTGCCTGTCTGCCTGCTGGCCTGCTGGCCTGCTTGCCTGCTGCTGTGTTGTCCTTACGTTGGTGTTATGTCGACAGGAGGGGGGGGGGGGGGTGGAGGCGTTTCGCTCCTCCCTGTGTCTGCGCGGGGACGGGGACCGCCTGCCTCCTGGACGCCGCCTTTTGGGCGGTGGTTCGAGGAAGAGGAAGAGTCAATGCAAGGCAACTCGAAGCTGACTACAAATAACAAGTAAGTATTTTGTGCTGATTGTAGCGCGTGCCGCTTGCTTTGGTGCTTGCGTGCGGTTCCTATTGATCCCCCGCCGTCGCCGCCGCCGCCATCGTGTACCGGGAGGCAGGCGAACGAGGCGATCGAGCTCTTGCGGGAAAAAGTTGACACGCTGATCGTCATCGCGAACGACAAGCTGCTGCAGGTAAAGTAAACACAACTCAACCGAAGAAACGGTAGGGAGTGCAATAAGCCAAACGCCGCCTTGGCGTTTTGCGTCTTTGGCTGCCGCGTGGCCAAGGTTAGAAGCGAGGGGACTTGTTTCAGCCGAGTTATGTATAACACGATATGCTTTATACATATATGTATATAGGCGATGTTCTTGGACGGCGGTAGGAGGGGGGGGGGGGGGAGGCGTAGGGTTAGCGGAGTTTTTTTTTTCGCGCCCATGTTCCGTCGCGCGCAGCCGGCGCAGGTTACGTGTACGGCGGCGTTCGCCGTACGCGCGGGCTGCGGTAAAATTATACCAGGCATGTGCTGTGTGAGATGCAGCGGGAGTGGCTATTTTGTTTGCACGGTTGAGGGCTCCATCGCGCCGCCTCCGTCGGCCCCTTAGCTGTTGCTGCTGCTTCGGGCACACGCATGCTCCACTCTGGAGGCGACCGTAAGCCGCGTTTGATGTGCGCATTAGATTCCGACCAGAATTTATAGCAACGCACCGAAGAGATTTTTCGCACCGTCGCTCCGAGTTTTCGCGCTGATTATAGGCATGTTTTACTCCTGCGTGACTGAACCCCCCTTCCTCCCCCCCGCCGCCAGTCGCTGCGTACTATTCGAACCCAGGCGGCACCGTTGCTACTGACGAGCGATATCGATAGTGCCTGTGGAATCACTTTGCACAGCAGATGGGGTTGACTATTAATATTGTGGTACTGGTAGTGTGCGGAGTGGTGCCGGTTGCCGCTATGTTGTGCCGGTATTGTTAGCTGGCACGTACCATACCGGCAATATAGAGGGACCGGCACTACCGTGTAAACATATCATAAGAGGGATACCTGTTTTTTGGGGGGGGCTATCGTGGGTTTCTTCGTCGCCATGGTTGAGACCGCAACGCCCTGTGAATAGGAGAAATTATTGTGGGTGCAAGTGTAAATGTTCTTCCGACTATGCTCCCCGCTTTTGACAACACACGGTTGATTGACCCGCAACCAGTTTTTTTATTTTATTTTATTTTATTGTTGGGCTACAATTTTCGCTTTGTTTCCGTTCGTGGTGTGTTGATAAAATTTGATAGCGTGCTCGGTTCGCGAAAAGCTTTATCGTAGATATCATACACTTGTAAAATGATCCTTTTTTTTGTCTGTCGACCTGTTTCTCGCTGCTGGCAGATCGTACCTGATTCGACTCCCGTGCAGGATGCATTCCTAGTGGCGGACGATATCCTTAGACAGGTGTGGAAACCCGGGGATGTAGCGTTTTGTCCCCTTGCCCCGCTTGCCCGTCCCCTTGTGTTGCACTTTACCTGGTAATTAGTACCAGGTCAGGAGTAGTCGTGCAGCGCTTTCCCCCGGGCAGAATTGAAGCAGAAAATCGCGCGAAAGGGAGGTGGGGGTGGTGGTGGGGGAGTGTACTCATGTCCTACATGGCCGTAGTCGTATGACCATAGACCCTCGCATCCCTACAATGCCGGGACGGAGCACGTTGGGTTTTCACCGACCAGGCAGACATTGCTTGCACCAAGCGCGAAGCTCCGTTAGGTGTTGTTCATGAAAGGGTGATCTGCATCCTACCATTACGAGGGACCATATTAAATAGGGCCCACGGTACACACCAAAACCTACCAGGTATATAGTTCGCTATTTTCACTGACAATAATTGGTCCTATTTACTATGGTAGCCCGAAATAGTTTCCGTTTGTTAGGCGGGCTTTCTTGCATATGGACGGCCGCGTCTAAAGAAGGGAGATGGGGGGGGTGTACTCCTTTGTTGATTACCTTAGTCATTTGACCATTGACCACGCATCCCTTTCGAGACGGAGCACCGTTCCTACTCCTAGAGGTGGTGGTGGGGGGTAATTCGGCAGTGTTGGCAGCTTCCACGACGGTGTTGCATTTGCTTTGCTTTTGCTTCGCTTCTGCCTTGGTTTTGCTTTGTTTTTTGCGTTCGATCGGCTAGCTAAGAGGGGATGTGGCGGCGCAGCCCCCCCCGGCTCCCACAAGGCATCCACTAACCCCAGCAGCCGCGAGTGTATGCTGCTCCTATTGACACGCGGGCACGGGGGAGACCGCGGTTTAATCCCTCGACTGACGGGTGCCCCCCCACACCGAAACTAGTACCAGGTATAATAAGGACAAACGAGACCTTGACCCGCCCCGGCCTTTCCATGTATCGTATTGAGCGTTGAGTTGGCACTGGATGGAGCGTGATCGTTCTTCAACGCTCGACTTTTTTCTGAACTAAGGGGAGGTTAAAGTTGTCAATACCGAACAAGGGAGGCGTTCTCGGAAAGATCTGGGAAAAGGCCTTCCGATTTTTTTTTGTTCGACTTTTGGCTCCCTTCTTCGGTGTTGGCAACCTTAACCTTCCCTTAGCTCCGGAAGAATCGAAGCCTTCCCTTCCTTTAGTGCTGGAAAAATCGCTGAAAACCGGTTCCCGTTTTTATATACCTGGTATTGATATTAGATGACAAACGGCCCCTATATGTGGGACAGGGTGGTATACCGGAAAGAGCGCTGAAAGACGATCGCATCCCTGTGCGAACTCAAAGGTCTTTACGATACTCTGTCCCATAACATAGGGGCCTTTTTGTAATCTACCATCAATATAAAGCGGGGATTATATGTCCGGCAGAGGCCAGAGTGGTAGCATCTTTGAGCAGCAGTAGCAGCAGCAGAAGGAAGCCCAGACAGCTGGTAGCATCTGCTGAACGCGAAACCTAGCAAAAAGGGTGGTAGACCCTCGGCAAATATGCTACTGTAATACCCTGGCACCTGGTACGTAGGATACCGGTCTTCTGGACGCGTCAAGGTCTCTTTTGGCCTTGCTGTACTAGTTTTTGCGCAGGAGGCGGTCAGTCAAGGAGTCAAACCGCGGTCTCCTAGCATATTTGTATAACAGTTTTAGGGTATGGGCGGTCAGTCAAGGGGTCTAATCGTGGTCTCCTGACATTTTTTTCATACTAGTTTTAGTTCAGGGGTCGGTCAGTCAATTAGGGTCAAACCGCGGTCTCCTCGTATACTTGACCCTCGGGCGATCGCACGGGTTTGTGTTTTGGCAGCAGTCGTTTTTTATTTTAAAACGTTTCATACGTCGGACAGATAGATCAGATAGATCAGACAGATCATCTACAGATAGATAATCTAGATCCTAACCTGCCCCCATGAGATGTTGTACAGGAGGATCTGTGCAGTACATATCCATCCCAGGGAACATGTCCTAGATCGCGCAAGGTTGGTGTACGGCTCTCACCCGACAACATGAGCTAGATCACACAGATCATACAGATCAGAATGCAATCTATCGTGAGATATCTAGATCATTAGGTAGAGATCTGTGATCTGTACAACGTGTGACACGTTTTTTGTTTGTTTTTTGTTTTTCGCGCTCGGATTGACGCAGGGCGTGGTGGGAATATCGGAGATCATCATCAAGCCGGGACTGGTTAACGTCGACTTCGCGGACGTCAGGCGAGCATAACCGGTTGTTCGAATGGGAACGAAACCGATTTTATTTTGTCGAAACGGAACGAGCAAGACGGGACGAAACGGGCAATACGCCTCGGCCGTCACCCCGATGAATCTAAGATTCGATTATGTGCATGCATTTCAGGCCGCGTTGCGTGCTGCCAGTAGGCTCCGGCGTTGACGTTTCCCATTCAAAATACCAGGCATTTTATACCAGATAGTCTTGTACAACACCTTGCACCTGCAGCGCTGGCTCTGCCCCGCTGCGTGCTACGCTCACAGGCCAGGTACTACAAACTGACCCATTGTGTGTCAAGGCTATATCGGCGCAATTACACCCTGCGTTGATCTGATTGACCTACTTTTTCTGTACGTACAAAACCCATGTTTTCTCGTACCTCGACAATATTCCGCATAGGCGTTTCCCACGTCACTTTCTAATTTAACTTCGTGCGATAGCTGTTTGTTTTTTCAGGAACTAGTTGATATAGCATAAACCAATAAAATGCATGAGGCCATCTTCTGCCTCGGCTCTGCTGCAGTAGGTACTGTGGACAAACCGACTATTTGGCAGTATACCACCTGCGGAAGTACACCATTTAGGCGCGTTCTTGTGTTGAAAGCTTCTGTGCGTGGCTGTCTAACTATTTGTTCCTGTTCTTCCGGTTCTTGCCTTTGTGCTCGGTCGCATCATCTGCAGGTCTGTGATGAGCAACGCAGGGACGGCGCTGATGGGTCTCGGCAAGGCCACGGGGAAAACGAGGTGAAACATCGCGCGCATCGTCTATATACAGTAGGCGGCGAAGACACCGTGTAAATCTGTTGAGTTTTTTGTTGTTGTTGTTGATGCTGCTGCCGTTGTTGTTGTTGTTGTTGTTGGTGTTATGTTCCTGCACAGCCCCCTTCACCTCCCGTCCTCCCGTCCCTCCGAACTCGCCATGATGCTGAACTTGCGTCCCGCACTCCAGCAATATACACCTACTGTAGATGGATCACGACCTAATAACATACCAGGTATCATCTGCTGTAGACCCTCACCTGCCGTTGTCAGAGGCTGTGCAGGATCTGTTTAGGATAGATCCAATCCAGGAAGCATGTCGTAGACCGTTCATATTACGTGGCTCCCATACGGCAACGTGAGCTAGATCATACAGATCGTACAGATCATACAGATCATACAAAGCAGGGATACGAGGTGCTTCGCGTAGCGGGCGGTTCCGTCCGCTACGCTCGCTCACGGGGAAGAATGGCACGGAACAGATGGTCCAAACACTTGGATGCAAACAGCCGACTTGTAAATGCCAAGAGCTCGATCATGTTCCATCGAAGGGAACAACCCGAACGCCGCAAGCATGTACGTAGTGCATACTGCTTTTGATATGCACGAATGAAAGAGAAAGCACAGCACGGCACAGCAAAGTACCGCGAAAAACGTAATTATAAATTAAAAAAAGCAATCCCCGTCCCCTCTGGTGCAATTATTTCCCTCCTGATTGGAGCGCCTTGCGCCGGCCCAAAACAAAATCGAACAGCAGAGCTTATCTCAGCCTCGTACGCTGCCCACCTCTCTCGCGACCGCCTCGCCACCTATTCGGTCCGGGCAAAGCTTTCCTCCCTCTCTGCCCCTCATTCGCCACGGTGGTGCTCAGACTGCGGAGCTCTCTCCATGCACTTCAGCTTGCTCGCCAAAACTAAGCATCGCTTGAATGTTCTTTTGCAGACCAGAACGACTCTTATAGACCCCGTACGTACGATATCCAACCCCACTCCAGGAGGCCAGACAGAGCCCATGCATGCTTCCCTCCTGTCTCGATGAACACGCGACGCCCAGCCACGAAAAAACGGCGACCGCGCTCCTTCGACACCCCCCCCCCTCTACCCGCCAGCTCCCGCTGACCCGCGTTGCCGTGCTCTGGGTACACGCACGCACACACTAAAAAAAACAAAAACGAAACAAAAGAGACTCTCGCTGGCAAGTATCAGAAGGAGGCGGTATCCGAGTGGGAGGTCTGAGAGGCCGGGGGTGAACCAACCGAGCCCGCTCAGGAAAACAAGAAACATAGATAAGTACCAGGGTAAGTCTGTATCCGCCCTGAAATATCTGGATCATCCTTCCGAGGTGTGCAACAACATGTACGTATTTTCCCCTCTCACCCCGCCGCCCCCCCCCCCCCCCCCCCCCCTCCCGCCTTCGTCCCCCACTTTGTTGGTGTCATGCGAGACAGAGCGGCGGACGCGGCAAGGGCGGCGATCGAATCTCCTCTGCTAGATTTCCCCGTCACTGACGCCAAGGTGCGCGCGAGACGACCGTATTTTTTTTTGTTTGTGTCTTTTTTTTGTTGGCTGTGTCCTCCTCGATGTCCGAAGGTCTAATTATAGCAGTAGCAATTTCTCGTAATATCTCGAAGTATGACATAAACGTGCCATAGTGTTGTATCAACGTACGAGCACGTATACTATGATGTTCGTCTGGTTTTGTTGCGAGTTGCCAGGCTACGATGTACGCAGTGCTCCTATATCGCAGGCGCCAGACGTGAGTCGTTTTTTTAGGAGGGTGTTTTCACGTATGTCCCCTTTTATGCAGGTGTTTTCGACCTGTGTCCCCTCTCCCCTTTTTTACATATATGTTCGGGGTTCGCCTCTTTTTTTGGAAAACGTGTTTTTGTGATCCTATCAACTGCGGCCTCCTCGATCCAAGGTCTACATAGTCGTAGCAGGTGCCAGGCACGCATGAGGCGTTTTTCCGGAGGGTGTTTTCAAGTTGTGTCCCCTTGTTTTGCCTTTTTTCGCTGTTCGCCTCCTTATTTGGAAACCGGGCGGGGGAGGCGTTTTTTCTCTTCAGTGTGGGGCAGGGGCGGGGCGGTTGAAGCGCTATGCGCTCTTTTTTAATCAGTCGGCTTTTGGAGCAGATGGTGGTCCCAGTTTTAGGGTCACAGACGTGTCACGCGTCAGGAGGTTTACCGACTGGCAAGGCGGCACCGAACGAGCAGTGTTGAAGCGGTGCAGCGTCGGAAGCAGCAGCAATAAAAGCAACAGCAGCAGCACACTTGATTTTGGAGCTGGCTCGCCCGACATCGCCGAGGAATCCGTGCCGCGGAGTGGGTCAGGGCGAGAATAAGCGTCGTATGCATTCCCTGTGATAACTTAACGATTACGCTGGTGTCATTGTGGCGGCTCCTGCTCCCACCCTTTGCTCACCCCCCCCCCTCCCCCTCCCCCCCGTTTTCATTTTTCCCATTTCCGCCATGCTCCTGGGTCATCGGCTTGCTCTTTTACCCTTGGTCTGGGACTCGGGGGGCATTTTTGGCGTGGTTGCACAGGGCATCGTTTTTAACATAATCGGCGACAAGGACCTTACCCTTGCTGAGGTGAGAGAGAGGCGGAGGCAACGACAGAGAGATGGACTATATGTAATGCATGTCCTGGGTTAACTCTTTTACCGTACTATTGCCGTCCCGTTTGTGCGACAAACCAGCCAAATTCTGAGTAGCTTGTCCCCAGAGCGGGACGGCAATAATACGGTAGAAGGGCTATGACCAAGGGCTCCTTAAGGGCTGACATTTGCTACCATGTGGTTAACTGTCTTCCAGGCGCAGGCTTATCCCTTTTTTGGACTGCGGTCCCGTTTTGGGGACAAACTACTTCCAATTTGAGTGTTTTGTTACCCAAACGGGACTGCAGTTCTACATGGGTTCACTATTTGAGGTGCTACCCAATGAAACATATGCCTCATGATCGCAGTTTTTCTATTTGTCACCTAGGCCGGGGATCGGTGTACATTCGGTTGTTGTGTGACTTAGTAAACTACGTTTACTGTAGACCTTCTGGAGTGAGGGCCTTCTGTGAAAACAATGGTTAACCCTACCGTAGCTGCGTCCGTGGTTGGTATAAATCGGAAATATCTCGGAAAGTTGCGGGGGGACGGTGGAATACTTACTCGTGGGTAGGAGCCAAGTTGGTGACGGTGCGGTTGGCGTGCTTAGAGCCAGGTTTTCTCTTTTTTTTTTTTTTTTTTTCTCTCTCTCTCTCTCTCTCTCTTTCGCTCTCTCTCTGTATGTCTACTTCTCTCTACAGCTGCCTCTCTCTCTCCCTCCCTCTCTTTACCTCTCTGCCTCTACCCCCTCCCTGTCATCCTGTGTCAGTTTCGAGCGGTTACGTGGCAAGTGTACTGCATGCCTCGTGTTTGAATAATTACTTCAATGCTGAAATAGGCGCGGTGGCGTTTACGTGTTGCCGTTTTCCTGTCAGATCAACGAGGCCGCGAACGTGATCTATGAGAACGTTGACCCGGAGGCTAACATCATTTTCGGAGCCCTTGTCGACCCGGAAGCTAAGAGTGAGCTAAGCTTGGCTGGCCGAGCTTCGTTTTGTGCGTTTTTTTTCTTGGCTCTCTGGCTCTTCCTGTGAACCTTAGTCTTCCCCAGGCTGGGCTTTCTTTCACGTTTTGTAGACGTACATCTATCGTAAATACCTGCAGTATTCCTGCTTCTGCGTTTGTTTTGTTTTCGTTTTGTGTTTTGTTTAGTTTGCTTTCGTAGTTTTTTTCAACCTTTCGAGAAAGGAGAGGACGGTGCTCGATTTGCTTCAGGGCTGCTGATGTTTGAGTTGCGGTGGGCAAGCACGGGGTAGTATATACCAGCATTATCTACAGCGCACCCTTGAGTGAGTTGTTGTCCCAGACAACCTAAAGAAACGCCTACGTGTGCAGCGGAAACCCTGTACGGATTATATACGATCGTGGGGTACACTGTATGCGCCACATATCACCGGCCATTGTGTGCACACTGTATCCCTAGGGTGGGTTGGAGCCCCTGGCGAGAGCGTCCCGTTCATAGTTCATGACGCAGTCGTTTGCTTTGTTTATCGATGTCTGTCGAGGACTCGGAATCTCGCCGCTTCGAGTTAAGCATTTCGTTGAGTTTTTCCCAAGCCGATCTTTGCCCAACATCATCCCAGGATTTTTTTTTTCTTTTTTTTTTCCAAAGTTTGGAACTTGGTTATTCAAGAATCTTGCTCATAGCAAGCGGTACTGAAACATTCCGGTGGCTATCCTTGGAATGCAGACTCTTTATGCAAACAAAGCGTTCCCATTGTCATCGGCGTTGCTGCTGTCCGTATGATAAACGTCAAGTATTTTGGGATGCCCTTTCCCCCCCCCCTGTTCTTTTTTTTCCACATTGAAACCCTTGCTTGAGTTTCGCGGCGAGCACATACTTGACTCTAAACCATACCGTCAAACCCCCAAAGCCCACGTAGCTCAAACTTGGACAGCCTGTGAAAATCCTCGGAGTGAAGCTGAAATTTTCAGGGCTGTGCACGGGGCGGGTCGAAACTCGCGGGTCGAGTCGGATGGGGGCTAACTTGACCCGACTCGACCTGACCCGTGATATTTCGAATACCTTTGACTTGACCCGACCCGACCCGACCCGACCCGATTCGCGAGGGTTTGAAGACCCCTTGACCCGACCCGCGGGCCGGGTCATGATGACCCGTGAATAGCCGTGGTTGATAAAGAGGAGTTTGTGTGCGCTATCAATCATTCTGGGCCTTGCCGTATAAACTTCTGTTCATGGAGACGCTCCTGGCGTCGAAATCAGCAAATAACAACCACCACGATGGCTGGCATGTTTTTTCTACCCAGTAGCCCCAGCGTCCCCTCCCCCCCCTCCCCCTCCCCCCTCCCCCGTTGACGAGGCACTACTTACTCTACATAGACTCCCGTGTCCCATGTGTGCTTTCCCTGATATATTCTCCCACTCCAGAGTTGTTGCAGCCCACCTGTCTTGCGACCACGGACTACTAGTATATTAATGTGAGAAGAACGACAACGACAGCAGCAACAGCAACAACCTGCTAAACAGAGACGATCCATTACGTGATTTTTTTACTGGCACGTGATCTTTGCCTGGTATTTTACGCTGTTATTTTCAGGCGGAGAACTTCAGATCACAGTACTGGCCACAGGGTTCGATGAAGGCAACGCTCGCCGCGGCCGCAGGAGTTCCACGGCCGCCAGGTAGGGTTACATCTCCGTAGTTGCGGGTATTAATCCTGTGCCACTCTGTTGTTGTGCGTATTGATCCCGTGTAAGTGGTACTGGCTTTTGAGATCCATGCCTGTGATATGTCTTATATACAAATGTGGTTCTATGCACGATAATGCTCCTCCCTGTTTGAGAGTTTCGCGGGATGCGAGATTCACGCGCGTAGGGTTCACTGGTGTGTCCAAAAGGTTCTGACTTTTGAGATTCACGGCTTCGTGAGGATCGATCCTGTGTGCCCATCATTTATGCTCGTGCCTGAGATCCTTGCCTGTGAAACTCGATCCGACGCCCATCGTGTTCCTGGACTTCTGAGAGCTCTACACCTGCCTGTGCGATCGCCGTCTCGTCGTTCGTTTTCGTTCGCAGGGGTGCTGGCGCCGGCGCTGCCGGGGCACCGCGCCCTATCCGCACGCAGGTGAGTCGCGGGGCGGGGTAAAATGGGGGGTTACTGCTACTGCTGCTGCTGCTGCTGCCACTCATACTACTGGTACTGTTGTCATCTTTAAGAACACACCCGGCGGGCGGGATTTGACTGATCATGCTCTCACTCATCATCATTTTTTCAAGTTCCTACAACGCCGGATTGCCGACTCCGCTGTTTCTTGTTTGTGTGGGTCCGATTCGGTTACACTCCGAAGAGCGACACGACGCTGCCATCAATGTGTCACACTCACTCTCACTCTCGCCCCCCCCCCCCCCCCACCCCCCCCCCCCCCCCCCCGCCCCCCACCCCTCCCCTTAAAGATCCCTCCCCCGATGGACCGGCGAGCGGCCAGCTACGTGAAGAACCGCTTGGTGTACGAAGAGTTTCGGCAGGAGCCACCGTCGTCGCTTGAACCGAAAGATCCTTTCCAGCGACAGGTATGCACATAACCACTCAAGAAGACGATCTTACGTACATACGGGTATTGGTATCTATGGTACGTGATTTTGCGTTTCTTTTTTTGTACGACGTTTGTGTATTTTTTTCATGTTTCATGTGCCTGGTATTTATCTATCACCCGGTAGTTGTTTTTTTTGTACTCGTACTCGTAGAAGCATCTTCTGCAGGTTGAATTATTGAATACTCAGCGTTTTGCAGTCTGAGAGGTCGGTCATGGGTGTCCTGTGTACAAGCTTCGTGACGGCTGTGGTATCGGTGAGGGACCTACTGCTTCGCCGGCGTCAGATGTATCACAGCGGTATTGTGGTGATCATTTTTGCTGCTTTCACCTCGAACCGGACGCGTGCATGGCACGGTGGTGGTGGACCAGCATTTTTCAAAGGCACCTTCCTCGCTTGAGAAGCTCCACATCCCATTGACTTCCAAAAACTGACTGTGAGGAAAGATAAACGTGCAACCCGATGTACGCCGCCAACAGTTATACTTCAAAGTATATACTGGTATATAGGCATATCACTCAAACTGATGTGTAACACTAACGTATTCCTACGATGTCGGGTTAGAAGGAGAACGATCAGTCCCAGTGACGTTTTTTGGCCAAAAAGCGCCACCTCTATCGCAGCACGCGTCACCGTGCGATGCTACACTCAACGCTATACATTAGGCTCTAAACACACGACGAGAGATACTACGCGGAGTGTCCGCATTGTCGTGATGGATGCAAGCCTGCGTTTAGTGAGGATTTCCTTCCGTCCTCCTGTAAAGTTGATGTGTAGTTATTGCAAGCAGCAACCGGGGTGGAGTGGGCATGCCATCGTGCAGTTGCTGCACAGAAAAAGTATCGCCCCCATGATTCTCATGCCCCCCGCTCCCCCCCAATAAAGCTCGCCGCAAACTGTTTTTTACGACTTCCGCCTTCCCCCCTCTCCACAATCCTCCCCTGAATGTATATTCAAGACCCCCCCCCCGCCCCCCACCCCTCTCCCCCCCTCCCTCCCCTCTTCCTGTTGTTTCCCGAAAAAAGCAACCTGAAAAGAAGAGGAGGCGAGGCGTCCTTGGGTTCCTCAGGCGGATTCTACTTGGCAAGAAAGACTGAATACATTTACACGTACTTTCCTTTCCTTCGCATATTTTTGTACTCGTGGCAGGGAAGGAGGGAGAGATTTGAAAGATTTCTGAGGTTTTAAGAAAGGATGACTACGTTTTCTTGCTTTGTTGCTTTCTTTTTTTGTTGCTTTCTCGTTGTAGGTGTATTGTGAGACTTCTTAGTACCACGGAACCCTGCTGTGCGGCCGGTAAATGCAGTACGTACGTGAGCGCTGAGCGGCGGGGGGAACAAATTATTGCCTCTGCTGTTGCTGCTGCTTGCTGTAAATCCAATCGGTATTTTTGCTCGCTTGTTGTTGCTGCTGTTGCTGCTGCTGGTGTTGCTATTATACGGTTGCTTATACATCCGTCGTGCTTTTTATTTGCTGTTGAAGTGTTTTTTGTTTTGCAAGGCTACAGAGGGGGTGGGGGAAGAGCAAGAAAAGGGGCGCGAGGCGGATCAAAGATGCTAGGGAAACCGCTATTTTGGGGCGGGTCAAGGTCTCTTTTGGCCGTTTCATACTTTTTTTTTCAACGTAGGGGGCGGTCAGGGGCTGTCAGTTACACGGCCAAACCGCTGTCTCCTGCTCGTACGTAGCATCGTTGAAAAGAGTTGTTCTGTTTCTTGCCTAACGTTTTTTTGTTTAATATAAAATGCCGATGTCAGTCACTCAGTTTGTCTGGAAAAACGTTTCCTGCTGGTTGCTGCATGCGCCTGCGTTTTTTTTTTCTACTACCGTAGTAGGGGAAAGATTAAAAGAGCTGCACATTTTTGATGAGAGGGGGATGGGCGGGCCTGGACAGTGATCTCCGCGGCGAAGCATTGGCGCTATCCATTAGAAAAATGACGATTACCAGTAGCGCTCCGCAGACCTCGTTTTGCGTGATAATTACCGGGTGTTGTGTTTTTTGCATCAGCGGTTCGGGCGTTTCACACGAACAGAACGATGTAGGTCTCTGCACCCTTAGTGCGGCGAAGAGGAGATCAGATGTAGGCCCCTCCTTATGAATAGTTAGTTTCGCCTTTGATTCTTGAATAAAGCTGAGAGACCTGGGGCCACGGGCGGGAAGGCGCGATGTGTTTCCTTGTCGATGGAGAGTAGCTTCGCGCCGAGTCCGGTGATCGCAGCTTCGGATCATGGGGCGCTTCACTCTGACCTATTAATATATACTACAACTATTAATAGTACTGCTGCTGCTTTAACCTTTGTCGGAAAGGCAAGTGATGTGATACCTGGTACTTCTTTTACTGTGTACTCGTACGCAAAACGGCGATACAGATGAGACGTGGCCCAGGCTTTCGTGCACAACAAAGCAACCCTATTAACAGCAGGACTGCTCGTGTACCGGTCGTGCGAGATGGTAACCAACCGGTGATGACACTGGTGCTTGGTATGGTGTGATCTGGCGTCACATCAAGCATGCGCGCGTGCCGTGAGCATGGCAGGGGCATTGGTATTTTGTGTAGGGTTTGGACGGCAGTCATCGAATACCATACGATCTACCAGTACATACCCCCAATGCGCATACAATTTATTATACTCAAAAGTATCATACATGGAATCTGGAGAAGCATGTGTTTTGCGTCATCGCATCTACGTGCTTGTTTCCCGTACTGATACATACTTACGAGTACCTGTATTTGCTGTTGGCGTATCTGTGTCCGGAAGTTGCTCGTACCGCCACCATTATTCTTGAAACGTAGGGAAAAGCAGGCCAACGCCATTCATGGCGCTGCATTCGCGGCCTTTTGTGACGAAGTATTTAGTAGTGATGAGAGGGTGCCACAATGACTGGTGGTACATATTTGTTTCGACCGATAGATCAAGAGAGTACAACAGATGCTCGACGGAATACGTCATGAGGCAAACACTGAATACAGCGTTACCGCCGAGCGATCTTTGTCCGCGATGCTGTGCTCTTACACTGTAAGGTTACAACATGAGAACGAACTGGATCCATCCCAGCCAAAGGGAGAGTTTTTTTATTCAAAGCACTTTTCAATTTTCTTCGTGAAAAGGGGGCTGCTTAAGATTTGGAGGGATGTTTATTTAGGGCGGGGGGGTTGAATTGGGTGGAGTGAAGCCATGACACGGCGACAGGCGAACCGGAGTCCATCCCCGTCGAAAGCACCTCCCACGCCTCGCTTCAAGCTACCCGTTGACGACTTGTGTGCCTGGAACAACATTGACGCCGCAGCCAACGAGACGCCAAAGCGCAGCTAAACGAAGACAGCGTGGGCCGCTCAAAATTTTGGGATTGATCCGCGCGCTCGGTCGAGTCCCGCACACATCACACGCCATCACCATGTCCTCCTCCGCCAATGGGGACCGAGGGTGAGTTAGGCTTGAACTCTGGATCGATCTTGGCGCGTGCAAGCCACCCTCTGCACACACGGTTTGCACCGTGTTGCTGCGGTTCTGATGTTCGTGCTGCGGTGTGCATAGAAGATTGCCCAGGGATCTCTTCCGCCTTCTTTCGAGTTTCTGGCGCAATATTCAAATCTTGATTTTATTTTTATGTGTTTCAATTAGGTGCTGGTGGATCAATCGATCGATCAAAAGCCTCGGCAAGCCCCCCCCCCCCCCCCGGCTCCCCCCCCTCTGCTCGTATGTACGAACACGTAACGCGCCTGGAGAGTGGAAGCCGGGGAATCGTAGCGTGCATAGCAGTAAACACGACAGCAGTGTGCAGCGATAACTTAGGCGGGACATTAAAAGGGAGGCTGTGGCTTGCATTTTCGGTTTTTCGACATTTTTTTCTTCGGCCACAGAGAGACAGCTTCATGTCTACAAACAGTAGATACCAGGTATGAGTACAATTCCGACCACCGACCATTACGACATTACGATACTCGTGGGCCAAAAATGTCTATACTGCTGTACCTGGTACGTATGTTGTGATGTATATGCAGGCCTTTCATGTTTCGACACGTCGGCAAGTAGCGCAGTCGGTGGGTATGATTGCGGTGGCAGTTCGTTGCAAGTGGCCGATGACCGAACGAGTGCACGCTACGCTCGCTGCCTGCGTACGTCAGACGATCAGAACAGGCAGGGCGAAAGGAATACCCAGGGTGCTCCATGCGCAGGCGTTCTTGTCCACTTGCTTTGCAAACACAACACTCAGCAAGAAGACCGAGACATCGCTCGCTTCCCGCCCTGAACTTAGTGGACCTACAAGTCTCTATACCTGTATACTATTAATGTTGATAGTATTCGATCAGGTGAAGGAAGCACCGCCGCGCAAAATCGATGACATTCGACGACGATGGAGCGGATTGGCAGATTCTTAGCTGGCGATGACGAGAAAACGACGCAAACTATTGCCGGTGATATTCGAGTACCCCCAAGTACAGACTGGCGGCTGGCGCCTTCAGCCAGCAGCGCCTGCGTCAGCAGTCGGCAGATATTTAATACCTGGTACCTGGTAGTTATGTTTGTGAAATTTTGGCACTTGTTCGACACATCTCTTCGTACGAGCATTTTTTGGCGAAACACTAAGGAGTCGACACGGGAAGCCCGGGCGGACACATTGGTTGAGGTCCGGGCGCGATCTGTGCAGTGTGAAGCGCGTGGCAGGCGCTAAAAAAAAAATTCGGCGGGGTTGGATGAGATGTTTTCCCTTGTTTCTGTACGAGAGGCCTCATTTTGCTGGTACGTACATACCGATAAAATGGTATCTGTTTTTTCCCCCCTAGGCTCTCATGTGCTGTGAGCTGTGAGCGCTCAGCCCAGACATATTCCAGGTAGACAACAGACGACATGCACAGATCACAACGTTACAACGCTGCCGCCCATACGCCGTGCGCGTGCGACACACCCGTATGCGCTGTACTGCTGTGGCTGGTTGTGTTTGTCGGAGCCCGCGGTCCGTAATCCACCATCTTAATAGTGTTCGTACTGCGTGTGCTCGGCATACCGAAATACTCTCAACATGCCCAGTATACTTGGAGTAAGTGTCAAGTATACTTCCACTATCTGCGCACCATGTCGACAATTCATGCCCATTGTTTGGCAGAAAACACTCACAGATGGTCCCACGAGGTGGAGTCGGAGCAAGGTGCTTTCGGTGGGGACAACTCGGGTTCTTGAGAGTACTGGCAGTATTTCGGGAATACGTACTGCGATCACTCTCCGTATCTCGAGTTTCTGTACGGCGGACATTTGCCTGTACTCCAAGCATTTCGGGTTTCGATACTGTGGGTACGTATTTGCCTGTTCTCTCGGGGGGTTCCGTTCTGCTCATACTCCCAGTACTCTTCAGCTTTGGGCCTTCTCATTTTCCGCCGTATTTTTTGTCGCCAGTACTCCAATACCCTCAGTACTCGGACTACGATGTGTACTCGGTACTCCGAGTACTGGGAGCATCTATCTGTGAACCCTTTATTTCACTCTGAGCGCCAAA
Source organism: Nereocystis luetkeana (assembly GCA_031213475.1). Lineage (NCBI taxonomy): Eukaryota > Phaeophyceae > Laminariales > Laminariaceae > Nereocystis > Nereocystis luetkeana. The sequence continues at coordinate 131,433 of JARUPZ010000007.1, forward strand.
AAACTTACCCGGTATATATTCTGCGTGAACATATATAGTATGCGCTGCATTGTACTCAGCCGGTCGCAAAGTATTATGTTGCAACGTCGACCTCATCATTTTTTGTGTACTTTCGTTTACGATCGCCGCGAGCCATTTACCGGTACCGTCTTTTCATATTATTGCAGTAGTGACCCCCACACTGACGCCACAAACAGTATAATCTGTCCCCAAAATATGTGTCTGTTCTTCACGTTAATGATGGGTGGACGCAGTTCTTAACAGGTGTGCAGGTGTTTCACGATAATATCTCGTTCCTGCGCCACTCCCCTAGGCAATTCCTGGAGGTGAACCTGGTATGTATATAGTATCACGTGTATACACTGCTTGCGTCAGCAGTCAGTATACTGGACATCGCCGGTGTACTGGGTTCTATTTAGCGAAGCGAGCGGCTGCCGAGCGCAGCAGCCCCGAAAAGTACCCCCCCCCCCCCACCCCACCCGCCCACCTCACCCACTCACCCGGCTACCCACGTGCACGCATGCAACATCATCTTTGAGCAGGACGCATGCCGCCCACAAGGCCGGAAAGGCTGCCTCGCTGCTGAAAGAGAGTGCTGTTGCTGCCGCTGCTGCCGCCGGGGTAGAGGGGGGGGCTCAGGTAGTGACCACCAACGCAAACGGGGGCGCCAAAGCTAAAGGGCTGGCAAAGGCGAACGGTGATGGCCACGGTCATGGCCACGGCAAGGGGGGGGTGAACGCGGAGTCGAGTGCTGTCGAGGGTGGGGGTGGAGGAGCCGAAGAAAACGGGAGCAGGGCGAACGGCACGCGGGAGAGCGAGGAGGAGGAAGGAGGGGGGGGGGAGGAGGAGGAGGAGGAGGAAGAGGAGGAAGAGGAGGAGGAGGAGGAGGAGGATGAGGTAGAGGAGGTGCAGGAGGTCGAGGACGAGGAGGAGGTAGAAGAAGGTGGGTACCATCGGAGGAAGTTTTTGGTCTGTTTTTGTTTTTGCTTTTTCGTTTTGTTTTGAATCTACGTTTGCCGATTCATTTGTATGTTTATTGGACTTTTTAGTTTGAAGCTTCGTTTGCTGATTTTGTTTGTGTTTTTTTTGTGCCTTTCATTTCGTTTTGAAGCTGCGTTTGCTGGGTGTGTACTAAGGGAATGCGCTGCACATTTCCATCGCAGCTGTAGTGGGGTGAGTTGCACCGCACTGGAGGTTTTGGGTTCTTGTCTTGAAGTCGGGCCCCTCTTGCCGTTACGGAAGCTGCTGTTCTTCTGACTGCAACGACGCTGCTGTTGTGCATCGACACACTGGATGCACCTCCCAGGACTACTACTCTGTACCACTCTGGCGCAAAATATGAGGACTTTTACAGATTGAATATTCTTATCAGAAACTGTCCCTATATTTCGGGTCAGAGTGGTACTGGTAAATACATACATGCGTACATCAGACGGAACACAATGGTGACCGTGCGTCTGCCTCTGCGGTGTGACAGCCCGCCAGCTGTCGTGTCAACGATCGCACCGAGAACGCGCGACAAAAAAGGGACAGCGGGGCGACACTCGTACCCGTATTCGTATGACAAGGTAATCAGCGCAGTGCAGTGGAGTGGAGTGGGATGACTTTTTGTGCGTTTTTTTTTAATTGTTTTCGCTTCGTTGGTTTTCGTTGACGAGTTCCTCGAAAAGTAGTATTACGGGGGACCATAGTTAACAGGACCTATGGTACGCATAAAAACCTATATGTTTAACCATTTTTACTAACAATATTTGGTCCTGTTAACTATGACCCCCCCCGTAATTGTGAGGCGCATACACATCGAGGTATTTTTTGTTCGGGTACCCTCGATGGTGCCACCATCATCGAAACCCCTTGGTAGTTGGAAGGCGTGCTTCAAGGGGGGGGAAAGGGTCGAAAAAATGTGGTGATTCTTGCAGCATCCGGCACACCGAGCAATCCCATTCTGCCGCTGAGGTGGGAGGTGTGTACGTGTGTACCCGTCGCATGGTGCTACTATTATGGGGAGCCATAGTAAATAGGACCAAATAGTGGTTAGTAAAGATAGGGAAATATATAGGTTTTTGTGTGTACCATAGGTCCTATTTACTAAGGCCCCCCGTAATAGTCGTACTGGTGCGTGCTCTCGCTTGATATATTTGGTAACACTGACCGCACCACCTGGTATGTTTTTGGTTTCAACAGGGGTTTCTAGGGTAACGTTGCGTTTTCGCAAGCACCCCGGCGTCTGGCTTTGTATTGCCGCACGGCTGTTTGTTCACCTGTGTTGTTTTGTTGTTGCTGCTGCTGCTGCTGCTGCTACTGTGCTTTCAGGGGGAGGAGGGAGGAGCGGGGGCAAGGGGAAGGGGAAAGGGAAAGGGAAAAGCATAGAGAAAAGAGTCAAGAAGAAAGCGAGGCGAAACGACGACTCCGACGACGACCACTTGGAGGCGATATCCAAAGGTGATGCGCAGTCATGCGTTGCCATGCGTACGAGTAGTCACGCTCAGCCATGCTTAGGAATTACGGATATGATGATCATGAAGACAATGACGATGATGATGATGATGATGATAAACATATTGATGTCCTCACATTAGCTCGTTGATATACAAGCTTAGGATTTTGATGCACTGTCACCTTAGCTGTTAATCCCTTTGGGGCGTGATTTAACTTGATTGCAGTATAGAGGGGAAACACGACGAACGCGAATACGATCAGAAACATCGATCACATGAAAAGCAGCCCGTGATGCTCCTTGCCAACTCTAGCAGGGAGGGTGGGTGGTATTTTGGTGTTTGAACCATAGGGCGAGAAGGTGCGCGACACGCTCGCGGCATAATACTGGTCGTCTTGCCGTGTGCTTATTTATACCAGACGACCAAACGTTGGATGATAAGACCGCGTTTGACCGTTATTTTCCGTCGCTACCTGTATACGATAATCCCTCTTAAGTCGCAAGGTTTTTAAGCCCTTTTCACACGACCGCACCCCCGCTTTGAAGACGAAACACTCGGGGTTAGACTACAGCAGTATGCAAGGGGAAAGGGATCGCATGCTTCTATATGCCACGCGCTGCCCGTCTGGGCTGCATGCGATGTTCACCAACTCCCTTCGAAACGTTTTGCGGCAACGCCAAGCTCTGCGCGACGACCTAACCGCTCCCCCCCCCTAGCCACCCCCACCGACCGTATTGCAATGTTTTGCTACAAGATCTCCACGGCGACTTCACCTCTATGCTCATACGACTACGGTCATGCATAATATCGAGTACACCCCCTCCTCCCCGATCCCATCTTTTGCAACTATTAATTATGTGCCACCATGTAACACCCAGCTCTCTACGGCGTCCCCCCCCCCTCCCCCCGTTTGATGTCCCCCTCCATCGACAGACGAACTGTCCGCCCTCAGCGGCAACGTCATCATCCCCCGCGCTCGGCGTAGCGCAGCGATCGCTTCCCAGCGGCGCACGGCCTCCGAGATCGGTAAGTTCGTCGGTAGGCCTGACGAAGATGACGACGATTCCGACGAAGACGGCCAAGTTGGGGGCAACTTTTCGGGGCCGGCGTCGGGCCTAGCCGACGAGGAAAGCGATGACGAAGCGGAGCTGGAGTTCTAATGATACAAGAATTCTCAAAGGGGGGGGGGGGGGGGGGGGGGGTTATCGTGCTCGGGTAGGGGGCGGGTGTGGGAAGGGAGTGGTGGCTGCGGACGCGGTAGTAGTTTGGCAATAGATGGCCTCGAAATGGCGGCACGTTGCGAAGTGCATGGCGGGGTGAGTGGGGGGGAGGGAGGGGAGGGATAGGGGCGGTGGGGGGGGGGGGGGGGGGGGGTAGCTTGGGGATAGCCTGGCCTCATCCTGTCCCGATGAGGCTTGTCAATACTTGGCATGTACAGCCCAAGGAACGGTGTATTATAACGTGCCTGAGTCGCCGGAGGGTTCGGTACGGCCGCAGTGGTCGCTATGATGGTACGCCGCCAAAAGCCAGGTTGGTCGCCCACATTTGGTAGGGCTAGTTTACTGCGTTTGATGCGCTTGATTTGATTTGATTGGCTACTGGATTTGATTTTTGCGGGGGTGCGGCATTTCGATTGGCGAAGCTACGGCGTTATGTTTTTTTTGCGGGAGCTGCCGCATTCGAGTCGCGGAGCTACTGCATTCGAGTTGCGGAGGGAGCTACGGGATTTGGTCTGCAGACCCACTGAATTTGATTTTGCGAAGGTGCTTCTTTCGATTTTTTGCGGAGCGGTGCGCTCTGTCGGCGGTTCCATACCCCCCTACGTTAGACATGAGGTTGGTGAAACGCTCCACGCACAGGGGATCTCGGGGTCGGGTGGGGCGTCTGGAGCGTGTGCGGTGGCGATGAGGGGCCCGGACACCAAACAGAACTGCGTTCGCCGGCGGCCGTAAGTGAGCGCGGGGATGCCCACGGTGGCGGTTGCTGGTGTTTCCTCGTGCTTACAGTAGCTCAGGAGCCCCGTCAGCCGAAACATCCGCGCCACCAGGCCAGGCAAGGCAAGGCTTCGTTCCACCAATAAAAGTGGTGGTGGTGGTGGTGGTGGTAACCACGATGGTGTTGGTGTGGTTTTGTGGCCGCCGGAGCGTCAGGCAAGGCAAGGCTTCGTTCGTCCTGCTCTTCGCTTCGTCTCCAATCTCTCTATCGTGAGTTTTGCAAGGAGAGGGTCATCGCGCATCGGTCCGGTTTAGTGGGATGCGGTGATGAAATCAGTGTCTTGGGGGGGGGGGGGCTGTTGGTGGTTGGTTGCGTTGCCGAAGAAAGAATAGCGAGTTTTGTCGCGTTGCGAGGGTGTTGAGGATTTTGTTTTTTCGTGTTGGGACGTATCTTAGGTCCCGTCCCGGCTTTCGGTGGCACTGACTGCCTGGCAGATGTGCCTGTTGCGCGTGGGTTATAGCATGGAGGTAGTTTTGGCAAGAAAGTTCCGAGAGTGTGTTTGGTGTGTACACCGGTAGTGTGTAGGGTATTTACTCTATACGGGTACCCGGGTACACACCCGAGTATGTGGCCTTGACACTGCCAATTCTTCGAAGTATTAGGGTATATACTATTCTGTGGTTACCCGGGTACATACCTGAGTATGACCCAAACAACTACCAATTCTTCGAAATTTTGGGGTATATACTCTGTGGTTACCGGGGTGCATACCCGAGTATGACCCAAATACAATGTGTTAGGGTATGTACTCTGTGGTTACCCGCGTACATACCCGAGTATGACCAAACAACCAGGTTTGGCACCTGGGTGCCCCAGAGTATGTACAAAGTACCCTACTCGTATTTTTAAACACGCCCTCCCTTGGAACCTTCGTACTTGGCGCGGTTCAAAATTTGCCGCTTGGCACGAGGCATCCATCCGCTAGCTTCCCCCCTATGATACCGTCGTAGCAAAAGCCGCCACAGCACACACAGCACGCAACGCGTGATATCGGCTTCGTTCCCAAGCTTGTGCCGCGCGCGCTTCGCTCGCAGGCGGAGCATTTAGTAGCGATATAGGGTGTGTGACGTGCTTTACACTGTAGGTTTTTCAGAAGGTTTGATGTAAGTTTTGTTCCATGAGCTCACTCGGCGACGTATCTATGTCCCACTGTGGTGTGTAGCAGTAGCCTAGATATTTTTTGGTTCGCGACCTGCCCTGCCCTGCTGTTGAGGCGTTTGCTGGTTTCCGGAGGCTCGTTCGTCCTTGAGAGGGGAGAGGGAGCGAGCGAGCTTGGCGTGCTTTGATCGTCACAGAATATTCACTCTTGGTTTTGTCTTCTCGCAGCTGATGCTTTTTATCGACCTTGGTAATTACGCTACGCCCTACGAGTACAACACCCTCGCCGGGCGCACGAATAGCAGTCCGAGATAGATCTCCTCGCAACACTGCGTGCAGCGTTGGTGCCGTCATCGTCTCGCCGTGGTGGGTGTACGTCTCGCGATGTCAGGCGCGAATGTTGGTATCGGTGTGGGTGTGTGCGTCACGTGATGCATGATCGGTGTTCAACTGTTCAACAGGAGGAGCGGTCTCCCTGTCTCTCGACACACTGAAGGCTCAACCCGAGCAGTTGACCCGTTACACATATTTACCGCCCATGTAAAACCGTTCGTGCTTTTCGCCACACACACTGCTGTACCCAAGGTGTATATCGTAAGAGTACTGTTTGTTCATGCGAAAATATCGCCTTGCGAGGAGCATTTAACATGTCAATACATTAATTAAGTATTTCGTTGTGGAGCACTTTCTATAAAACACACACATGAAAGTCATGACGAAAACACGCGTTGGTGTCGCTCGCACACTCGCACGTGCCAGCGACCGACGACGGGCTCGCCTCGCACTCCGCAGCCAGATTTTCCGAGTTCCCTCTTCCGAAGCACGCCCTCCGACTCCTAACCAAACACTACCCCACATCCTATATCCCATCCCTCTACGGTAAAGATGCTACTGCACGAGAGACCGCGGTTTGACCCCCTAGACTGACCGCTCCCTACACTAGATCTAACATATTAAGGACAAATCAACCCTTGACGCGCCCCAAAAGGCCGGCATCTTGCGTAGCATGCTTGCTCTACGGCGATTGATTGACGTCCTCCGCTCAGAGAAACACAGCCGAGACGCTAGAGCGTATCCTGCATTTATCCCACTCCACCCAGCGCAAAGGCGATTTTCGGCGAGCCGACGTTGGCCGTCCGCCCGTCCGCATCCCGCCCAGACAGCTGCTGCGCTCGTCGTGCGTCTTCTGGACTACAGCCCCACTCCGCGCACGCCAGCGCTCGCCACAAAATGTCATCTTCCCGTCTGACTCGCCGTTTATCGCTGGGTTGTATCTCGTCACCAACGCCATGTATTCCACCGCCACCGCCACTCGTACTCGCAGAGGTTTGGTTAAGCGAGTTCCGCGGGGGTTCCAGTTCTTGTGCGTCGCGGGCCCACCTCCCGGCTCGCTGAGGGCCCTGGGAGCCGGGCCCGACGACGGAAGGCGGCGACGCACGGGACAACCGTGACGCGCGCGTACGTCTGTCGCGGTGAGATGGGGGGCTCGGCTGCTGGCTTAAGTAAGCTCGCTCAAGGGGAGACTGGCCTGAACTTTCTCTCGCGTCGTGCTTCGCGCCGAGCCTCGGGTTTTGCCTCGCGCCAAGTCTTGCGTTTTCCCCGTCACAGGTCTCCTTCTCCCCCTCACCCTCCTGGTTCCACTGTCGCCTCGGGGACAGCTGCCGGGGGGAGAGCTTACTACCACGTGGAGTTACGCCCTGGGGTTTTGGGCCGAAGTACAGTTTGCCAATGGAAGGGAAGGATAAGCACGAAGATTGGACGACCGTACGAGGCGTGCAGAAGACGGGGAGGGCGGTGTCGGACGCTTTTTCGAGCGCGAGCTGTATTCCTTTCGCGACGGGGCTTTCGGGGTCCAAGTGCAAGGCAGCGGTACCGCGAGCTTTCTCATAGGCCTCAAGCGCGGCTTCCGGCTGCCCCAGGTGCTCTCTCTCGACTGCAAGGTTGAAGTAGGCGATGGCGAGCAACCCTCCCGCCGTAGACTCTTTTTCGTGATGGCACGGCGCCACCGCCGCCGTGGTATCATCCTCGTCGCGAACCCCCCGTGGTTTTTCCTCCCCCCCGCGGTTCGCTTCTGGAGATGCCGCCTCGTCACTAGCTGCCTGCTGGAAAGCTATCCCGCCAGGGTCGGTGTCGTCATTAGACGCCAGCGAAGCCACCTCTTCTTGACCTTCTTTCCTGACTTGTTTAGCCGCTGAGTCGACACGCCCGTCATTACGTACGCTGCTGCTCCCCTCACGATTACCACCACCACCACCACCACCACCACCACCACCACCACCACCGCCGCCGTTGTTGGTCGTAGAATTTTCAACCGACGCTTCGTGGTCCGCGCTACCACCACCACCATTAGCGGGGGGCTCTTTGGCTGTAGCAACTTCACCCGCTTGCTGCACCGCCCGTGATGCAATCCCAACAGCATTGACGGCATAGACGGCCGCCGCACGATGCATCCCAAGGGTACTCAGCGCGGCACTCATGTTGGCGTGCGTGCCCGCCGGGTTGTCGGCGCCTCCGGGAGCCTTGGCCTCTATTTTAAGAGCGCGGGCTAGGTAGGCGATGCCGACGCGAGGTTTGCCCCATTTTTTCATTAAACAGCCGAAGTTGTTCAGGGTAACCGCGCGCGCCTGGAGCCGCGCATCGCCGAGATACGGCCGTTCTCGGCTGGTGAGGAGCTTGGCTTTCTGCAGCAAGACGAGGGAGCCCTGCATGAACGGAAAGGGTGACAAACTATTGAGTCAAATAGGCAGCACGGCGGAAGAGGTGCAACTGAGTGGTGTACCTACTGTACCCAGGGGCTGGGAAAATGTTTATAGAGGTGTTCCTGCGTCATCAGCAGTTGGTGTGGCATGCTTGCGTATACCGGTAGGGTCGACTACAGCTGTGCATTCCACTTGAATGCGAGGGTTTGGATTGAGAGCTTGGATTGAGGCGCATCTTCGAATGTACTTTACAGTACTGTAGTGGTCGCCATCGCATAATAATACATCTCTTACTGGTGTTGATTCCTAGCAGGGTGCGTTGAAGATTACTGATGGCTGCGGTCACGGACTCGAGTTGATCGGTTGCAGGGTGCACTGAAGATGGCTGAGGACATACAGGTTGGTGTTGATTGGTTGTCGGGTGCCATAAATATACTGTGGCTGCCATCATTCAGACTTGTATGCTGCAGGGCGCAGGGAAGGCAGATGCCGACATTTAGGACGATGCGGAGAAAGCCGAGCTGCAGAGCAAATATGCGCACATTGCTATAAATAGCACCCCCCGTGTTCTTCTTTGGGTGGTGAGTGTGATGTCGTAGGTCGTAAATGCGTTACTTACACCACACTGAGAGAACCGTACGACGTTCCCCAGTAGCTGCGCTCCACCCCCTTGATAGGTTTGGTGGCAGATGTTGACCCAAGCTGAAGCTTCGACAGCAAGAGGCTGCTGAACTACTGCATGTACCAGCACATATTTATACGTAGGTACAAGCTCTGATATGTGGTATTTTACAGTATCCTTATGTACAACGTGCCCAGCAACAGGCAGTTCTGTTGCTGCTACGAATTCAGCGGAAACCTCAGACAGAGCCAAGAGCCGTGCGCGCAACTAGCACTACAGCAGTACACGTATGGTAAGGTACTCCCATATTTAGCTCTGCTTTCGACGTACAGGACGTACTAATATCATATACCAGGTATGCAGCTAGTCTGAGCAAAGCGGTACCGGTGATCGCACCAGCCGATATGAGGCCATTATAGTACGTATAATTCCGGAGGTCGTCTTGGTGTCCCTCTTAAAATGCCACTACTATACGCAGTACGTACCTGTGGTAATGGTGAGCAGCCTTTACCGTGGTTTGTGATCGGCGACCAGTCGATCACGCGTCGGACATCGGCAGCTGTTTTCACGTATTTCATATGTGTCGTCGTCGTATTCGTATATACGTACGCTTTGTGCAGCAAATGCTCAATACATACTGAAAGAAGGCTCATGAACGCTTGGGTGCCCACGTCACGATTCCCCTTGAGAACCACCACTCGGCACAGCAGCAGCTACGTACGGTACCTCCTTCTGTTATGCTCCTCGACTGCGGTACAGAAATTGCCGTACGCGCCGGGCCGCACCTTGATATCGTTCTTCGAGAGCAGTGTCACACCCAGGTGGTTGTATTTAAGCACGAGGTCAGTGGCGATCACTCGCGTCGGAGGAGAGGAGGGACCATCATGCACCACGGACCGATGCAAGTTCCCCTCCGCCAACAGGATGGCCTCTTCCAAGCCACGAATAGCGTCCTCGTCGCTTCCTTGTTCCTCTCTGATCGGCTTGTCGCCGTCATCGCCTGCACTCACCACCACTTGCGCCTGGTGCGACATCCCGAAGTGTCCCAATTAGCTGGGGAGGTCATTCACGTACACAACAGTACCTTCATCGCCCATGAGGCACTATTTCTCCCTCTTGCCGTATGGTGGCGGGTTGTGGGGGGAAAACATGAACAGGAAGAAGCCCGACGGGCTATCGCACAACTGTTCACAAAGTATCGGTAGACAAAACGACAAGTCACGAGATGGCGGCGAGATTTTTAGACGAAATCATCGAAAAAAAACGTTTCACCGGAGCGTTTGACCGTTTCATCTTTTTGCGGCGAGATTTTTCGCCAGATTTTACGATTTTACCCGTTGTTATTATTACCGGTAAACTTGATGAAATACCAGTAAATAAAAACCAGTTGATACTTTTCTCTTTTCTCTGCTGCTGCTGCTGCAGCTGAGGTGGGCCAACAAGTGATCGCTCGCTGTACGCACGCAGTCGACAGACCGCACCTGCCTGTCAGCTCGTGTATCACAGAGCGAGGAAAAGGAGGGGCGGAAACACGAACAACAACGAAGAGAGGTGGTGGCAAGCCTGCCGGCTCGACAACTTATGGGCTTCACTGGTCGAAGGAATCCGCCGATATCCTACTATGGATCGATTGGCAGCAATACCAGCGGTACATCGAGACCGCAGCATCAGCCATCATCATTGGATCCTGGCCACGAAGCTACGAGTCGCGAGGCAGAGTCAGTCGTAGTACGAAGCCACGACGGGGCCGTCGCCGGCAGTGGACGGCCATCATGTTGTTCCAGGCCACGAGGAGAAGGAGGAGGAAGGCACGCGAAAGGGTGGCGGGCGGTCTCACTGCAGCTACTAAGCGCTCTTGCTCTAGCTTCTTTCGTAGCCGTGGTCCGATTTGTCGTATCAGACAGCAGCAGCAGCTCCATTCGTGCGGCATCGCCAAGAGGAGAACAGGCAAGGCTGGACAACAAACAACCTAATCTTGCTGAGGACCTCGACAAGATAAGCAGTAACAACAACGCGATCGGCAGCCTAGCCTCCCTCATTAGACCCGGAGAAGATGCGGAAGCGTCGATGCTGTCCTTTACCGCTGCCAATTTTTACCACCTGAGAGACGGCAAGCCCGCCAGAGACTACCCCTGGCTCAAAAACGTGAAACTCATAGAGCCGCACCGCGAGACTATGCTGGCCGTCGCTGACCCTCGCGAGGGATTCGACTACCGCTGGGAGTTTAGGGGCGGCCGCGGCGGCGGTGGGCAGGCGGCAGAAGAGGCTTATGCTACAGCGGTGGGGGCGGAGTGTACTGTAGTCCTGACACGACTAGATACAAACTTTGTCTCGCTCGAGGAGGTGAATGAGGACGGGGAGGTTAGTCGTCGGCTGGAGGAGAAGGTGATGGTGAAGTACGTCCGCAGAGAGATCCGGACTCTGACGGACGAGGAACGGCAGGAGCTGTTGGATGCGGTGAGAGCAGGGCATCATTGTAGTCGCGTTGCTCGAGCGTCGGCATAATCACTACAGTAGTACTACTGTACTGTATTGCCGCTGTGCATGTCAGGATACTTCTACGTATACTATTAATATGACATTTTTACTGGTACCGACTACAGCTGCTGTAGCACGTGACACGCGACTCTTTTTTCTTTCTTTGAGGTTGTATCTGGACAAGACGAAGTACCAGGTAGGTCGTGGAACGGGCTGCTATCGTGATGATATGGTATCATGAGAGATACACCATGCTCCGGCTGGGCTTTGTTGTTTTTGGTGTCATGTATACCTGTCTGCTGTAGAATGTGACACTTCGCGACCACGGGCAAGGTTGGTACAAATCATGGTACATATACAGCAGTAGTACACAGCAGTGGGTTGGATCACAGGTGTACTTTACGATCCCGCACAAATATCATAACGGCAGGCTAGGATAGACGATCTATCTGCAGATAGATAGATAGTAGATAGATAGGTCACGATCTGTCCGAGGCGTGGAAGCTTTGTCACTCGGAGTGCTCACACGCGTAGCTGAACTCATGGAAGCCGACGTGGTACTGTACAGGAAAGGAGATGTTACGAGTGTTATTTGAGCAGACGAGCACTAACTACGGAAAGCCAGCCTGAGACTCGCAGAAACAAACACGATAAAGTGGGGGGTAGCTTTTTTAGTGAGCAAACGAGCACTCTTAAGGAAAGCCAGGCAAAGACTTGCAGAAACAAACACAATACGTTGGGGGGGTCGGTATACTACTGAAGTTTGTCTACAATATATGCTGTGAATGCAGCACATTATCATAAAATAATCCCAGCCTGGACAGACTTTCCTTTTTGGTACAGTAGTAGTGGTCAAATAATGATGACGATATGTGCCAGCCAACCATACCGGCACTATTGTAGCGGCAACCGGCACTAACTACTCCGCACACCGCCAGATTGGTGAATCCCGTAACGGTGCGAATACGTGCCAAGCGATTCTACAGGCACTATGCGTGGCGGGTAACCGGCATTACTCAATCGGCACCATAGAGGGGCCACTATTTGTATCGTGTTGTGTTGCACCAGGGCATAGCATGCCAATCCAGAGGCCCAGCGAAGAATCCGGCTACTGTCGGCGCTTTGGTTTCTCCTGCTACCGTAGCCCTCAATCCGAAGCAGGCCGAACCCCAAGCTAGCCGACTCTACGCTAACGAACCCTTAGCTAACTGCTACCACCTTTGAGCACGATTCGGGGCTAGAAATGCAGTACAGTACATGCCATCACCAATAGTTTTAGAGTTAAAACAGCGTGACTTCTTGAAGGATTTTTCGAAGGTGAACTATCAGGCCAAAACAAATTCTTGGGGTGGAAAGAAGACCGAACGAGGTAAGAGTAATAGACGAAGGGTATAAAGAGGAGAGAAGAGAGGCTCGGTTATTGTACAAAGATCATACTCGTACTGGGTCGGATAATATCATCACGGGCATAGTATGTATTCACACGTCGTGCTTTGCGTTTACGTTGCTATCATATAGTTGAGACGGCGTGAATAGGCTTCCTTTTGTTTTAGTTTTCCTTACCTTTCTTCTTTCGGGAAATGCCAGAGTTTATGAGTGATCAACGTTGAAGCTCGTGCAGCACATTGTCGGTTGGCAAACACAACTACAAGAACAATAACAATAATGATAGGGAAACATATTTTACGCTTGGTACCCGTTACATATGTCAAACCAGATGGCGACGATGTGGGAGGTGAGGAGCAGCGGGGACAGGGGACGAGAGCGCTTCGGGGAGGGATACACCGACGTGTGGGGCATCGGGAGCTTGCACTTCACAGCGGCTGGGCAGGCTGAGTGCGACCACGTAAGTAGCTCTCACTGCAAGTGGCAAATGTAGTACCCAAGCAAGGGAGTGACAGAACGTGCATTTCGAGTTGTTGCCGTAGGAGTATTGTTGTATTGCTGTCGGCGAACTTATTGCTGTACCTGGTATTTATCAAGAAAATCAGCCTGAAACCACGACTATAGCCTGCTATATTGCCAAAAATAACTCGAGACGCATCTATACTATAAATATATAAACGTTTAGTTATTGCAAACACCTCACTCAGGCGTGAGATCGAAAGTTTCCTAGAAAATTCTACTTGCAATCCTGTATTGCTACAACTACTATTAGTGCGATTTACGTTGGAGATTATGTTGCACATTGTAGGACGATAAGGATAACAAATCAATAAGCACATTTTTCGTAGGTGTCAAAATTGCTTTCGGAGGTGCAGCGTGCGAGTGCCGCTGTTACGGTAGCATCGTGGAACACCGAGAAGAGTTGGGAGTTTCCAGTTATATATATCATACATTTTGGGGGACAGAGAAAACTACTTGAAGCAAGCGTTCAGTCATCTATGCAGTGGGATCAGCCGATCGTACACTCGCTATCATAGAACAGCTTTATTAGCATAATCGAGCCTGTCTTCGTGAATGACCTCATCCACCGATCGCTTGAAGCTGCACACAAGCCCGCCTCACACGGTGCTCTTAGTAGGATGCAGAATATCCTTCATGCGGCGCGACCAACACTCCACGGCGCTTCGCGTTTGGTGCAAGCAATGTTTGCCTGGTCGTTGAAAACCCAACGTGCTGCGTCCCGGCAATGTAGGGGTGCGAGGGTCTAGAGTCGCAGGACTAAGGTCATGCATAGCAATGGATGCCCCCCCCCCATGTGTAGGTTGGTTTGGCGTCGGTTGGCAACGGCACTGTACCGTATTATCTTTTGCGATCGATCACAGCTGGCAATCGAGTTACATATTATTTGTGCAGGCTGAAGAACCTTTACTCCGCACAAAGGGGATGGTCGCATCACGTAGTGCTTATGGCAAGGCACCCACGAGGCAGTTACATAGGACCCCCACTGCGGTCTCTAGAGTCGGCTACACCGGGAGATAACTGAACTTTTTTTGAAGCTCTCATCCATGCACAAGTCCGCCTCACATAAATCCTCTGTATGTTTCCTTTGCCTACCCTGCGCTCGGAGGATAGGCTAGGCTTCGACAGACAGACCGTGCGTTCTAACTCTGAGTAAATCCAACAAATCCTGGATTCATATTTTTGTACCATAAGTTTTGGTTCCTCGGATTGGGTCACGATTTTAGTTCAATTATTTTCCTACAGTAAAACCGTGACCCAATCCGAGGAACCAATGTATGGTACAACGACATACATCCAGGATTTATCGGATTTACTCAGAGTTGGAACGCACGAAGCGATGAGCCTGTCGAAGCCTAGCTTATCCTGCGAGGACAGGGTAACAGACACACGAAAAGTACAGACCTTCCCACTTACCCTACAGGATTAAAGGTATTTTTTCTGCACGATCAATTCATTCCCAGAAGGCCTCATCCAGTCCAATACTTATGTTGAATGATCGTTGGCAGCGTGGAAGAATACTGAAGGAAAGTAGCTTAACTCATTGAAGCTGTCATCCATGTGCAAGTCCGCCTCCAAGCGATTCTTAGTAAGGACACCGCACGGCGCTTCGCGCTTGGTGCAAGCAAGCGATGTCTACCAGGTCGGTGAAAACCCGACGTGCTCCGTCCAGGGCATTGTAGGGATGCGAGGGTCTATGACCATACGACTACGGCCATGCATGATATCGGGTACACCCCACCCTGCGAAATGCACAAGAAGGAACGGGATGTGTTAGAAGAGGAGATGAGGGAAATGGACGGATGTGACGTGGAGGAGTTTGACACACTAGATAGCAGCGAGAAAACGATCGCTATCCTAGGCGATAGATGGCGATGGCGACAGGCGGCGAAACAGGAAGGGGATAAGATTGGCAAACCTTTTTTTCTATGTAATATATGGAAACACCGAAATGAGCGCCCATATGTTGAGATGTCTATTAGGAGTAGGAACGGTGCTCCGTCTCGAAAGGGATGCGCGGTCAATGGTCATATGACTAAGGCAAGCAACAAACGAGTACGACCCCCCCCCCCCACCTCCCGAATCCCCACACCGCCATCTCTACGTTGTGCAAGAGGCTTTCTACAATAGAGGTTCACCCTAATTTTCTGAGGATCGTCACTTAAGAAGCTCCATACCTCTATCCGAAAACTGACCTCACCAAAAATCAGATCGCATCCCGACAAATATGGCCCAGGTATACGAAAAGGTCATTCTTCGAAAAACTAGTTGACATTCTGACGTTTTAGGAACCCCGTCAGTCAGAAAAAAAAACTATTCAGCCGGAATGTGCCACCTCTATCGTGCTATGATAGGAGCAACACTTTCTGGGCAAAACATTTGTGCTTGGCTAACACCCTCCTCAGCCGCGGAGCTAGCCGATGAGGCATGCCTTACGAGGCATGTGCCTTATCCGATTTATGTTGCACAACCGTTTTCGTTGGCACCTAGGCCTTGGGATTGCTCATCGGGACAGACAGGCCTGTAGCTTTTATCACAAGCCCATACGTACGTAGTGGTCAGGTTTGGGCTTGCTCCTGCAGGTATTGAGGCATGGAGCTCCTCAAGTGAGACGAAACCTCATACAATGTGGTAGGTGTTGTATACTGGTACTCCCATCTGTGCTATTACGGGGGACCATAGTTGATAGGTCCAAATATTGTTTGTAAAAATGTTTAAATATATAGCTTTTGATGTATATTATCATAGGTCCTATTAATTATGGCCCCCCGTAATAGCACGTGCCTGTAGATACGCCGGTCTGTTTTCAGTTTGTTGGACCGTTTTCGTCCGTTTCGTATTCGGCAGTTTCACGACGGTCTCGGCTTCCTGACGAGCCACTCCCAGCTGTCCAACACGTTCGAGCACAGCCTGCAGCTTGTGAACCCGAAGCTCACCCTCCCCTACTGGGACTTCACGATCGAGTCCTCCAAGCGCTCGGCGACAGGCCAATACGTCGACGATGACGACGTCAAGCCTCAGCGACAGTCACCTTTGCTGCAGGAGTCGTGGTTCGGCGGGAGTGATCCGGCGGACGGTCAGGTGCGACACGCTATAACAGGATGGCGGTCATGACGATAGTAGGTCTCGCTAAAACCTCGCGCCTCGCTGCAGGTATTGTTGTGAAAACCGTGCAGAGTTTAGCTGGGTGCGCTGGCGGAAAAGGCATTGCTTCGTCGAGATCCGGGTTTCGGTCGAACGACTCGGATCTCCCTCTGACCTCAAACCTTCTAAAGGGTTTCCGGCCCCACCCGGCGAAAAAGGCATGCCCTACGCCTTATATCTTGATATCCGGCTTTACGCTTTGTGGAGGATAGTATTTGGCCTCACCCGGCTATATAAATATATAAAAAGGCATCCCTTATCCCCTGATCCCGGCTTTCCATTTTCTAAAGGACCCCCGGCCTTTACCCAGGTCAACAGTACGGCATTCCCATTAAGGCACGCCCTGTGTTTTTGTATGGCCGTGTAAAGTAGCAACTCTCTCTCTTCGCCCGAGACAGAAATACGGCATGTACTCTGTACGGTCTGCATGCCTCCCCTCGCCCCGGCCCTAAGATGTCTGTGCCGGCGTGCCGTGTGGGAAAAAGCTAAATAAAAGCTGATTGTGCTGAGTGGAAAAAAGAGGCAAGCGACATCAGCAGCTAGCTCTCGTGTCGAAGGGAGGACCTTTGCTGCAGACAGGAGGTAAACCGCCTGCCCGGCAAGCCGGTCGCACCGTCGTATTGTTGTTGTTGCTTTTTTTGCTGTCCCTATGACAGCAGCGACAACACTAAATTATACCTTGCTCAGTTTCTTCCCCCCTCGGCGAAAATTGACGTGCTTGCAACGCCCAGGTTAAGGATGGAAGGTGGAAGTACACGGAGGTTCCGGATGTTGCTACAGGCCTGGAAGGCGACATCTTTCAAAGGCTGCGAGCGCCCTGGAATGTCGACAAAAGACCGTGAGACTGACATCCTATGGGGCCCAATCGCGATCTCCTAGATGCGTCAAGGTCTCTCTAGGTCTTAATATACTGGTTTTAGTGTAGGGGAGGTCAGTCAAGGACGTCAAACCGCGATCTCCTAGCTACGTCAAGGCCTCTTTAGGCCTTTGTAAACTACAGGAGTTTTAGTGTAGGGGGCGGTCAGTCAAACAGCGGTCTCCTAGCTACGTCAAAGTCTCTGTAGGACTTCATATACTAGTTTTAGCGTCGGAAACGGTCAGTTCTAGGAAATCGAATCGCGGTCTCCCATAAATACCTACGTCAAGGCCTCTTTAGGCTTCAATGTACTAGTCTTGATGTAGGGGGCGTTCAGTCAAGGACGTCAAACCTCTAAATATCTCCTATATGAATATACACTTTGCCGCGCGGTCGCCCACCGCACTCTACCGTCTCCCCGTACAACAGGTACCTCACCCGCGGGCTCGGAAAATTGTGCGGCATCGAAACAGAACCGGCCTTCCCCTGGCCCACGTGCAAGGTACACTACGAACTCCTGGCTCGTCACTCGGATTTCTACGGCTGGGTTTGGGACGCTCAGTACGACCCCCACGGGCCGGTGCACATCTGGCTGGGAGGCGTTTTGGATTGCGAGGCGTCGTACGCCCGGGTCATCGATCTCGTGGGGAAGGAGACGGGCACGGACCTCGCGATGCTGTCTTTCATCCACAGGAAAAATCTGTACCGGGAGGGCTTGTTCAAGTGTAAGGGCAGTGACGAGGACGCTGCGGGTGGCGATGCTCACGGCGTTGACGAGGGGGAGGAGGTGGGTTCGAAGACATCCCTCTCTGCACCCCACTTTTTTGGTTTCCGTGGATGCACTACTTGGAATCAGCGTGGAATATCTCGGTACTATTTTCCAGTTGTAAAATTAAGTAAGCAGGCGTTTTTTGGGGGGGGCGCCCCTCGGCGGACGGGGGCTGACTGTTCTCGCTTCGCTTGCCTGACTTCAGGCCCGCCAATAAATTCGTCTGTGTTGTTGGCTTCGCCGCCCATAAAATGGGTACCAGGTATTCGTTATGATACGCACATCATGCACCTAAGGGCAAAACAAAATCGTGTAGTGTTCCAAAGCCGGCTCTCCCCTCCCGAGCCTCGGACGGGCGAGCCACTTTCACTCAAAAAGGTTACGCGTGTATATATCACGTTGAAAAAAAGAAGTGGGGAATGCAACTGATTTTGTGTTTTTCATGCTTTCTCGCCACCATTTTCACCGAAAAAGGTTTCGGGGCGTATATATGAAACATGAAACATACATGTGGGGAATGCGACTGTTTTTGTTTGTGTGTGTTTTCATGTTATCTCGCCATCATTTTCACCGAAAAAGGTTTCGGGCGACCGTTTGTGTGTGTGTGTTTTCGTGTTATGTTGCCACCAGTTTCGAGAGGAGTGTTGGTCACTCTGTGTACGCCGTTGGGCTCTGCAGGTCGCCTCTGGCCTTCTCTCTTCTCTCCCCGTCCGTTCGCTGAAAATACCACGGTAGGTACCCCGACATTGCGCGTACACCAGGTTGGACACCGAATTTTTTTATGATACTGTTTTTCGCTGGAGGAGACGCAGACTACGAATTATTACTGTACATAGCGTTGCTACTAATATTAGTATTGGTACTCTTCATACATCACCCGCTAGGCGACTCCGAGATGGAAAAAAAAAAAAAACTCGAGCTAAACCCGATTACTCGTGAGAGGGAGGGACTAGTACGAACATGATCATTGGTGAGGAGGAGGGACTGCATTGCTGGTATTTTTCCGTAAGTTAATTGGTAAAACATGTTTAGAAGAAGCGCTACACGTTGTCAGTAACTGTTGGCAAATAGAATACTATCTAGGGCTAGGCATATATTGAAACGTACGCGCCGGGTCTAGATACATTGGGTACCGTAAAGCGCGTCGAAAGCGCACAGGGATGGGACCGGTTCCCAGCGCTCCATTTTTCCGAAATAAATGGGAAGGTTGCCAAGCTACCGAACGTCATTACCGAATGCCATCACCGAGCGAAGGAGGCGCTTTTCGGAAAAATGTTTTCTGGTCGAGAGAGAGAGAGAGAGAGAAAGCCTCCCGAAAACGTAGTGCTCGACCTCATTCCTGAATAGCACCCTTCGCGTTGTTAAGGGAAAACGAGCCAGATTATTCACAACCACACTATTACGGGGGACCATAGCTACTAGGACCTATGGTATACATAAAAAACATATATATTTAACCCTTTTTACTAACAGTATTTGGTCCTATTAACTATGGTCCCCCGTAATAGGTACCCTGTGCCAGCTCAACTCCCTTGCGGTAAAAATGGCGATCCAATAATCCATGGGCTCAAACTTGGCACAAATAATGGAACCATCGATGATATCGAAATCTCTCGGAATTTGTATCGATACGAGGTCACTTCTTCCTTTCGCTCCCGAAACCTCGTAAGCTTTACGAATCGGTCGCGAACCGGAACAAGTGCCGCGAACTGGCCAAGTGCGGGGCAGGAAGAAGAAACGTGGCCAGAGCTACGCGGACGGTAGCGAGCGACCATTGTCGCCAGAGTTCAGAAAGGGCTTTACGGCGTGTGCTGTAAAGGACTGAAGTAATGTTATAGACGTTTGGGTGAGACAACTCTGCACCGGTCCAGCGGTCAAGTACAAAGGCAACCTAAAAGAGGGGTAACGAAGTATGGGCGGCGGGACCGCAGGCCGGCGCAGGAGGCCTAATCAAATGATCCACGGTAGAGAGACAGAAAACTACAGCATTTTCTGGTAACTTGAGGAGCCTGGCCAGTGACAACATATTTTGGCTCTACTATATACAATCAGGTAACACGTCTACGGCTGAACCGCTCTTTGCTGACCTATGATCCACGCTCCGGAGCGGATGGGGAAGATTGTGTGCGGCTCGTTTTTTGTCTCGCTCGGTCGGGGTTCGTTTTTTTGCCGAATGGCGTAGATCGGTCCGCGCGGGAGGGGGAGGGGGGGAGGGTGCCCGCGGCGGCACACGAGACGATGCGACCTTTTGGGTCTGCTGAAACAAAGGCCGTGCGCACACACACAACATCGCCCCTCTTATTGCTCCCTAGTATTCCAGTACGTCTAAATTTAGCGCTTTTCCATCTGTTCGTGTTCAACAACTACACGTGCATATAGTGATAAGGGTCGCCGAGAGTAGCTACAGTAGATGCTAAGCCGGAGATAGGCACAGAACGGAGATAAGACTTTGCGCATACATTAGTTTTTTTGTTTTCGGAGGGGGGGGGGGGTTGTTTCCCTTGGTTTTCTTCTTCTTTTTTCGGGGAATGTTAATGTTTCTGAGTGCTCAAAGTTGAAGCTCATGGTATTATTACGGGGGACCATAGTTAATAGGACCAAATATTTGTAGTAAAAATGGTTAAATATATAGGTTTTTATGTATACCATAGGTCCTATTAACTATGGTCCCCCGTAATAGTAGCACATCTTCGGATGGCAAACACAGTCGCAGTAAGCCTAAAACCAACTCTTCCGTCGCTCGAGTACACATCCAACGCACCCTCTTCTTAGTGCGCGAATAGCGAAGAGGGGAACGGATTGCCCAGGGTAGACAAAAGGAGGACCGCGTCCTCCGGTCAAGCCAGGAGATGCTTGGCAGCCTCTGGCGAGAGTTGGAAGGTTTTGATTTGGACATGCTGACCAACGACGGTATCCGCACAGCACATACATACTAAACGGTTTCAAACTGAGGGTGTACAGTCACCTTTTTTCCTGGAGGTGGCAGGCCGAGGGTGACGCGGGGGTATGAATAGATGTTTTCAGACAGGATGTGACTACAGTATACCATACCAGGTACGTCTTAAAAACACTACAAGGTACTATTACGGGGGACCATAGTTAATAGGACCAAATATTGTTGGCAAAAATAGCGAAATATATAGTTTTTTGTGTGTACCGTAGGTCCTATTAACTATGGTCCCCCGTAATACTGCACATCATACGTCTAAAACCACTCTTCTTGTTGCGCTCAACTCAAAGCCCAAGATCCAACTCGTTGTTGTGCTAAATTACTGCTGGCTGTCAGCTGCTATATATATATATATATAGCTGCCATATATACTCTATGGTTGTACGTCTGAACCCCCCCCCCCCCCCCTTCATTGTGCTCTCAACTACTACACGTCTAAACGTGTTCTCATTCAGCTCAGCCACCAGCTGGTACTCAATTGGGGCAGATCATCTAGATCATTTATCTGCCGTTGTAAGATGCTGTGCAGGATCTATCTGTAAGAGCACAGATACAACCTACCCAAGAACCATGTCCTACAGGTCGTGCAGACTATACGGCTTGCTCCCACCCGGAAGCACGAGCTGGCTCATACAGATCTTACAGATAATACAGATCAGGGATATAGCTATCTATCTGCACTGAAATATCTAGATCATGAGCTGGGAATGATCTGTACATCATCTGTCCGACGTGTGAACTACGTAGTATTACGGAGGGCCATAGTAATCAGGACTCACCATATAGACCAACACCTATACATTACAGTGTGTTTACGTACCAGCATTTTTGGTTCTGACTACTCATAGTGTTATCAATACTGGTAATACATTTAGCGCAGCAGGATACGTCACGTCTTTGTTACCCTCGCCGTTCGGGCGGTTTTTGCTATCGACACGCAGGAGGCGTTTCCATTGTGTGGGTGCCTGGGCTACGACTTGGAGAGCGGAGGGGACTACCTCGAAGTCATGAACAGTCTGGTTCTGGTGGAGGACATGCTTCGGCCTTTCGACGAGAGCACCACCCGAGAGGTGGTGTCGATCATCTGCAGTGCGCCGATGGCTGAGGGTGACCAGCTGCAGGTACGGACACAAAGAACCCCCCCCCCGAAATTTACGTGACGTTGGTTGCTCGTGCAGTTTATTTACACCGGCCGGCTATAGAGTAAAGTGGCGACGAACACCCCCGGTATACCGTTTTTTTACCGAATCCCATGAACTCATGTCCAGGTATTCGATTTATTTAGTACCAGGTACATATTCAAGTATATTCAAAACATGATGCATCATGGCGTGCGTACATGACTCGTGCTGGTATGACTCGAGTATTTACTAGCTATTCTCATTTTTTTAAATCATTTTCTTGAATTAAGTGTGAAGCAATAAAAATAAAAATAAAATGAGAGACGGTACGATATATTCGGATCCCAACCAAGAACCAACAGATAACCACGGGGTCCATCCACTACATAGTGTCTGTCGCTCTACCGGGCTGAGCTATGTCGAGACCTCAAAATAGTGCTCGTGATTTTCCGTAAATTATACCACGGTCAAAAAATAAAAGTATGCGTACACTCGTCGTGCCTTGTGTGTTACGTACCTGGTAGGTAGTAATGAGGCACACTCCGACTCGTACTTGACCCTGGTATCACGTTTGTAGGGGGGGGGGTGTACTCGATAGGAGAGATGCACTCGATCTCATGCATGGCCGTAGTCGTTGATCGTAGACCCTCACATCCCTACAATGCCGGGACGGAGCATGCCGGGTTTTCACGGACCAGGCAGACATTGCTTGCACCAAGCGCGAAGCGCCGTGAGGGGTCTGGCGAGTCGCGCGAAGGGTGGGCGGCATCCTACTAAGAACCGCTTTAGAGGCGGACTTGCATATGGACGACAGCTTCAATGAGTTGATTTAATTTCCGGTGTAGGCATTTCCAGAGACAGCAATGGGAGTACTATTACGGGGGGCCATAGCTAACAGGACCAAATACTGTTAGTAAAAATGCTTAAATATATAGGTGTTTATGTACACCATAGGTCCTATTAACTATGGCCCCCGTAGTAGTCACGACTGCCCTGTGGCCGTTTTTCAGTTTTTCGCCAGATAAAAAAGGGCTCAATTGAGAGCCATTTACAGGTGCGATTGAAAGCCAAAAATAGGTGAAGCCCAACTTGAGCAGCCCCAGAAAGGTGTACTTGATACGTTTCAACCAGTAATAGATACAGTCAGGTGCCGGCCAATCAGAGGACCTACAAATGGCTCAGAAGTTATAGGTATACCTGTTTTTGGCTTTTTCTCTAAAGCAAAAGTCACCCGTACCGTTATCTTCTAATCCTAAAATAGAGTTGTATATGATCTTACAATGCCAATTTTCACCAAAATTTGATACACATATAGATGTAAATGCATAAGAAGTATGTATGTACAATATAAATACATGTGTGTATGTATATGCTGTGTACAGTAGGTAAATCGTTCAATGTATACCTCCCCCTATTTTATACAGGTTGGGTTGGCGTCGGTTGGCAACGACACTGTAAAACATGCCGCACACTGCGGTGAGCTTGACAACCAGGGTACCGTTTTTTTTTTTTGGCGCTCGCCCACAGCTGGTTGTCGAGTTAGATCATTAGTGCGAGGTAAAGAACCTTTACTCCGCACAATTGGGAATGATCGTATCACGTGCCAGGAAGTGTTCAAGGTAAGGCACCCAAGAGGCAGTTATATATTACGGGTGACCATAGTTAATAGAACCAAGTATTGTTAGTAGAAATGGTGAAATATAAAGGTTTTTATGTATACCGCAGATCCTATTAACTATAGTCCCCCGTAATAGTACGTACCTTGTACCTTGCATGCATCTTGAGCATTCTATGTAGCATACACCAAGCATCGCACTCGGGAAAAGGATTTCTGCCCCCTCCTCTCATTGGCCAGCAGCGGCCGATCGTACCTATTGTTGGCTGGACGGTTCCAGGTAGAGGTGAAGCCTCTCTGTGGCTACTCAAGTTGGGCTGCACCTGTTTTTGGCTTCAGTTGTTCTGCGGTCCTTGCGTCGTTTGTATTATGTTTCATTTTAGATATTTGGTTTTGGTTTGATTGTCTTTTTGTTCTTATTTTTCCGGTATTGCTTGTGTTTTTGAGTTATCGTACCCGGTACGCTGGCAATTCACTTGTTTGACACTTGAATTTGCTTTCTTTTTTTTGTTCGGTCTTCCTCTGTCTCACGGTCTATGACCACAGAATCAGTATCTCTCTAGGATAAGGAATCAGGACGGACACTGGGTGTGCTGATGAAGCCGGGTAGAAAGGACGATTTAATGTGAAGACAACCTCAACAGTTGAACATATATAGAATGGCTCAACCTATACCAACAAGGAAAGGGCCTCTTCCCAGAGTAAGAAAAGTTATCTTAGCCAGCAGCTCAGCTTATTTAATGAGCGTGTGGCACTCTGTTGTAACGTGACAATACACCCCCCCCCCCACAAAAGATGATGTCGCAATCTGATCGTGTTTTCTTGTTGGCCGCTCGGGTCACCTATTAATACAAGTACTGCAATAATGTTTTTTTTTTTGCTTCTTCTTCTTCTCTTCGCCGTCATATCGAAAATTTCCGTTTTTTTTTTTTAAATACCGAACCACGAGAAACCAACAGAACGGTGGTACGAACGAAAAATAATTACGCCAACAATGACTAACACAAAAAAAACACGAACACTAACAACGCACAGGCGAGCTCTCCGCTGGATCCGACTTTCTGGCCCATCCACCCCACGATGGAGCGCCTGCTGATGTTCAAGCGCCTCACGGGGACTATGACCGATCT
The DNA here is from genome assembly GCA_031213475.1 of Nereocystis luetkeana. NCBI lineage: Eukaryota > Phaeophyceae > Laminariales > Laminariaceae > Nereocystis > Nereocystis luetkeana. The sequence continues at coordinate 156,253 of JARUPZ010000007.1, forward strand.
GTCCTGGCCAGACCGAGACACGGTGGACGTCACCCCAGCCGGCACCGAACGACTCAAACCTCTCAGCCTGTACTCGGACCAATGCATCGGACACAGAGGAAGCGAAGTCTTCCCCTTCGGCCTGCTGGAGAACTCCGCCAACGATATCACCATCCGAAACGGAATATCTCGACGACAGCACATTGTCGGCGGAGGCCTGGCCGCGGAGGGTGGCGGTAGCGAGAGTGGGGGCGGTACGGGTAGCGGTAGCGGTAGCGGTAGCAGGAGCAGGAGAAGCAGTAGCAACAGCAGCAGCAGCAGCAGCAGCAGCAGCAGCGACGGCGAAGGAGACGGGAACAATCTGAGCAACCGCGAGGTCCTGCTGGCGCTCGACCCCCGTGTGAACAGCCTCCCCTACGTGTACGACACCTTCCGCTGGGACCACTGCGCGGGAGAGGGGTTCAACTTCGGCGACATTCTTACTTGGAGCGCCGACGACATCGACGAGGTTGCGGACGCTGGCATCGATTACTCGTCCGCGTATTTGCCCTTGGGGGTTAGGAACAGGCAGACTACTGCTGGGACGGGTCGTGAGCTCCCTCCATTCTCCAAACGGCGGCTCCGCGCGGGGTCGCTTTCGCAACGATAAGCTATGGTTGATGCGTCCCACGAGAGGGTTGTTTTGGCGTTCGAGGATTGACTTGCTGAATTTCCCGTTCCATGTTCCGTGAGTGACCCGTAGACACGGTGTGATAGATCACAGCAATAACGCCGTGTGAAACGAGAAGCAAACTACTGTCTATAGCGTCTTTTTTGTTCTTGCAAATAGAGAAAAGGTTCGAGCATCCGCTATCGTTTTATCGCTCTCGTTGGATCCGCATCGTCTGAACCCCACTAGGGTACACAACCTGCACCCCTTTAGGGTACACCCCTTTAGGGTATACCCCATTAGGGTACACCCCGTTAGGGTACACCCTTTAAGGTACACCCCATTAGGGTACACCCCGTTAGGGTACACCCCGTTAGGGTACATACACCCCATTAGGGTACACCCCATTAGGGTACACCCCATTAGGGTACACCCCATTAGGGTACACCCCGTTAGGGTACACCCCGTTAGGGTATATACACCCCATTAGGGTATAGCATCTGGATCCCAATAGAGCACAGCATGTGGACCCCTTAAGGGGAAAAAATCTGCACCCCCTCTAGGTGCGGCATCTGCACCCCAATCGAGCACATCACGGCTCTCAATGCTGCCTGTGCACCCCATCAAGGTACACCACCTACCTACACCTCAACAAACAGGGTGCAACAGCAGCGCCACCTCATCAGGGTACAGCTTCTGCACCTCAACAGGGTACAGCATGGCTCTCAATCTTGCAGTTAGATATGATATTGCCGCGCCGTCGAGGGAGTCCTCGTTCTTCCATCCACAGCAGCAGCAGCAGCAGTATCACGTTCGCAGCAAGAAACGGCAGAAGCACAAGAGGGTCGTGTGGAAGACGATCAGCCGGATTTCTCGCGATTTTCTTGCCGCTGCCTAAAAATAGCGGAACGCGGGACGTTTCTTTTCCTTTTTTTTTTTTTCTTTTTTTTTTTCTCGATTTTCGGCTTTTCCCCACAAAACCTTTACCTACGGCAGCAGGCAAACAGGGAGGGAGGGGAGGGAGGGGAGGGGGGGGGTACTCATGTCATGTATGGCCATAGTCGTGTGATGGGGTACATTTAAGACCCTATCGGAGGCAACCTGACACAGCAGTTCTGCGACTCTGTGCATGTCGTAACCCTTTCAGCATTGTGCATTGTTCAGAAATCCACCATACGAATCCAATTCCAAGTGTTTTGTCCCCACAACGGGAGTGAGGGGAGTCCTTAAGGCCTAAACAGGTCAACACATTGAGAACTGCATCCACCCACATTTTGGGCGTTTTCGGGGAAAAAACTGATCGGAATTAGTGTGGGGTCCTTTTCGCAGTGGTATCGAAGGGTCTGTGGCAAAATGTTTACCGTTTCTTGGGTTGCTTCGGGCACAGAAGCGTGTGCTAGCTGTATTCTGTGTGTCGTGTTAACCAGTCTTGATTTTTGGCGATGTTTTTGTTCAAGGGAGGGAGGGCTCCGTGAGGGACGCTTTTTTTCAGCGCCCGAGGGGGGTCTGGAGCTCGTGCCCCGCGCTCGTTGGAGTATTTTTATGTGTGTTTGCGTACGTTCGTAGGAAGGTTTCTGGCTGTGTCGGTTACGCGCACGATTCTCCCCGCGCATGAAACATGCCTATTTATTGGGTGTTGTTGCAACATGTGCATTGATTGGTGGTCAAAGTAGCAGGGAATAGTAGGGGCACCCCAGCACGATGTAACGCCTCCATACACACAGGGGGGATGCGGGAATACCGTAACATTGCGACCCTCTTCCTTACTTAGCAGTCCCTACGTAGTCTAGCCTCGGTGTTGCTTGTGCCTCGTGCGTGTCTAGGTTGGAGCACACGCACGGAGACGATCGAGTCTTCCACGAGGGAAGCCTATACCGTAGAGTCTTCGTCCGTGGGGGTGGGGTAGAGTGGAGTGGCGTGGGGTGCGGTGGGGTGAGGTGGGGTGAGGTGAAAGACGGATGCCAAGCAAGCGCTTCCTCGCCAGAGTGATGTCGAAACCAGGAATTAGGTCGGAAACGGCTTTGCTCGTGTTTTCGAATAAAAATGTACCAAAAAGGTATTCTAGTTTTTTTTTGGAGGGGGGTGGGGGGGGGGGGGGGGGGGGGGGGGTTATACGAAGACGCTGCGGGTCGAGTGTCTTGTTTAGAGCTTTCACTTCTTGTTCGCGACATGGCGGCCACCACACTATCCCGATACATCTTTTAAGCCTAACGATTCTCATGCTTCGGGGAAGAGTGGTATATCATTGCATATCAATGCATACCATTGCATATACTTATTAAACCTCTGTTACGGAGGAGGCGAGGCACGAGCGTACGGGGGGGGGGGGGGGCGTATCTACTCCAGCTCCCTTTCCCCCCAAATCACACCGAATATTTGCCTCTGGAAAAAAAACCCCGATTGACCCGCCTCGGTTGCAGCCCCACGCGGCTAGTAGTTAACCCCCCCCCCCCCCCCTCCCGAAAAAGGAGGAGGGGGTATCCTCCCCCCCCCCCCCCCCCCTCCCCGCATCCCTCCGCACACTTGCCCCTGGCAATGCCCCGGCTGACTCGCAGCAAGACTTAGTAGCTCTTGCCCCCCCGCCCGCCCCCTTTACAGTCCACTGGTTCGTGAGATTCTAGGAAGGTGGGAGAAGCATTGAAGCGTATGCCGTATCATCCCTCATTTGTTCACTAATAAGCCCCCCCCCGCAGAAAGTAGACACCCCGCCCCCCTCCTCCTTCGCGCTTGGTGCAAGCAGTGTCTGCCTGGTCGGTGAAAACCCGACATGCACCGTCCCGGCATTGTCGGGATGCGAGGGTCCATGGTCTTACGACTACGGCCATGCATGATATCGAGTACACCCCCCTTCCCCCCCCCCCCCTCCCCCCCCCTTCCCCCCCTCCTCTCTTCCTCCCTTAGCCTTCGTCGGTGTGTGGGAGAAAAGCCCGAAACTAACGTCGTATACGTACTTCCTTGTATTTCCTTGTTCTCTCAAGGCACCGCTGAGCGTGTCGAAAGTGATCGAAAGTCTGCTTCAGAATTTTCTCGTAAAAGTGGTTCGAAAGTGTAGGAGGAGCTATTACACGCAGGAAACCTCCTCAGCGGTTTCCGGTGTTTCGTTCCTTGTGGCGATGGGAAACCAGAGAGCAATCTAATATTTCGGGGGGCCATAGTAAATAGGACCTTCGGTACCCGCTAAAACCTACACACCAGGTATTTTACTATTTTTACTAATAGTAATTTGTCCTGTTTACGATGCTCCCCCGTAATAGTCGGAAGTGTTTGAAAAAGAAGGGAACCTCGGCTGTTGTGAGGTCGAGGATTTCATCGAAAATAACCTCTCCAAGTCGCGTGTGATGGTTCGATCGCGTGCACTATACGGGTTTTACAGGACCTCATCTTTGTGAAGGACTCAAGTCAGTGTGTGCCCTGGGTAGTGGATGTGATACCACTCTTACTGTAGTGAAAGGGTAGTATTACGGGGGACCATAGTTAATGGGACCTGTGGTAAACATAAAAACCTATATATTTAACCATTTCTACTAACAATATTTGGTCCTATTAACTATGGTCCCCCGTAGTAGTGGTGTTGTTGACGACTCGGCCCAGCTGGGACAAAACGGCTGACAGTCCACGCCAACTCCGCAATACGTCAACCATCTTCATTCCGAGGAGTTTCCGAGGCCGTACCGAGGTCGGGGTTAGGGGTGGTGCATAAAGCCAAGAGTGTACCTACCCCGTTTTGTCGAAGCTCGGCCGAGGTCTGTGCATCCCTCCCCTCCGTGGTTAGTACGACTGACTATGCACTACGGAAAACTACCATGAGGCAACAGACGGGCTAGGTGCTGAGAACAATCATAATAGAGCCAAAACAGCAGCTAAAAAAGTATGGGTGATATCGCCAGCAATGGCCGGAGGCTTCATGCCAACCCAACACGTACACAATGGCAGAATGCCTTACTAACCTCTTAGAACTCCAGTCCCGTTTTGGGGACTAGCCACTCCAATTCCAAGCTGTTCGTTCCCAATTGTCCCCCAAAAAACGAGACTGCAGTCCTCGAAGGGTTAAGAGTACCCTATATGTGCCCAATACGTGGGACCGAACGTGGCTCGCGGGAGAGGTAAACAGATTGGAGCAACGGAGTAGATGTAGAAGGCCACCAGCAGCCTGTAGGCTGAGTCACTGATCTGTAACGAGTAGGTCACAGCTGCACACCTAGGTGCTCGTACGTTCTCTTTTAGTTTTTTTTTTTTTTTTTTTTTTTTTCTTTCTTGCGCTGACTCTCCGTGATTTTCATTTCATTTTTTCTCTTCCTCTTCCTTTTCTGATTGATAAGCCGTACTCAAGGAGCCGTGTGGCGTGGTTGGAAGACGAACCTGCTCTGCTCGGCTCGTATTGTCTGACGCCAAGGGGCTGGGCATAGTTGACGAACGCAGGGCGGAGACGGCAGTCTGGGTAGCAAGGTACCAGGCGGATTAGCAGGGAGAACCTGGCTATACTACTCGTACCACAAGCTGCTGCCGCCACCTGGAAGGTGCTTTGGGCTTTGGTCTGCCTGTTATTTCCCCTTTGTTATTTTTCCTTGTTACTTTCTCCTTGGTTCTTTGTCTTACTCTGTTCACAAGCAGTGGTGTTTTTTGTTATTTCTTCTTTTTTCCAGCTCGTTCTTTTTCAAGTGTTGGCCACCTCGCCTGCGGGGGGGGGGGCACGACAGATTGTTTCTCTTAGATTTTGCTTTTATTTTTCTTCTTTTTCTTTTTCGATTTGTCTACCTTGTTTTTGTTTTCTCTTTGATTGTTTCTTTTCGTTTCACTATTTCATAGATTGCGTATGTCGTGCCTGTCGTATCTAGTATGATGACATGGCTTTGCATTGCCCACTGCAGTTCACACTGCACACGTGGCAACGTAGTATCTCTGTGGCGTAGCTTTGTGACCACAGAACTTGTATCTCTTCTAGGATTGAAGAATCGGCACGGACACTGGTTGTGCTGGATGTCGACGGGTAGAAAGAACGGTTTAATGTGAAGAACACACACACACATACACACGGCCGAGGAGGTATGTAATGAAGATTTAGATGAGCGGTAGAACTCCGTGGCATCAGTTCCCCGGGGTTTATCTTGACACCCTGCTACGGGGGACCATATTGAACAGGACCTACGGTGCACACAAAAGCCTATATATTGCGCTATTTTTACATACAATATTCGGTCCTATTAACAATAGCCTCCCGTGATAGGCAAACGTAGGGAATAAAAAGATTTACGTCATTTTTATTTTTATTTAAAAAAAAAATGCGTCAGCTGCGAGTTCGACTGATGGACTAGAACCTCGAAATACCGGTTCGAGTTCAACAACCAACCGCGCTTTTTTGTTCGAGTTTTAGTTCTACATTTTACACCGCATCTTGGAGGTCTTGAGTCCTGAGAGCTCTGTGATCGATCGAGGATGCACACGCACACTCGCTCACTCCTAATCTTGTCTTTTTTTTTGGGACGAGACCGATAATCAGCAACAACACTGACTGGTCTTGACCGCTTCGTGTACTCTTCATATTTCGTATGCTAATCTGAAAGCTGGAGCTTTTACACGACAGCCAGTCGGTTGACACGGACTGATAGTAGTGCTTGCCCCTGTTGAGGGCTGCCTGACTTAACTCAGGAGCCGCACACACACGTCCACTGCGGAGATCCCGCGGAGAGGTACTGCAGCCCACACCGATCCCTAATTACATCTTCATCCACCCAGAAATTTCCCAGGCGGTTGCGGTTCGAAAGGGGTATTAACTAACAAAAACCAGAGCCATTGATGCCGGTGGAACCACGAGCAAACACGCCCGTAAGAAACGAAGACTCGAAAAGATCTCCGCCAAATAAGACGCACGTGCACCGAACACTTTTTCTACGATACCCCATGACGGGGGACCATAGTTAATAGGACCAAATATTGTTAGCAAAAATAGCGAAATATGTAGGTTTTTGTTTGTACCGTGGGTCCTGTTAACTATGGTCCCCGGTAGTAGCCAAATAACAAGCCCCGTTGTCGGCGAGTTAAACTCGAGCCCAACTGCCAGTCCCCTAGACACCAGTACAATGATTGTGTGTGTGTTTTCCCCTCTCCTTAAGGGACTGTTCTGCTCGTCGATACCACGTTGTACGGAACTGTAATGCCCGGTTAGTCATTGATGTGAAGGCCATGTGGTCCTCACAACACTTACATCCATAAGGTGGAACGTTGTACCGAGTCGGCGTTCTGGCATTACGCGGTGACCTTGCCCGTTCGTTAATCGTACGGCGATGCGAGGAAAAAATTAACACACCGCGCCCTCCTTCCTCGCGGCGAACCATTACGCGCAACGAACTGTTTAGGGCTTGAACGCCAGGCTCATCAAAAGCCATACGAACCACTCCGTTTTTGAAGCATGAGGACCGTTTTGATTAAGCGTTAGTTGGTGTAAAAAATGGTCCACACATACCGGGACAGAGTGGCATGTCATAGGCCAGCAACGCCTCCGCGCAGTCCATAATTTAGGCTTTTGTGCGCCAGCCCCATAGAGCCATCAACATAATACTACTCAAACGCGGCTACTCTTCTTTCATGGCCACGTGCCACCATGTTGCTGTTGGGTGGTAGTACGAGAGTGACCGACCGCAATGCAACACATGCACTAATCCTCGCGGAACATATCGTGTACGGAGCACAAGCACCCCCGTTGTAATACCAAGTTAAGACTCACCACACAAGCAACAGTAATATTTAAGAAATCTACTAATGATGCCGTTGAACGAAAACTCGACATATTGATAAGAGGACCGTTGTCCGCACACGGATGTTTACGATAGCTTTTATCCGGAAAGCGCCACCCCCCCCCCCCCCCCCCAAAAAAAAAAGGGAGCGCAAACAACTTGGAGCCGTAATCTCTTGAAGGGTCGGAGTGCAAAGGGGTGTGTGATCGAAAAACGAATGAGCCAATTCGCCACGAGGCAAAATCGCAGACATGTGTTTATTTGCCGAACATCTTCGCGCAATGGCCACAGACACACGAATGCATAGTACGTCACAGCTTATCCGAGGCAGCGCCCGACCCTAAAGAAAGGAGAAGAGCGTTTTCCTCCGGGCACACCAGAATACCTGGTAGATCAGAGCCGTGATCCCTTCGAGCGATAGAAAGTGAAAACCGCGCACACGCAATCTTGATCGAAAAAACAAACCCGTTGTCACCAAGAGGCTATTATTGGCGGACATATCGACACACTGAACCCCCTTGCTGCTTTACACTATTAATACGTACTCGTTTTCATGGTCGCCGACATACGAGTACTCTAGTTCAACTCAACTCAAAACGTACGGAAATCAAAGACCTTTCACACGAGCCCAAGATAGAACCCGCCGCATCCCAGCGTAGGTAGGTTACACACGCGCATACAGTGCATGAATCACGAGTAAGAGAAGGCGAGCCGGGACAAGGCGAGCCGTACGTAGGGCTAGAAAAGGCACGAACTGGTCCTTCTGATACACGTATACTTCTACACTTTTTAGGCATGAAGATGTATACACTACCAGGTACCAGGTTTGAAATTCGATATCAACAAACATGGTATCCCTCCCACCCTACCGGCCCGAAGAACGACGCGTCCAGCTGACACTTTGCCCTTCCGTGGCAAAGTGCAGGCCGTGTACACTACAGCGAACCCAGACAGATCACCACACACCACCACATGTACGGACAACTCGCGAAAGTGGACGCTAGAGATTCCAATCCCGACTGCAAGATACCCAACAGGTTCACGGACGACCCGCCAAAAGTGGACGCTTAGATTCCAGTCCCCGCTGCCGTTCGCTTGACAGTCTCAGATTGGCGTGACAGTTTCAGATTGGCGTGACAGTTTCAGATTGGCGTGACAGTTTCAGATTCTTGTGAGCACCTCTTCAGGGAACCTTTCTCCACAGCACCACGCCCGCCACCTGTCGAGTGACGGCGCTGTGACGAGAAACCGCGCTTTCCACTCCTGACCGACCGCCCCTCGGCATTGAAGCCGACACGGGACGACACAGTAATCAGCAGTAATCAGAATCAAGTATGGTGTGTAAACAGAGGGGGATACCTGCCTGGTTTTCAGGTCTATCGTGGTCCCCGTAAACATACAACTTAAGACCAAGAGATTCCTTGACGCCTTCAAAAAAGGCAGGTCTCCAATATATATAATAATATATACCCTGGTATATATATAATATATTTTCGGCTCTGGCCGGGAGTACCATCTCCGTGTGGACTCAGGAAAGGACACCAAAAACGTAGCTGATGTTCTCGGCATGAGTGGGAGAATATTTGCTGCCGACAAGCAGCGGGGTGGTTGCGAAATCACGAACATGAAATACGCTATACGTAGCATGTACGAACGAGCACCGCCCATGTAGTGGACTATGTAGTGGACTAAAAACACGAAACCGTGTATCAGGTGTGCCGTGGTTGGTTTGAAAGCAACACCCCAGCAGAGCTATCGCTGTACGTGGCAGCGGACTAAAAAAACAGGAAAAAAAAAAAACAACATCCATCGGCATCCCATGGTTTGGTTCGGGCAACATCCTTGCCACACCTACTGTAGTAGCGGACTAACAAAACAATACATGGAGTGGCATCTCATGGTTGGTGTAAAGAAACACCCTGCGATCATTGGAAGCAACACTACGGGTGAAAAACAACACTCCGGTCAGAGCATAACGCCTCACACAACAACAATGCCCCCCCACGCCCGCCATGCGAAGACAACACCTTCGTGCCACACCGCGTTTGTAGGGCAAACAACAAAAAAACACCCCAAACAAACACACTTACGTTTGGTCTCCCAGGGCTCTCTCTCTTTAAGCTTTACCCCCCCTGAAAATCACCACTGACCAAAGCGGTCCGTTGCGGAAGCGTATCACCGACGCGCTAACCTAGACCTCTTTTCGAGCGGCGCGAGAAGCGAAAAGCGCCCGGCCCCCCCCCCCCCCCCCCCCCCCCACCCCCCCCTCCCCCCCTACACATATCGGGCAACATGAAAAAAAAACGAGGGACCTCACATCTCACCACCTATATAACGCAGGATGCCACAACTTTTTACCCCACCCCACCCCCCCCCCCCCCCCCCCTCCCTCTCATCCCCAAAAACATGGCAGCACACCCGTCAGTCACGCACTCAGACATGGTTTCTCTTCTTGAGGCCCGCCATCTTCAATTCCAACGAGGCATACCTCGGGTACCTCGCGGAATTCTTCTCGATAATCGCTCGCCCCCCCGCTGTTTTGCGGTCTCGGGCGGTGCTCCCACGCTGAGCGCCACCCTTGCTCCGAGCAGCGCCACCTCCTCCTCCTCCTCCTCCACCACCACCACCACCACCACCACTACCCGCCGCCCACGCATCATCCAGGTTGAACCCGTCCTTCTCACAGTGGGCCCACTCGAAGGTGTCATACACATACGGCAAGGCGTTTATCCTGGGGTCGAACGCCTCCAGGACTTGCCTGTTAGTCAACACGTTTCCGCCGCCGGGGACATTCCCCTTAATGCCCGTCTGCACCGTGAAGTCGTTCACATCCGCGTCGAGGAGCCCGAACGGGAAGACGTCCGTCCCGCGGTGTCCCACGCAGTCCTCGGAGTAGACGCTGATAGGCTCCGTGTAGGTGGTGCCGTCGGAAGAGGTGTAGGTGATGTCTTTGTCCGGCCACGACAGGTCGGTCACCGACCCCGTCAAGAGAGCGAACATCCACAGCCGCTCCATGGTGGGGTGGGTCGGCCAGAAAGTAGGGTCCAGCGAGGAGCTTGCCTGTGGTGGGATGGGTAGTATTTCGATCGTTTCGTTCGGCAGATAAAAAAAACCAAACATTAACACGACGTGTCAGGATGTGAGATTGATCGAGAACCTTTTTTTGCGACTTATCCACTGGACTTTGTTTTTTTCGTCCTTCTGCGATGAGCTCGCCTGTGGTTGTTGTGATAGATTTGTAGCATTTTGTTCAAAAACAAAAAAAGAAAAGACACCTCAGATGTGAGTGGTATCGAGTTTTTTTTTTTCTTCTTCTTTTTCCCGAGAGTTTTGTTCATTTTTTTTTGCAGGGGTGTTGCTTTTACAAAATGAATACCTCGTCATATCTACAGTAGTATGTACGAAGCACATATATATATATACGCGAGCTGGGAGTTCGACTGATTGAATGGAGTTAGATGCTCAGGTTTGCAACCTGCGTGATATAATACGCAGGCGGCGCGTGTTCTAGATGCCCTCGTGATTTTTCAACTCACGTACCTGGTATTGTTTTTACCAATAATACGTAGAGTTATGTGGTTGGCGTCGTGCGAAAAAGACGGCGAAAATAAATATATATCTACTGCGGATTCAGCAGGGAAACACATCGAATCTGGCTCAGTTTGGATTCTCCGTTATCGATCGTACATACCTGGTAATTGATAACTCCTTGCCAAAATTACTCCGTCATCTAAAAAATTCGCTTCCCCGGAACCCCCGTTAGGATCATCATACGTGTGACTTGAATATCAAAACGTGTACTATATCCCCGGACACCGGACATACGTAGTGGTACACTGGCATAGGTCAAAACGTTAGCCAACCCTCAAAAACATGTTGCCAACACCCGCGCGTCGTCTCCTCAGAGCGTCTCCGAGAAAGCACACGTTTCGTTGTAACCACGCTAACAGTCATAGAGTCAGAGCAGGGTATGACGGACGAACGTCCCGCAAAACGCCGGAAACGTTCTGACCCATCGAATAGATCACATCCTGGACGAATCGGAAATATCAGATCGTCGCATCCGACAGATCAAATCGACATATCGGACGAATCAGACCAACATATCGGTTAGATCAGATCAACAAGTCGGACGAATCAGACCAACAAATCGGACAGATCCGATCAACTCATGGGAAGAATCAGACTTACATATCGGACAGATCAGATCAACTCATCGGACAGCTCATATCAACACATCGAAGAAATCGTATCAATATACCGGACATATCAGATCAACATATGGGAAATATCAGATCACGATATCGGACAGATCTGATCAACTCATCGTACAAATCAGATCAACATATTGGACAGATCAGATCAACACATCGGAAAAAATCAGATCAATACATCGGACAGATCAGATCCTGGACACATCGGACACATCAGACCAACATGTCGGACACATCAGATCAACTCATCGGACATATCTATTCAACTCATCGGACAGATCATATCAACACCTCGGACGAATCAGATCACCAAATTGGACACATCAGCTTCCCACGCCACCGGACATATCAGATCAACTCATCGGACATATCAGATCCCCATTGATGCATCTAACTACTTCGGGGCAGCTACAGGCAGAAGATCCGATCGGCACGATCTAGGTACTGTTTGCCGCATGGGATCTGTTAAGACACGGCTCTTGGTCAGGTGGGACCTGCATGATACGGCTCTTATGCACACCAAATCACAACGACAAACACAAACACAGGATCTTAAGTAGATGATCTAGATAAAAAACGGCAAGCACAGGATCTTCGGTAGCAGATCTAGATCACGATCTCTGCCCGACGTGCGAAAGTATCGATCCGCATGACACGGCTCTCGCGCACAACATAATCACAACGCCAAACACACGATATTTACCAGAAGATCTAGATCACGATCTCTGCCCGATGTGCGAAAGGATCGATCTGTGTGACACGGCTCTCGCGCACAAAATATCACAACGGCGAACACACGATCTTTAGCAGATGATCTACGGTACATCACGACCTAGATCGTGATCTGCGCGACGTGCGAGAGGATCGATCTGTATGATACGACGCGCACAACACAATCACAACGACAAAAACAAGACCTTCGGTAGAAGATCTAGATCACGATCTCTGCCCGATGTGCGAAAGGTTCACAAAACGGCTGATCACCTGAAGGTGGTCCCCGTCGTTGATCGCGTGGCTGCAGAGGATAGAGACGAACTCTCGCTTCGTGTCATCGTCCGCGTCCGCCAAGTACTCGCCCGCGAAGGCCATCGTGTGGAAAATCTTCAAGTAGTCATCCCCCTGCGTAAGGTCGAACCCTTGGCACCCGCAGACCCCGCTCGAGAAAATCTTCACAACCCATTATACAAACACCACGAGGCGAAACGAGCCGCCAGAGGGTTTGCAGATCACGAGGCGAATCACGGGGGGGGGGGGGAGGGGGGTTACTCATTTGTTGCTTGCCTTAGTCATTTGACCATTGACCACGCATCCCTTTCGAGACGGAGCACCGTTCCAGAGGGGGGGGGGTATGAGAGAGAGCGGCACGGTAAGGGACCCAAGCCTGAGCGACAAAAAAAACGGTCTACAGCATGTCGACAATGTAGACAAACGGCGAACGCTCCGTTTCTTACTAAACTCCAACCAAGCCCCTTCCTTCCCCCCCGTATGGTCATACCACTACGCCCACGCATGATATCGAGTACACCCTCTCCCAACCGGCGTACACTCCCCGCCCCGCCCCGCCGCTGCACGCTTGGTGTAAGCAATGTCTGCCTGGTCGGTCAAGACCCGACGTGCTCTGTACTGACGTTGTAGGGGTGCGAGGGTCTATCGTGCTATGACTACGGCCATGCATGGCGTGAGTACCCGGTTCTTAGTGGGATGCAGCTCACCCTCCATGCGACTCACCGGCTACCTCAGGGCGCTTCGCACGTGGTGTTAGCAATGTCTGTTTCTGGTGGGTGAAAATGCCGACGTGCTCCGTCCAGGCATTGTAGAGATGCGAGGGTCTACGGTCATACGACTACGGCCATGCATGGTATCGAGTACACCCTCTCCCCCTCTATCTCCCTCCCTCCCTCCCTCCCTCCCTCCCACCCCGTCCTCTGTTCTCCCCCCGATCATGTACCCCCTCCCCTACTTTTACCAAGCTTGGAGGAAGGCAGCAGAATCCACGGCCATGCAAGACAAAAAAAAAATTACATCTAAAAAAAAGAAATATAAATATTTGCACAAGCAGTAAAACCGGCAGTATACTGCCAATTTACTGTAGTAGGTACTGGCAGTACCCTGACTGTGTGATTTAGTACCCACACCCGCGGACCTTTTCTTTGTACTGCAGTATGCAATTCTTCTGACTCATGGTCGTAGTGTTGTTCTTTCCGAGTTGTAAAAAACAAGGTCCACTATTTTTTTTCGCGTGGTAAACCTGGGATTTCATCACACACAATTTTTCACCTCCTGCGCTTGCTCCGTAATTTCCACGCTGCCCTCGCACGAAAAGAACCCGCTGCGGAACATGTCCTTGCGGTGGACAAACGATAGCGGCACTAGGTTCCTCGCCGTCTCGTGACCCACAAGCTTGCTTATCTTCACGTAAGTGTCCGCGCAGTCCAACACCCCGCCGATCCAAATGTGTATCGGCCCGTGGGGATCGTACAGGCTGGCCCACACCCACGAGTAGAAGTCTGGGTAGGACGTGGCGAGCTCGTAGTGCATCTCGCACGTCGGCCAGGGGTATTCATCCTCCACATCGGTGCCGCATATCTTGCCCATGCCTCTCGTCAGGAACCTGCAGGGCGTGTACATGCACGCATGTGCCGTGGCGTGGTTCCACCCAAGGGGAGCATGGATGAGGAAAGGTGGGAAAGGGGGGGGGGGGATGGGGGAGAGAAAGTGAGTTTTACAATTTGTGACGTATACGTACGATTGCGTATAATAATTGCGCGCTGAAGAATTCAACAGAGTTAAATTAGAGCCAGTCTGTCCAAATACGTGAGGGCCGTTCAAAGGGAGTCATGGTGAAATATTTTCTAGCAATAGCAGAAATATCCGAAATTGGTGTAACGCGAAGGAAGTACTTCGGAAAACGCTCTCAAGGCATTACTTTAGACGCTAACCCAACCCTAACCCCAACCCCAAGCCCGCCCCTACCCGTATGCAAAATTTGTCTGAACCCTTTTAGAACCGCAGTCCCGTTTCGGGGACAAACCAGTCAAATTTCAAGTAGTTTGTCCCCCAGAACGGGACTAAGGTTCTAAAGGGTTTGAAAAAACCGGGCGTGGTTTTGTGTCGTTTGAATAATTTTTGGTCGACCACACGGAAAAACCACGAAACAAAATATTCCCCGATTCCCATACTTTCGTCCTAGATCAGTGACGCGGTAGAGGCCATTGTCCCACAAGGTCTTCGTTCCGGCTTAGATACCGCTATAAGATACCATGGTATGGTACCAGGTACCTGGTATATATATATGCTATATACCTGGTACTATATATGCTAGCTACCTGCCACCGGAGGGGTAGTGCCGATTTTTATGAGGCCCTCCCTCCCTTAAGGAGCTCTACACTACTATTAGTAATAGTATTAAGTTTTACCCAGGAACCGATTTTGAGAAAAAACGGTGCGGTAAGGCCCATGCACAGTCGGCTATCCCATTGGCTCGGCATCTATCGAAAAAAAGGTGCTCACAGTAAGTACTGCATGGAAATGAGGTGACATAATATTGTCAGTAAAACATAAAAAATGGGTTCGTAGTTCTAAGCACCTGTCGAAAAATCAGGCAGTGACGGCTTGGCCCGGCTTCTACAAGGTGGTCGGCATCAGAATCTCAGGAGGCCGTCATTAATAACCATTTTCGCGAAAGGGACGCAATGAATGCATCGGGTCCCCAAATATATTGGGTAGTTCCTCAGCTGAAGAGCCCCGTCAGTGGCGAAGGTATGGCCATATTACAACTGGAACCCCTAACTGCTATTAGGGGGGATTATAGCAAATAGGACCTATGGTACACACGAAAACCTATATATTTCCCTATTTTTACCAACAATATTTGCTCCTATTTACTATGGTCCCCCGTAATCATTGCAGCCCGTGCCGTAGCATTGGGTATAGCTCCTAAGCTGGAGAGCCCCGTCAGTGGTAAACGTTGGCCTACTACAAGAGAAACCCCCTAAATGCTATTAATAGTTGCAACCCGTGCCGTACCATTGGGTAGATCCTAAGCTGAAGAGCCCCGTCAGTCATAAAATATTTGGCCTTATTATAAGCGAAACCCCCTAATTGCTAATTGCAACCCCTGCCATGACATTGGGTAGCTCCGAAGCTCAAGAGCCCCGTCAGTGGTGAATGTTTGGCCATACTACAACTGAAACCCCTGCTTGCTAATTGCAATCCGTGCCGTGCCGTAGCATCGGGCAGCTCATAAGCTGAAGAGCCTTGTCATAATCAAGCGAAGCCCCTGCAGTAGCTAGGCTAATATAATGACTGTCGGCCAACCATTCGGTCGAAGTCCTCCATAGCTGACGTACGTACGTATTACACGCATACCTGGCATGAAACAACTCTGTAAGGACACAAAATAACAGAACAATGCCCAGGGAAACCAGCTTTTGGGCGGATGCGCCCGAGCGAGTAAAACAAAAAACGAAAAAAAATGGGAAAAAACAAGAGGCAAATATTTTCTCAGAAGCTATTCTTGGGAGTGCTCGATATAACAATAACACGCTCGTAGGTATGGTCAGGGAGTTTTGGGTCTCCGGCACGTGCTGCGCAGCCGAGGTGCGGCTTGTGGTTTCCAGTGTTGGACACTCACGCTCGGTCGTTGACATTCCAAGGCGCCCGGAGCTTGCTGTAGACGTCGGGTTCGATGCCACTCGGGTTATTTTCTACCATCCGTGGGATTGGGGTGTACCTCCAACGCCCGTCCTTTACCTGTGCAGAACACAAACCACATGCCATAAAAACAAGCCAGGCAGGCAGGCAGGCAGGCAGGCAGGCAGGCAGGCAGGCAGGCAGGCAGGCAGGCAGGCAGGCAGGCAGGCAGGCAGGCAGGCAGGCAGGCAGACAGGTAGGCCGCCAGGCAGACATAAAAGACGGACACACAAAGGTAGCCAAACAGACATCAGACAGGTAGGCAGAAAAACAGACATACCGACATGCAGGGAAGCAGGCAGGCGGACAGGCAGGCAGGCAGGCAGGCAGACAGGCAGGCAGGCAGGCAAAGCGACAGCCAGACACACAGAGACAAGTAGTCGGACCAAAAAGACAGTCCAACTGACAGACAGTACACTAACAAAGACACATGCCTTCCTATCAGGAGGAACGAAAAACAACTATTAACAAAAGCATGACCAAAAAGAAGCAGCAGCAGCAGCAGCAGCAGCAGCAGCAGCAGCAGCAGCAGCAGCAGCAGCTACTCACATAATTACCGCGCCCGGCAATTTTTGGCGAGGATCGCAATCACCAAACACTACCGCACCAGATAACAAAACAGTGCTCCACCCACAAATACTATTTTCTCAACACCGCGCACATGACCCCCCATGCATGAGATCGAGTACATCTCTCTTATCGAGTATACTCCCCCCTCCCCCCCAACCCCCCCCCCCCCCCCCCCCCCGCGCGGCCACCCCCTCCACAAAAAACAGAAAACAAACACACGCGAAAATCACCCACCATGTTGTCGACAGGGTCACTGGTGCCAAACCAAGAGGGCTGCAGCAGGGGAGTTTTTGTAGCGCCACTGGTTGTGTCTCCCCCTTCGGCACTATAGGTAGGACTGGAAGAAGAGCTTTCGATCGTGAAGTCCCAGTAGGGGAGGGTGAGCTTCGGGTTCACTTGCTGCAGGCTGGCCTCGAACGTGTTCGACAAGGCGGCGTGGCTTGTTAAGAAACCCAGACCGTCGTGGAACTGTATGGTTTGGTTTGGTTTGGTTTGATTTGGTTTGGTTCGGGTGTTATTTGGTTCGGCGGTTTTGAATCGGTTTCGGTTCGGTTCGTTTCGTTTCGGTTTCGTTTCGGTTCCGGTTCGGTTCCGGTGCCGGTTCCGGTGCCGGTTCCGGTGCCGGTTCCGGTTCAGTTTTCGGGTTCGGTGCGGTCGCGGCGTGCGAACGAACAAACCAACGGAATTTCAAACCGACGGAGGGAGGGAGGGAGGGAGGGAGAGGGGGGGGGAAAGAGAGGGAGAGAGAGGGAGGGGAGTGAGGAAGGGAGCGAGTGTTAGTCGAATCTCGGAGCAAGGGGAAGGCACTGTCCTTGCAGCGTCGACCGCGTTTGCTGAGTGCAGTTAAGCGGGTATACAAATGATGCGGTGCGTGTATAGGTATGCCTACATATCACAATTGGACAATTGGACGTACAGCCGCTGGTTCAGCATGAACGAGCACAGCATAATATGAAAGAAAACCCACCCACTCCCCTGGGCGACTTTTCGAGAAAAAAAACTCCAAAACGAACGATTTTTTGGTGCCGTGGAAATATCTCGTGCACCGCTCATTGCTTGCGCACTCTTATGATTGACAAAAACATCCGCACCGAAACTCGTGTCGAGGGTGTTTTATCAACAGGTGTGATACGGATGTGGCAGATATACGAGCATACTGTTCATGTGCACATTAAGCGCCCGCCGGTAACAAATTGCCGGTCGGTAGCAAGTTGCCCGTCAGGAGCAAGTTGCAACGTCCGATCAACCCCAGCCTTCACTCGGCCGTACGGGTTGCCGATGCTCATACAACAAACGACATCTCGCAACTCGTTATAGCGAGGGGTGCTCGAATGGGTGTGCGTACGGGGACGTGTACTCGATACGAGGGATGTACTCAATATCATGCATGGCCGTAGTCGTATGACCATAAACCCTCGCGTCCCTACAATGCCGGGACGGAGCATGTCGGGTTTTCACCGACCAGGCAGACATTGCTTGCTTGCACCAAGCGCGAAGCGCCGTGAGGTGTCTGGCGAGTCGCATAAAGGGCGAGCTGCATCCTCTACTAAGAACCGCTTTTGAGGCGGACTTGCATATGGACGACAGCTTCAATGAGTTGAATTTAATCTTTCGGTGTAGGCATTTCCAGAAACAGCAATGGAGTACTATTGATAGGTAACTGCCTCTTGGGTGCCTTCCCATAAAGAGGGGGGGGAGGGGGAAGGACGAACGCCCTCGCGAGGCGATGGGTCGGAGATAGGGATAGGGATAGGGTTAGGCCCACTCGTCTCGTAGGTGGCGACCCTCAACAATCTCCTCCCTCTTGCACAACCCCCGCTTACGAGGACGCACGCTCTCGCGAGGTGATGACTTGGAAATGGCTCAAACGAGCACCGGAAAAAACAGAAAGCACACAGCCAGCGGTAACGCAAACTGCCACTGGACCGTAGCCTGAGGAACAAAAAAAAAACCACCACCTGTGGAACATCCGCGACCTTTCCGCAAGATCTGGTGAAGCAGTAGACTACTGTAAACCAATAGACTATTGGCTGTACAGCAAGGGCATACCGCTCCAAAGCTCAACACTCAACGCCGCATTACCTGCCTCACGCACCAGGCACAACAAACTATTCACAAGGCGGTGTTATGATTCGACACGGCGGTCGTGGTGTATGATCAAATAGTGTGACGTGAACACTGATAAATAGCCGCAGAGTCCATCACGAAATCGTAGAAAATTGATGGCACGCACTGCTGTGTATGGGACAAATATACCCTTAATAACGCCAATCGATTGATCATGTTAGGTCTGCTTGGCGTAGGGTTAGGACTACAGTATTTCTGATCGTCTCGTACACACAGCAGCGACCCTCAAGCATACTCTGGTACCTCGGTAAGCGACCCTCACAACACCGACGACTCACGTGATCGCACACTTGGGGACTGGCCCCCTTGTAGTGCAGGCGGTTGATAGCCCAGATGTCGGAGTACTGGTCTCCGTAGATCTCCCGCCCGTTGCCGTCGAGAACCCGAACAGCCCACAGCTTGAACATCTGTGAACACAATCCGAAGCAGGTGCAGTCACAGTAGCAGTCGCAGCAGCAGCAGCAGCAGCAGCAGCAGGCAGAAGAAGCAGCGGCAGAATACACGCAAGACGCAACGTGGACACGGTAACGCTGAGCGACGAGGCATTGGTACAATACGAGCTACCAGCTACCAGCTACACACCCGTAGCGGGCCAAGCAAACACAAACCTGGTGGACGTGTTAGGTAAGTACCAAGGTACACAGCAGATAGAGGTCGTGACATGCGTCGCGGATGAACTCGATAACGTTTCGCAACAATACACATATCGCACCGATACCACCTTGTCCGGGCATGTACCTGTACGGTTGGGGGATTTCGTACGAGCGTCCAAACGGAGCGTACATTTCCGGACACAGCGATACGTGCCAGCGGTCTACATAGGCTAACTCCACGGCAGTAGACAAGAACGGCACAGCAGTTACGCGTCATTGAGAGACAGAGGGACAGTGCTATTCGTCGACAGGGGCGGCCGTCCACTCCCGTCACATCGACTCCAAGTCCAAGTCTGCAGCATGCCACGAACTCCCATGGCCCCTCCCAACCGTCCAGAGGACTTCTGTTTTTGTGTTCGAGAGTGCATAGCGGGTGAAATAATGAGGATGGACACTGGGTGTACCGCTGTATGTACCGTAGTTGGGTGTACTACTGCTGTATTAATATTAATAATAATAATAATAATAATAATAATAGAAAAAACGGTTTCGTATGAAGACAACGCACACACGCACACACCGAACCTCCAACGCTAAGAACCCGAAACAAGTCGTGCCCTCAACGTAACCACCTTCCCTTTCATCAGGTCAGGTGCACTCTGCGCGTAGAACAAAGCCAGGCCCAGCCCGGTATTGCGTGAAGCGAAGCAGGTGCTGCTGTATGGAAAAAAAAACATGCTACCAGGTACATCTCATGCGTACTCGTACGAGTATCGTGCTCTCGTACCCAACACCAGGTAGGATACCAGGTATACACTTTCGAGTCGGTGTGGAATACCTTCTTCGCTAGATGGGCATAGACTACTACTGCTGTCTGTATACGTAAGAGCTGCACGGAGCACGGAACGACCCTCTCAAGGAGGACGAATTTTCGCTCTCTTCTACCTGGTATGTACAGTGAACGCCTCTTCTTGGATAAAGCGATAAATGTATCCCGTACGTACCAGATGAGCATGGCTGTAGTCGTAAGGCCATAGACCCTTGTATCCCTACAATGCCGGGACGGAGCACGTCGGGTTTTCACCGACCAGGCTTTTTTCTGGGGGGGTGGAGGGGGGGGGGGGGGGTGTACCCCATTTTGTCATGCGGGCTTGAAAAAAAAACGGAGACGAGGTAACCGACTCGTCACGTGGGTCGTGCGTACAATATAAAACATGAACCAGTTCGGAGGAGTTACAACTACAGGAGGCGTGTGTGTTGTTCAAATTTAACCCTTGTAGGACCGCAGTCCCGTTTTGGGGACAACTCAGTCTAATTCTAGGCAGTTTGTCCCCAAAACGGGGCCGCGGTTCAAAAACGGTAAAACCGTTCTTTGTACCCGTCGACATCCAGCAAACCCAGTGTCCGTGTCGACTCTTCAATCCTATCAACCCTTTTAGCACCGCAGTCCTGTTTTGGGGACAAACCAGTCAGATTTCGGGTGGTTTGTCCCCAAAACGGAGCTGCGGTCCCAAACGGGTTAACAGAGAGATGCGGTCGTAGCTCCGGTCAAACCGGATACGAAACAAAAGTGAATCGGCCCTATTGGGGAGGGGGGTAGTGCCAACACACGCACTATAGAGGGCAATCGTCACTACTCAACCCGCACTATAGAGGGCAATCGGCACTACTCAACCCGCACTATATGGAGGGCAATCGGCACTACTCAGCCCGCACTATAGAGGGCAATCGTCACTACTCAACCCGCACTATATGGAGGGCAATCGGCACTACTCAGCCCGCACTATAGAGGGCAATCGTCACTACTCAACCCGCACTATAGAGGGCAATCGTCACTACTCAACCCGCACTATAGAGGGCAATTGTCACTACCCAACCCGCACTATAGAGGGCAATCGGCACTACTCAACCCGCACTATAGAGGGACTCGTAGCAGCACCCGTACTAGGCCCTAACCTTCAAGCGCTTTCAAAGGTTCGCCTCAGGTGGCGCTACGTAAGGCACCTGCTTGAGGCCCGCATCAAGGCAAATATCGCAAAATAACGTGTGCTTTAAGTAGAGCCCCAGCCTTCAAGCAGGCGTTTTCAGGATTTTGAGGAGATAGGCACACTGCACGCGAAATAAACTGAGATAGCCAAAAAGATAAGACATGCCTGACGCGCCTTAATTTGCCTTAAACGTGCCTATCTATTTAAGGCATTTCCCTAAATGCCTGAGATTTGCCTGAAACCTTTTCGGCGCCCCAAGACAAACCCTATACTAATTTCAAGTAGTTTTGTGTAAAAAAAATAGAGATGGGCAAAATATGGACACATGTGACGTGCCTTAATTTTGCCTTTAACGTGCCTATCTATTCAAGACATTCGCCTTGAGAAACGCCTTAGACGTGTCTGAAATTTTTCCGGCGCCTCAAGATACACCCGATACAAGTTCAAGTAGTTTTGTGTGAATGGGCAAAAGGCCTGAGAAAATGCCTGAAACTTGTTCAGCGCCCCGTCGCAAATCCTATACTAAGTTCAAGTAGTTTCGTTTCAAGTGGTGAAAGGCCTGAAAAAATGCCTGAAACTTGTTTACCGCCGTAAGGAAAAATCCTAGACAAAAATCAAGTAGTTTGCTTTCAAGAGGTAAATAAAGTGCCTGAAAGAATGCATGCAAAAGTACATACCAGGTACGAGGGTACTTGGCTGGGTTGTTCATAACGTACACGACATAATGCGTCGTTACGTACTACGGGGGGCCATAGTTAATAGGACCAAATATTGTTAGTAAAAAGAGGGAAATATGTAGGTTTTTGTTTGCACCGTAGATCTTATCAACTATGCCCCCCCGTAATAGTTACACCGCTGTGTATTTCTATGAAGACACAACTTGCAGCATACAGCTAACGCCATGAAGAAATCTACGTTGCTCAAGGGGAGACTGTGAGCACGAACACAACAAGCGAAGATGTCGGGAGACAGCATTTTCGCCCCTCGACAGACAGCAACTTTTGCCCAAGGAGCCTTGACTGACACCCAACTACTATTAATAGGTCTAAGCGTGGAACACTCGGCCCTACACTCCTGACATCGCAAGTTTTGCCTTGCTTCATGTGTCTCCTGCCATCTTCGCGAACAAGCGCTATCTGGTGGCCGGCTACGGGCTGTGGGGACCCTAGAAAAAATGTATCCCATTTCCCCTGATTTTGGGAGTTCCAGAATAACGGCGTTAAATTTTACCAGGGTATGCCTGACGCGTGCCTGGCTAAAGATAAGCAAGACAGGCACGAAAACTGTGGTTCAGGCAGTACCGTTTCAGAAATAGTACCGCAGTATAGTTCAGGCTTTTTCCATGCATGCCTTAAAGGCTAGGGCCTAGCTCTAAGCTCTGAGGCTCACGGATTCACGTGCTAGGGACACACCACTTGGATCTAGACCGGAATATTGGATGAACAACCAAGCCTTGACGCCGATTATCGTGACAAACCATTTCACCTCTGGACGGGAATTCCTAAAACTAGGGAACGGGGGCGATATCTTCGAAAAACCCTTACGGCCCACAGGCAAAAAATGTTTTCCTCATTTCCTTCGCAACGTGATTTGAGGCGACGACTATTAATACTGTACTATTGTAGGGTTTCTACCCTGTCCCCTGTCCCCTGCTCGTGGGGCTTCCGGCCTAACAGCGCTGCCTGGTATTTTTGGACACGATAAACACCAGTAAGGTTCATTCTTATCGGAGAGCGTTTTTTCCAAAATTTCCAAAGTTTGGAAATAATGGGACATATGTATCAATATACGGAGGCGTTCTGTCACTATTCGTGAAATTCTCCAGAACCAAAAATATCAAGTTCGTTAACATTCCAATATTTGGAAAAAAAACAGGAAAATATGGAAGATTGAAAAATTAAAAATTGCGCGAAAAAAATGTCGAAAATTTGGAAAAAAAGCTCTCCGATAAGAATGACCGTATAAGTTAGGGCTTAACGCGTACCTGGTATATGGCTTGCTGTGGCAAGTGTGGTACGTTCTAGAATTCGCAACTACCGGGTGCTGCGGTAGCTGCAAGCTACTCGTACGGACAGCTAGCTGCAGCAGTACAGGCAGCCTACAACAGGACGCATGGCCTACACTTACAGCAGCAAGTGAGAAAACGAGCAGTAAGAAAGTCAGGCTGATATTTGCAGGAAACAAGCAAAAATTGCGCGTCATTCATACTTAGGCCACTTCGTATGCAGTCGGAAACTAGGATTGAAAAAGCCGGTTTCCGATTGGACACCCAAAAAGCTAATCTTATGCAGTTGAAAAAGCGCCTTTTCAATCCAGAAAAAACGATTATGATTTCCAACTGGACCATAATACTAAAAGATTTCTGATCCAACTCGTCAGTCGGATTCGTGCATCGGAAATGTTAGAAAGTCCAGCCGCATACTCGAGTATAACACCCACACAATAACACGACATACGACACAACCCCACACCGTAACATCGGCGACGCTGGCTTGGCTGCTGTCACTTCTGCTGCTGCTCGGCTCGAGTCAGCGTGATATATCCTCATCTATGTCCGTCAGCAGCACGTAACAGCACCCGATGGCCGCGGTGTGCGGTATCGGTGATGACCTTTTGCCAACTGCTGCGCTGGCTGTAGCTTTGGCAACTGTCGAAGGAACCCAGCGTCTTGATGGCCTCGAGGACGAGATGGAGGAGGAGAATGCCCCGCGTGTGAAGCTCACACGCTGCTCGAGGAAGAAGCGAGACATTAGCATGTATGTGTGGTTGGGCGCAGCTGCTGGAGGATTACAGCGAAGCAGTTTGGAACCGACTTCCGTCTACCCTAACCTTTTTTCTCGGTGCTACAGCAGTGGTCAAGCTACACTCACTCACCTACACCAAGCGTCTCCTGGTGTCCAGAAAAAACACGAAAACTGTATAAACTCCCTTCTTCGGGACCCAAGTAACTAGCATGGTGCCACCTGGGCAACTTTGCGTGTCTGTATGCTCCAGTGCCTGCCTTTCGTAGTTTCTTTCCCCCCCGCCCGTGATTATCGCTTTTTTGTCCCTTCTTTTTTTTCATTTTTCTTTCATTCCCGTTAGTACCTCTTTGTGTCTTTGTTAGTATGGTCCGTTTGGCCTTTTTTGCGTTTTGCTATCTGCTTCTGTTTTTTTTTTTTTTTTTTTTTTTTGCTTCGCTTCATTTTCTTTTTTAGGTTTTTGTCTGCTATTAATAGTCTCCTTTTTTGCTTCCCTGGTGTCCGCAGTGGTGGAGTGCGTATGCTTGTTTTTTGTTTTTGCCTCTGTTTTACTTGAGGTATTTCTTCCACTCCAGAGTTATTGGAGCCTGTCCTGCGACCACGGACTGCATTAAATTGTGAGTTAATGTGAGAACAACAACAACAAACAACAACAATATATTCGATCCGACGGACGACGATAAGAAGGGTAGCTATTCGCAATCCAGTGGGAAAAATAACCGATCGGAAACCGGCTTTTTCAATCCTAGTTTCCGACTGCATAAAAAGTGGCCTTAGAAGTTATTATTAGTATAAATAAAACGCACGCATTGCCAATCCAGCGTGGATCAACTCTGCTGTTTCTTCTTCGTATTGTTACGTGTCCTGTACTACTACTTCTACAGGAGTATATGAAAAACAGTATTGTACAGCCGAACCCTGCACAGCAGGCAACTGGCAGTAACTGCGTGGACCGGTTATCATATCATACTCGTATACCAGGTACCAGGTATACGACAAGTGACATATATATTGTAGAGTGACATGATGTACCCGAGGTACAGAGTACATCAATATATATATATACCCGGTGTGAGTAGGCGGTACCAGCTGTAAGAACATGCATGCAAAGCAGCCGGGAAATGTTAACTTTCTTGGTGCTTCAGAGACGGTCTTGTAAAAAGTGACCATTACACGATTACATGCGTGACAGTCAGTGATTAGAGGATGACATGCACAAATCGGTGTCCGAGGTCCGAGTTACGATACAAGGAAAACGTACTCGTGCGTACGTACACTGCTGTACCAGCGTTGGCGCATCATGATCCTATACACCCGTGCTGCTTTCTGTGCGTGCTTACGCTGCTCCTACGAGACGGTTGGTAACACCAAAGTTACCATTGTTTCGGTCGCTGTCTGCACACATGATGTGCTTGCTTCGTTCTCTCACAATGCGAGTACTGCTGCTGTAACAGGTACGAGGTACCAGGTATACCAGTATATCGCAGGGGGCGGTGCACCGCAGCAGCAGCAGATATTCCACGACTATTGGCGTACGAATACATGTACACCAGCGCACGAGCAAGCAACCACTTGAAATACCAGTATTGCGTACGAGGGGCGGAACACCTCTGTCCCTGCGACAACCAACAAGGGGGCAAACCTCATATTGATGCAACAAGCCACAGAGGAGACACCAGGGCGCACTCACCGCGTCTAACAGCTCCTCCCGCTCATCGTCTGTCAAGGTCCTGATCTCCCTCCTCACGTACTTCACCATCACCACCTCGTCCAGCCGTCGGGTGACCCTACCGCTCTCATCGTTCACCTCCAGCAACGTAATCATGTTCTCATCCAGGTGGGGGAAGAGCATAATTGTCGCGTGTCCCGTCGCCACCGTGTGCACCTCGTCCGCGCTGCTGCTCCCGCGGACCTCCCACTGATAGCTGCATCCTTCCCGGCGGTTCTCGACCAGCAGTGTGGTTTCACGGTGAGGCTCTATAAGCTTGACGTTCTTCAGCCAGGGGTAGTCTTGCGCGGGCTTCCCGTCACGCAGGTGGTAGAAGTTGGTAGCGGTGAACGCGAGCGGAGGCAACAACACCGCCCTCGCCGCATCGCTCGCTGCTGCTGTTGTTGCTGCTGCTTCGGGCCGCCCGCCGCCCGGGACTTCCGCAAAACTTTTCACTGAGGAGTAAGCCGTGCTTGTCGTATGCGAGAAGAACCCGGAGCGCAGCACGCCCGCGACAGCCCCGACAGCAAGACCACAGACGACAGCAAGCCTGACCCATCCCCTCGAGGTCGGAGCCTTTTCCGTGACGGCGTACGAGAGAGAGTCCACTTCGAGTCCTTGCCTGCGGCTAGGCGAAGCGTTCGATACGGAAGCTACCGGCCTAGAAATTGCTCGGGCCTTTGGCAAGTCTTCTACGGATCCGTATGCCCGCAAGCCCGGCCGAGGCGCCATCGCAGCAGCGCTTGTGTCTCCGCACTGCTGCTGCTGCTGCTGCTGCTGCTGCTGCTGTTGTTGTGCTGTGATCGGAGATTTCACTTATTTTCGAAATTGCGGTTTTCCACATGCGCGATTTGGCACGTCTGCGTGCTCGGCCAATCATAAAAGAGTGACAGAGACTTGTGCCCGACGAAAAAGAATCAAGTAAAAAACGGTTGAAAAACGGTTTCACGGTTGGCTGTTGGTTGCAAAGATTGCAGGAGACACATGCCAAGATAGATGCCAAGCATCGCAAAACGTGCGCTGTCAAGGAGGGCCGAGTGTGCCAGACTAAAACCTACCTGGTATTTAAATAATACCAGATACAAGTTTGGTGTCGGTCAACGCATGTCGAGCAAGACAAAGTTGCTTTCTGTCAAGGGGTGAAAGTGCCATCTCCTGACATCTCTGGTTGATTGTGTTTTTGTTTCGGCGTTTTCGTGTCTTTATTTTTTCAGGTTTATTTGTTGTAGTACTCATAGTATGTTGTTCGTACCTGGTACGAGGTACGAGTACCAGGTACAGGTTTTTGTACCAGGTACCCAGGTACGTAATACCGGTAAATACTTTCCTGGGTGTGGCAGCTGGTATGATGGCTGGTTCGTAGAAGAGCGGGTACAACACAGCAGCCGTATACCGGAGGATATATTTTTCCCCAGTATGTATGCTTTATTGTTGTGTGCTTGTCACCATGCATTTTTATGTTGTCTTTCAGCTTTCTTTGTGATGTTGACGGATTGTCTCGTAAGCAAGCGCAAAACACCATCATCATCATCATCATCAGCAGCAGCACCCGTCGGTCACGTGACATCGATCGATCCGATCCAGAGCGCAACCAACCGCGCGTGCGTGCGGAATGATATAACAACAGCACCACAACAGTATCTACAGTATCTGCAGCAAGCAATACGCACACAGACGTGTAGCGGAAATCCTCGGGGAACTGCTGCTCTATGTATGTACAGTAGTACGTACTTTTGCTTCCTTGTTTCGCTGTTTGTTGAGGTTGCACCACTTATTACTACCGCAGATCAAAGCTGCACAGTCATAATTTCTGTGTCGTGTTGTTTTGTTACCACAGCTTACTATAACTCCTAGGATTGAAGAATCGGCTGGGACACTGGTTGTGCTGGATGTCGATGAGCAGTGCGTATAATAGAAGGAGAGGTTCATGTAAAGAACATACATACACACACCACGCATGTGATTGATGGTGATAAATACAGTGTATATATCTCCTGGTACTTGTACCTCTGTGTTCCCAGGCTGGTGTTTTTTTTCTCTATTATTTTTTTTTTAGTCATCACTTTTACTTTCCAGCCTAAATAACTCGTAGGAAGTTTTACCCTCAGCGATCTTCTGGACAAGCCGTGGCCACAGGTGTAGTCCCTTCTCCCCCCCGGTACGTGCCTTTATTTTTTTTGTAGCGCATACAGTAGGGTTCAGCATTGCCACTCACTGCTCGTCGATTTCCATCGAATGTAGCTATAACTCACGCTCCCGCGCTTTCCGCCATTCATTTTTTTTTGCAAGAAAAAGTCCCTGCCTACGAGCATGCACTCGGTGAGACTTGAACCCACGAAATTGATCTTCATAGGCACGCGGACCACCTACCAATAGCATCCAGGGGCGTCGCGGATCAGTGACCTTCACGAGGGATGCGTTGAATTGGTAGAAAACGAGCGACCAGCGTATAACGTATCACGCAGCTTGCAAAGTTCGACCAAATATTTTGACACAGGAGAACAACACAGATATTGTACTTCTTGATGACAGCTGAGGGCCTGCCAACAAGAAACACCTGTGCTCGTAATCTGAGCAAACCTTTTACATTCTTACCCTTGTTTGACCTTGAGCATAAACTTTTATATATATCATACGTACCTCGCAGGATTTCGTGCTATCATAGCGCTCGCCGCTGATGACATTTTATCTATCCAACTTTCTTAGCGTCCGCCAAAAATCGAGCCTTTTTTTGTTTCACTCGTAGACATTTTCTTATTCGGGGGCCTGTTCGTATCATGTACCGGATAGTGTATTCGGTAAGTCTCCCACGAGGCAGTTACCGCATAGTAAACCCAATGCTGCCTCTGGAAGTGGCCACACCAGAAAACGAATCAATTAATTAACAACGCTGTCGTCCATATGCAAGAATCGGTTCTTAATATAATACAGCTCAACCTTCATGCGACTCTCCCAACACCTGACGGAGCTTCGCGCTTAGTGCAAGCAATGTCTACCTGGTCGGTGGAAACCCGACGTGCTCGGTCCCGGCATTATAGGGATGCGAGGGCCAGTGGTCATACGACTACGGCCATGCATGATAGTGGGTACTCCCGCCCCTCTCGCCCCCACGGCGGTAGGGCCAAAGTGAAGAAAGTAGTTATGAAGTGAATGTGGCATGGCTAAACTTAAATTAAATGGAGAGGCTTGAAAAACAAATGGATCGACACATTATTCGGGGGCGGAGAGATGCAGGAGAAATTATGGTCGATGTGAAAATATACCAGGTACTACCCGTTACCTGGTCCTGGTATATATTTTGGTAGTAATGCTGAACATACCACCCGGTATTACCATATACCAGGCATATTAGACGTGATAGAAGGCATGCTGGAAAACAAAAAGTAGGATTTTTTCAGGTCTCGACTCTTTCAGAACCGGAGTCCCGTTCTTGGGGACATACTACTCAAATTCTAAGTAGTTTGGCTTCAAAACGGGACTGCAGTACAAAAAGGATTAAGGGCAGGGGATCTCCATCCCCCTCCCATCCGCTTTTTTCATTTCACGACCAAATCATGCTTCGGTTATATTGCAAATGTTTTTTCACACCGCCAGAGGCCTGAACCAATGAAGAAGCCTGCTTGAATTTCAGCCCAAAAGGGTACGAATGGTTGAAATCAGATCACCCATGTGATAGTTGAGCCGAGAAGCAGTGGAAAGTACGAGTGTGGTCAGCGTCCTTGTGTATGACTGCTGCAAACATTTCGTGTTTTTCGGTGGCCTGTGTTATTTTGTTTTTGACCATCGCTTAGGATCTAATTTCACGAGGCATACTTTGAATACTTTGGCCCTCTCTCCAGCCCCCTGAATACAGGGTATTGGAGTATACAAATTATTTATTGAGGGGAGGACCCCCGGTTCGACTCGATATCTACTACCACACCGCTTTCCCTATCTTAGAAGGTAGCGTGCAGAACACGTTAGATGTTGGTATACGATCGATACGGACGATCCTACGACACGACCATCAATGATGATGGAGAGGAAGAGAGTGTGTATGCGAGGCACGCGGGCCTTGCATTCCACTCTGCAGTGATTACTTGTCACGGGACAATGTCACTGCTGACGACAACAAATAGTCCAGGAAGATGGGTGACCACAGTTGTACAAGAATATACGGATATCCACGACCTCGGCGAATGGTGGAACCTTCGCGGAACAATGCCTACGCGATGGTTCGGTCGAGAACCTGGAACCCACATTATTATTCCTGTTGATTTCCGAAAATGCTCAGCGCAGTATTCATCCAGACTAAAAAAGCTGGCACAATTTGTCGAATACCTCCAATCTCATCCAGTCAGATCTCCTTCTCTGCGTATACTCAACTGAATGCGCACTACTACCCTAAACCCAATTACTGTATCTGCATCATTAAGTTACACATTGCAATGTCGATTTCGCACAGATCGTGCTGGAGAAGTGCACAACCCTCACAATGTTTGGTGTGATCTCTGACCTACCGATGCTGATGTTATCGAGGGAGGCCAAGGCTTCAATATCCCTCACGGACCCACTCCAGCACTGGCAGCAGCGGCATGCAGAACAACGCCGGGCGCATGGCGTCCCCTTGCTGCACTCCGCTGAAACATTCTATCTTTCGCCGCTACCCCGAATCTATTGGGAATAACATAGGGGCGGGCCTCTCGCCGTAACATTTTGCGATGAACGGCGCGAGCACCGGCACGCAAGCGACCGACTCGGCAAGCGCTGCCGTCCGTTTCACCGCATTAAAGGGGTTGGCACAGTCGGTTAGGATGAACCAGTTCCTCGCCTCATGATGCACCCGGGCGCGTAGAGCTACCTGCTCTACCCCCATTCGAACCTCGACCCCAAACTCCATTACCTCACGATTGATGTCTTCCAGCCGGGGCCGCAACTGCTGCATAACCCCGGCTGCGAGAATACGTCTCCACAAGTCATACCTACACATACGGGGCGGCATTTCCCCTCCAAGGCAGTGAGGTCGGACTGTAAGAAAAGCTGCCAGAATTCTGGCGGGAATGCTCGGGGGTCGTCGAAGATCCGCCTCCAAAAAAGTCTTGATGCCAGCTTCAAACTTCTCGCGACCGAAGCCGGTCGTGATGATCGACGGAAGGTGTGAGATGCGTAGACCATCACTCTCCGCGCCTGGTACCGTGTTAGGGCCACATGCAAATCAAATTCTTCCTTTGGACGCCAGTTGGGAACACTCCCTTCCTCCAGTTCCGTCGAGCTTGCTGACGGGGGCACGGTATTCTCCCGGGAAGTTTGGCTTTCACCCGCTCCCATGTCATCACGTCGCTCGGGCGCGCGAGGTGCCGCGAGAAAACCACGTCCTGCCACTGGCACCCCGCCCGAGTGGCAACATGTTGGCGATGCTCTCTTGTACTTGACCGCGTGTATGGCTTCGTAGGTTGGGCCTTGAGCTGTGCCGATGACCGACTTGTGTACTCCATCGACCACGGGAGAATAAGAGTGATATTTCTCTCCACGTTCGACAGACGCAAACCTCTCGCGTCGCTTCACGGGGCTGTCCTGCGAGTGTAGCAGTGCTGGCACGACATACCACAGCTTGGTGACCGCAAGGAGCGAACTCGGCGTCTCGGAGTCTCTGTTTGACCGATGCGCTCCGAGGGTGTGGTTCAAGCGGCCGAGAACGCGGGTAAGAAGCTTGGCGTGGGCAGTAGCTAGACCCGGCTATCTATGCCTCAACAATGGCAATGGAACATTGTTGGAGATGTTCGAGAGGAGTATCATCGAGTGGCCCTACTATTCCCAACGAATTTTTGTCTCAAGGGAAGCATAACTCTTCCCTTCGTTCACCGCAGTTGTTGTCCGGCCTTCCTTCAAGTTCTGCGACCGTACGGAGAGTTCAGGGTCAGCCTGAACTGCTGCCTCCAGTGATTCCCGTCTCCCATGGCGGGCTGTGCACCCATGTGCACCACAAATGGGGTTTTCGTGTGACCAATCCCTTGGAATAGCTCTCACTACATACTGCGCGTGCTTAACGTACTGGTTTCCACACGGCAGCCCTACCACTCATTCCCCCCCGCACATCACACCGTCTTGGCTGGCACCAATGAGCGCACGGAATCGCCCTTGTCTCTCCGATGCTGATCTTCTTCCCCCGTTACCTCCTCTTTCTCTGAGAAGTTCGCTCGCTTCACCGTCGCCCCCTCTCGATCCACGGGTCGAGAGCAGCTCACTGCCTTCTCTCAATCCAGAAGCCGAGGGCGGCTCGCTGCCCCCTCTTGACCCAGGAGCATAGGACGACTCGCTGCCCCCGGATCGAGGGATCTTTCCCCGGTTCGTGGCGGCATGCTACCGTTGCAAGTGCTGCAGGGGCGGGCGGCACTGGACCTTGCCTGGGGCACCCCCACTTGTCTCGCTAGTGCAGCATCCCTATCCCCCTCGTGTGACAGCTCTCAACGGCACTCCCAGCGGCGCCTCGCTGCTTCACCTTCTCCCTTGTTTGCGGGCCGCTCTCCGCCGTCGGGTCTGTTCCCCCCGGTGTGGCTCCTCACCGCCGCCGGCCTTTTCTCATGCCCGAACATGGATACCCCTCTAGCCAACGCCGGTGGGTGTAGAGGTCGGTTTCCTCCTGGCCACGCCAAACGACACGCGACACAGGGCCTCGGATCGGCATGCCTTCTCGCGAGGTGTTCCGCGCGATCCAGCATGCAGCGGGCGTGCACCAAGCCTCCGTGGGCGCACGGAATGGGTACCTCTACGTGGTTGCCCTCTGACTCCCCAGAAGAGTCATTCAGGGCACGTCAGCAATACGCACACGGTTCTTCGGCGTCCTCCTCCCCTCTCCCTCGGGCAAGCTGACCGCCCCACCTCTGCCCACGATATTTTCGTTGCTCGAAGGCACTGATCGCCAGAGTACCTCCAAGTGTTGCCGGTGATGGGCGCCCTCAGCGGTAGCGCGGTCGTACCGCAGGTGGGTTCTCGGCAATATTTACGTGAGGTGGAACGTTCTCCGGCGTGACGGGCCTGTCCTGCCTCTAATGACCACCCCGAACCTGTCGTTTCTCCATTGGCTGCCATCTCCTGTGAACAATCCAGCCGGAGAAAACAAACCTCTGGTTGTCTTCCGTGTGCCCGTCGCAGACCCCGCACATGGCGCTTGCACTTGTGGCTGGGGGGCCGTGCCACGCCATTCTCCTTGGAGGTCCTCTTCGCCTCGCTTTGTGGCATTCCGCGACAAATCCACCCTTTCTGGACCAGGTTGGGCCCTTCTCAAGAGCCGGAGCTCGGCTGCGCTCATTCGTTTCTCTATGTCTTCCGTCGTGTCCGCCGACCTGCCGGGAGCGCGAAGCTGTTGCAGGAGGGCGTGTAAAGCCACGTGGTGTTGCTCCTCGTCCAAGGCCGGGTTCGGACACGTGACTTGGTCTGCTCCTCCAGCATACCTGGCTCTAGGGATTGCGTCTCCGCACAATCATACCGGAGTAGAACGCAACGCGGTGTACGTCGTACAAGCAGCATACTTGCACGTGGGCAGTCTCCTCTACCAGCCCGTGGCAAGTGCTTCATATTGCTCGTCGCCCCCTCCTCCTTCAGCCTGCCTCGTACCGCGCACTCGTTAGTGCTTCCAGCATAGTCTCATTGCTGTGCTGACGGAACGTCATCCTGTCGGCATGGTTGATTGTCACGGTCGCCAGGCACGACGGACACCGCAGGATGGTACCCGCCCTGACTCAGAGTGCGACGTAGCAAGTAAGGTGGAGTCGGTGAGGGAAGCTCCCTAGACGGAGCACCGAAGCTGCCAAGGCTTGGTAGCATACGCAGTAGTCTCATGAGGCCTCCTCTTGGGCTTGCTTCTTTCTACGGGAGTCGGCGATAGCGGCAGTGGTGGCGACGGAGGCGGTTCAGACGTCGGCGCGAGTTCTAAATCCCTTCCCTCCGACTTCTTGCAGACGTCGGCTGTGACGGCCTTCGTAGTGCCAACTGCGCCATCCTGACCGCTGCCTACGATGGCGAGTCGAGCGCAAGGACGACACTCGGTGTCAAGCACGGTGTCGCTCTTAACCCTTCTGGGACGTCTGCCACGTATTGGGACACACCACTCGAGTTCTAAGTAGGTTGTCTCCAAAACGGGACTGCAGTCCTAAAATGCCTAAGGAGCGATCAGCTGTTCGCAGCACCGGCGACGGCGGCATCGCCGGCGTCGATGACGACGGATTTAACGGTGACGGCAGAGGTGGCTTGGCGGGCAGTGAGGTAGTTGGCGGAGGTTGCGGAGCCGTCGAATAAGGCGATGAGGGCACCGAGATTGCTGGTGGAGGCTGCAGAAATGATTGGGACAGCCCCCTTGATTGACGCTGCCGTGGGACCCGCACGACCACCGTCAGTCGCGCTGTCGGCGCTATCGCAGGCCGAGGCGACTGTTGCGGTGGCCGCTGCAGGTTACAAGAACCCCTTCGGACGCTAATGTTAGCAGCGCGAGTCCTGATGTTTGGTGCCGTGCCTCCGGAAGCGAGGAACATTCTATGGCGAGTATGCTTGACCCCCTAAGCGGAAGAAGAATGGTCAGGGGCGACCTCGGTCTTGTTGTCGCTGATTGTGGCGAACCAAGCGCATTCGGGGATTGTTCCGGCGACGATGATACAGCATACTGGCTGGAAACGTGTTTCCAAAGACGACGGCGGCGCAACCGTTAGCTGCTAAGGGGAATCAGCCCACTGGGATGCTGTGCCCCAGTCCGTCATTCCGATGACCGCATGGTGGTGGCAGCAGCTATCCAGGTGCGCGACCTCGTCCTGGTAGATTGAAAGACCCGCTACAGAAGCACTTGTCGTGTCCTGTCGTCGTTCACCTGTGGCAGGTCCTGTCCCAGCGAACGACCTGCGTGGTGCCGCCGCCCCGTTGGGAAGTCTTAGTGGTCTGGTACCGCTATTAGAGTGACGGTTGCCCCTCTCTTCCCTTTCCTAGCTCTATCCCTACGGGACAGACTATCCTCTTCAGGTGTATGCCCCTGAACAGCATCAACTTCCATTGAGCCATGGCGTCCCTGATGTCGTCTTCCACATGTTGCCCCCTCGGGGGGGGGGGAGGGAGCGTTACAGAGTCCCGGGATCCTAATGTTGCACCCGTTGTCAACGGGGGAGCAGGCCCTACCCCTCTGTGAGGTCCGTCGCCGCCAAGCGCTGCCCGGCATCCCAGCTGGCTCCTCGCAGGCGTGGGTCCCGTCACGGGCGCCCTTTCGACAAGGCTCCCAGGTACAAGACGACCATCATCGGACAACGGACTTAAGTTCCGGGAGACCGGTGCTGCGTGCGGTGGTAGACGAGGAGAAAACATGATCCTAATCTGAGCACCACCGCCGGCGAGAGGCACTTAGCACCCTGACTCCGTCCAGGCGTGGACCTCGCCAAGAGCCCCGTCCGGAAGGAGTTGCTCGCTGTACGTCGAGCATCTTGAGGCCCATGACTTCAGTACCGAGAGCCCGGTGTTGCTCCCGGCGGCATAGATGGAGAGCATCTTGCCTTACTATCGGCATCTCTACTGGTGAGGGGCGCCCGGTACCCCTGTTGGCTCCTCGCGGGCGTGCCTCCTCCTAAAACCCCTCCGAACGAAGCTTCTTTCTCCACGAGGAGCATTATGGGACCCCGAACTCGAATCGCGAGAGCTCGGGGCCGTGCCCGGTGGCATCCGGGGAGAAAACCTTAGCCTTCTATGAGCCCCGTCGCTGGCGATGAGGGCCGGACAACCCTGCTGACTCCTCGCAGTGGACCCACGCAAACTACTGGGCTGAGCGAAGGTTCCAGCTGTACGACGAGCATTTTGAGACCCGGGAACTATCGCTCTTGTCACCGGAGGGGAGTGGAAGAGTCCATCGCCCGCCCTCCCGTTCTCCGTGGGGGCTGTGTCGCCGCCGCGGCTCCTCCTGGTACGGCTGAAAGCAAAGAGATGTGTTTCTTTTTCACCTTCACTGGCGAAGGGCTCTGGCGTCCTAGGGTTTTCATCCCGGCACGTTGAGAGGTGCTCGGTTGCCCATAACTTCCACCAAGATTGTTACCGGCGTGGAGACCTAATACCAACTGTGAATCAATCACCCCCCCCCGTTGCTCTGTTTCGGCGCACCTGCTGATGGCTGCGAGCGCTGGGCCAGGACGACTGGTTCTTCTCCGCGAGGTACTAAAGCTCCTTGTCTTCGGTAAAAGTGAATAGAGGCCAGTGGTGTGGGCACGCCGACACTTTCGCTGGGGGAGAAGTAGACCGTCGCCGGGTCTCCAATATTCCCCGAAGGAGCGAAGGCTGAGCGGCTATTGCACTTCTTCCAGAAGGCGAAGGCGAACGGTACCCCAGACGCGAAGTTGGTCGAGGCTAGGGCTAACCGCCTGTTGCTGCCCTCTGGTGTGGGGGAAAGGCGATACGTGCCTACCCTTTGTCGGCATCGACCAGCGCAAAGGTGGCTGTTGAAGCTCTCGTGGTGCGACTGCTGGGCTTCTAGACGCTACACTCATCCTTGCCGGGAACGTTATTTGCCTCTCGCGTCCCTCCGGCGGCGAGGCCTCCTCTGGGTGCTACCAGCAGCAGCAGCAATTTCTGCAGCAGCAGCCACATGCCGCTTCGGGGGCGGGGCGGGCAGGTTGGTTTGGCAACACCGGACGTGGGTGGTATCAACCGGGCTCCCATCTACCACCAGGAGCGTTGATGGGGCAAGCGGTGTGGTGCCCTCCAACAGAAGGCCGCGATTTGCAGAGCGCTAAACGCTCTCGGGAGGACATGCAGTACTCGTAGAGCCTACGGTTACATGGCCAGACAGTGTCGCACTGTCCCGCCCACCCGTGTGCACCGTGTGCATGCCAACGGTATCACTGCCAGGCCGCCACCTTCTCCACATGGCCCTGCAGCAGCCTTCTAGGGAGCTGCGCCTATCGTGTATATGCTGGACCCCCCTCACCAGCACTGCAGCAACGTGCCGTAATCAGGAGGTTGGCTACAGCAGCAACGTGGCCTAGTCATCCATGACCATAGCGGTGGTGGGTCGAGGGGAGGCCACGAGTAGGACGGAGGCGATATGGGCGGTGGAGTACATCTGGGAGATGAATGGCAGGAGAGCGATGGGGTACAGCAATGAGGCGGTGGATTGCGTGAGGGCGGTAGAGTGCAGGGGTGTGATGGAGCACAAGGGCAGCCAGAGTAAAGAGGCGGAGGGACCTGCGAGGGTGGACCGTATGCCTTGACGATTGTCAGCCAAGCGCCGGCAAGAGGCGAGCAGCACGTTGAGGGTTCCACCATCTTCGTGGGGCATTTAGCGTCTTCAGGCAAGTGTCATGATCGTTCTGTTGTGGGTGGTGGGCCTACAAGGCCTGGGAGTAAGAGTTTGATTGGAGACAGTGCTGCCTCAATCCACTGTTCTGTCGCGTATCCTTTATTTTACAGGAGACTTCCTGGTACAGACGAGAAATACTTGATTATTCGTAATGGTAAGGCTATGGAGAAAGAGGTTACATTGATGTGGCAATGCATTTTGATGAGGACCTAGACGTGACTCTGAGGGATGTAGCGTTTGTTCCTGGTTTACGTTTCTACCTTAGCTCCTTCAACTTGATCCAGGAGGATCACGCTATCAATCTTGACCACTCAGGGACGCATATACTCGATGGGCTTCTGTTTTTCCGGAAGGATATCGGGAACTGAGTCGAGGCCACTCGGGTGACGAGGCTTGGGAAATCGCCCGTGCTTGCTGCGGCATTGTTTGGCCCGTTCGGCAAAGGTGGATGGACGTCAACGACCCGCGTTGTTCCCTCGGCGACGCCCACCATGCTGGTTTACGTGAGGCTCCCCCTCAAATGGACTTCAAGGTGACGGGGCATTAGGGGTGGCGCGAAGGATACGCGGGGGAGAAGGGAATATGCAAAGCCGTCACTAAGTCCACGTCGTGCCGTGCTGACAAGGGGTTGAAACGCCTGTGTGCCGACCTCGCGGGACCTATGGTGACGTCATCGGGCGGCGCTCAGTAGTGCTCGATGGTCGACGACGACGCCATCAACATGGGCTGGCCGGCCTTTCTGCTGAACAAGAGCGCGGCCGCCATTCCCCACGGTTTCCGCACTTCCTGGCGGTCGCCAATGCCTACGGTAAGCCGGCATGCCTTCGCGCGGACAGCGGCCTAGAATTCACCAACAAGGGGTTCTAAAGGCTGATGGCCGACAACACCATCCGCCTCGAGTACACGTCGATCGCCGGTCCGAAGCATAACGGGCGGGTGGAGCAGAAGCTGGCCCGGATGACAGCTTTCCTGGAGTTCCCGGCCGAAGGACTCGATCATGGGCTCACGTGACCGAAAGCACGGGCGTGGATGTGCGACGCCTCAACCTCATGGCGCGGGTGGACGAAAATCCCGGCATGATGTGCTCGTTCGACAACTTCCACGAGAGGCCTTACAAGAGACCCGTGCTGCCGTGCATGATGCCGGGCCGCCACAAGCACAAGTGGGTGCCCACGAAGGAGGAACCCTGGTTCCACCTGGACTTCGGCAACGACTACGCCTCGGACTGAATCAAGATCATGCCGTCGCCATCATCAGGCGGGCGAGCCATTCGACCGATGTGGCGTGGGGCCACCGGCGCACGCTTTTCATTAGGGAGTGGACCGCGGAAAAGGGATGAGCCACGATGGCCGGACCACCGTCTCCGGCTAACGGGAGGCTTCTTTGTGCCCAGGCCAGCAACCGGAAGCACCGCGGGGCCTCGAAGTGTGGTATGTCATTGATGCAAGGCAAGGATGATCAACCAGCCCGTGGGGATCATTGATTGACATTCAACCAGCCAGATGCTCACTGTTAAGTAAAAACTAGATACCAATTGAGTGCTTTGAACTACAGCAGCTGTGGTGGCGACAATGATCCTGACAACAAACAAAACTCGGTGCAAACATCATGAAATACCCAACGGATAAAGCTGAGCTGGAAATCCAAGGTCATTGTCGACGCCAAACACAATACTCTACATTTTGCTGCGCGTCGGTGACTGAAAAACGCACGTGTAACCAACCAGCCCGTGGCCATCGCTGATCGCCATCCAGTCTGCTCGATACTGATAGTTGATTGAAAACATGGTACAAATTGAGTGCTTTGAACTACTGCACTTCGCCGTCCAGTCAGCTCGGTACTAACAGTTGATTGAACACATGGTCCAACGTGAGTGTTTTGAAGTACAGCAGGTGCTAGCAGTGGTGCCGGGAAATCTCCAGAAATTAAGAGATACCTGGTCCAACAATCATTCAGCATGCGAACTTCAACAGGTGAAGCTGGACTATTGACCCAAGGTCCTAATTGCCGACGACCAAAAAACGATATACTACTACTTACTCCATATACTTCGAAGTATCGATATTAAATAAAACAACAAAATACGACCGACTAGCCCGTGGGCATCGTTGATCGACATGCAGCCAGCTTACTTAGTACTCACAGTTAATTACAGTTAAAACAAGATCTAAAAGAATACAGCTACCAGGAACTACAGCACAGCAGCAGCACAGTGGTGGTGGCCGTATAGATTCAGATAACGAAATATGCAAAAATCACGAAAAAAATACTCGGGTGACGCTGGGCTGGAGATCCGCAAGGTCCTTATCGACACCGAAGACGATCACATTAATTTCCTCAACCTGGTCTGCATCGAATCGGTGAATGAAGCGAGGCAACTATGACCAACCAGCCCGTGGGCGTCATTGATCGACATCCAGCCAGCACAATACTCGCAGATAACTGAAAACATAATTCATTTTGGGTGCTTTGAACTACCAGGTATAATATTAGCATCATAAACATACTTGATGATGCAAAAAGTAACGAAAAACCCAACGGGTAGAGAGCTGTGGTCCACAGACCCGAGCTCCTTGTCGACGCCCAACTCGATGCTCCCCAACTATTCGTCTGCATGTCTGTGGTGGAAACGAGGCGAACATGACGTACCATAGCCTGTGGGCATCGTCGATCGACATCCAGCCCGCTCGATACTCACAGTTAGGTGGTAACAAGATCGAAATTGAGAGAAATACACCTCATACCCCACACATAGATAGGCAAAGCACTCTACCCCCAAACCCGGGATTCAAAAATCAGGAAAAAACTAACGTGTATCGCTGGGTTGAGATCCAAGATATACATGCCGACGCCTTTTGAACGATACTCCACAACTACTTGGTCTGCATAATCTGGGCATGAAACAAAGGGCAAAATTATGACCTACCAGCCCGTGCGCATCGTTGATCGACATCCAGCCACAACTTGCTTGATGCTCGCAGATACTATGTGAAAGTAAGATACAAATTGAGTGCTTTGAACTACCAGGTACAGCAGCAGCAGCACTGGTTTTGTGTGGCGGTATAAGGATTCAGACATGAAAAATATGTACCTGGTGAAAAAATCATGATAATAATCACGACGGGTGAATCTGGGCTGGAGATTCTAATAAACTCCTTGTCGATGGCCGAGACGATACTACTCCCCAACTTGTGGTCTGCGTCGATCGGCGAATGAAATGAGGCAAGTATAAGTATGACCGAAACCACAGTCCGTGAGCATCGCTGATCAGCTGCGAGCTTGATCCCCACAAAAATAATAGTAATACAGTACAGCAGCAGTGATGGAGGTAAGGATTCAGACAATGAAAGGTGGTGCAGACTTCGTGAAACTCACAATGAACGGGTAAATGGAGCTGGGCTATAGATCCAAACGCTCTCCTTGTGGACGCAAACACGATACTCGTACTCTGTACATCTTCCGTGCATCGGCGATTGAAACAAGGCAAACGTGACCAACTATTATTGATAATAGCCCGTGGGCATCGTCGATCGATCTCCAGCCAGCTCGATACTCGAGTCTCATGGATAATAGAAAATAAGGTACAAAGTTCTTTGAACTACAGCAAAAAAAGCAGCAGCAGTAAGCAGTGATGACGTCGGTAAGGATTAAGACAATTATAAAAGGTTGGTGCATGGGTTTCTTTTTGTTCCCGAGGTTTTCTTCTTTCGGGAAAGTTATGAGTGATCCACGTTGAAGATCATGCTGCATTGTCGGATGGCAAGATAAATAAAAATAAAAGGTCCCTATCAATAGTCGAAGAATGACGCTGAACCCGAAACGGGTATAAACAAGCTGGGCTAGAGAGATCTCCAAGCTGCTTGTCGACGCCAAAAAACGGTACTACGTAATTGTCAACTTGCTTTGCATCTATCTGTGATTGAAACAAAAGGCAAGTGTGACCAACCAACCCGTAGGCATCGTTGGTGGGCATCCACAGCCGGCTCCACACTTTTTTTTAATTTTTTTATTCGTAGTCATCACTTTTACTTTCCAGCCTAACTCGTAGGAGGTTTTACCCTCAGCGATCTTCTGGACAAGCCGTGGCCACAGGTGTCGTCCCTTCTCCCCCCCGGTACGTGCCTTTCTTTTTTGTCGCGCATAGGGTTCAGCATTCCCACTGCTCGTCGACTTTCATCGAATGTAGTGAAGAAATGAAGGTGTACGAATTGAGTGCTTTGTAGCATGGCAGCAGTGGTGGCGGTAACGATTCAGACAATAAACTATGTTCCTCAATGCTAAAATCATGAACCCCCCCGCAAGGGGTAAGGGGGCCGATATGGAGCCACCTATCACGGACAGACACTTACTTCACCGACATCGTTCTCCAC
Organism: Nereocystis luetkeana; assembly: GCA_031213475.1. Classification (NCBI taxonomy): domain Eukaryota; class Phaeophyceae; order Laminariales; family Laminariaceae; genus Nereocystis; species Nereocystis luetkeana. The sequence goes on from JARUPZ010000007.1 coordinate 197,914, forward strand.
AAGGTCTGACGGAGAAGTACCGGGACGTCAAGCGCCAAACCCGGGAGGTTCCAGACTTCGACCTTCCGGAGATTCAGTCTGCACTACGTCACTTCTACCTGGACGGGCTGTCGCGGAATATGCCGGGACGGGTTCCTGAACGTGGCACAAACATGCCAGCAATAATTGCATCACCTGATCCCAGGTCCAATATCTGCCACAACTGCGGCTTGGCGGGGGACTACAGGAGCGGCTGCGCCGTGCCTGTCAAGGCCCACGGGAAAGCAACAATCTTGCCGGCCAGAAGAAAACATCTGGACCAGGGGGCAGCGCTTGGCAGAAGTGGTGCAGTGTGCATAGATAGGACGACCACACACAACAGCGCACACACAACAAACAGCGAATGCTATGCGCAGGGTCCTCCGTGCTAACACAGACGAGCAACACACATCTATCTCGGCGGCTGCCGTGTGGTAGCCCATATCCGCCCCGATGACGCGGAAGACAAGGCGGTTGCTACAGTAGTTTGTGGGCGACGATTTCGACAAGGGCTCCACAGTTAAGTTAGCTTGTGAAAACACAACAGGGACCACCAGCTGTATGTATTATTAGAGGTCTCTCCCTCAACGCGGGGTCACCGGAAACGTTTGGGATTGCTGCGAACAAAGGAGGCTTTCTACAACAATAGAGCTTCACCCAAATTTTGCTGAGGCTCTCCCTCGGTTTACGAGCTTCACATGCCTCTACCCGAAAACTGACTTTATCAAAAATCAAATTGCATCCTGACGAATACTTCCATGCCCCAAGTATGCAATAACGTAATTTTTCGAAGCAAGACTGAAACTCTGACGGTTTGGGGGTAAGGTACCCCGTCGTTCAGAAAACAGGCCCTGGCCGGAATGTGATACCTCTATGGTAGAACGCGTCAAAAGCGCTTGAGATTGTCGGAAAGAAAACTTTGGAATCGCTACAGCCCTTCTTTCTGATGGGACTGACGGAGCTTCCGAAGTCGCCGCACTAACACCGGCAACAGCGTGGGGTTGCCGAAGTCTCTCTTCTTGGGGATCGAGCCACGGTATCAGCTATATATCTATTGGGATTTTCGGAGGAGGACGTCTGCTGGAATCGCCGCATCACAACACCATACGTTTCAGGGCTGCTGAAACATCGCTTTTGGGATCGATGGACATCTTCACCTCGTTGAGGACCGGGCCAGAAAATCACTTGTGGAGTCGCCGGACATCATCACCGTTCGGAAGTGGGCAATCATCATTTAATTTCTGGGGTCGCTGCACCATCATCATCTGTCTGGATCGCCAGGAGGACATCTGCGTCGCTTGGGTCACGCCAGCGTTTCGGCAAGATCCGCTTTATGGTAGCACGACATGTGTTCTTTGTACGGTGGGGGGGAGGAGACGGGGGGAGACACGTGGTGGGAGGCTACTGCATGGTTAGTTTCTATTTTCTTGGCCAACGCACTGGCCACTGAAATATCGTTCGTTCTCGTTGCTAGTTATTTGCAGTAAAAAGCTATCCAACACAAACCTGTCTTAGACCGTTCGTACATGCACCGTTTGGACGGTACAACACCATCATAGCAGTGTGAAATACGTTTCAGAAGAAAGGTATGACTTTTAACACTGGTGTTGGACTGGTGTCCACCCAAATATATACCAGGTATATATTATATATTATAAATATATTTTATTGGCCGTAAGTTTATATATATTGTATATATTATATATATATATATATATATATATATATATATATATATAAACTTACGGCCAATAATGGCGTCAGAATATTTGGCGTACGGAGTAATACCGCACTGAAAATGTCTGCCTGGTATAGTTGTATAGTGGGAAGGTCCGTGTGGGACTGTTTGCGGTGCGCGTGCTCGTCTGTGCTTCAAACTTGTCGCATGAGTAGTAGTGTGCCTTATATATTGATTGACAGATTATGCGTGCTTGCGCGTGAGCTGTACAAAGGTAGGCCACTCATCGTAGGCGAAGCAGTAGCGGTTGATGTTGTTGTGAAGCCGCAAAGGAGTAATGGGCTTTGACTGCGACAAAGCAACGAGTGCACATGTAATGTACGTATTACATATAGACAAACAGTACAGACAAGCACAAACATGGATCAAGTAACCAAAGTTGACGACGGAGTAGGTTTTACACTTACTTGCACTAGGTATCATGCAAGAGTGCATTACAACCTATAGTTATTGGGTAATCCGCTTTGGAGTTGAATGCGTAGCAAGTTTGACTATGCCACCTCCATCGAGGGGTCGGATAGCTACCATGCTACCCAGCAGTAGCCAGTAGCTTACATCGAACTGGTAGTCGGGAATAAAGTCGCCTGTAGAGAGTGGACGACGGCAGCACAAGCAGTGCGGTATATCAATATCGAATAAGTAGTTGTGATGTATGCAGCATAGATAGCCGAATTTCGTTCGGCAGAATCAGAACACAGACAATGGTTCAGCTGACGACCGCGGGTCCCGCAGGATCGGTTTCGTTTTTCGCTGATGATGATGCTGGACATTTTGTGTTTCGTTCGGTTCAGGTCGACCTGAGACAATCAAAAGTATGCTCCGCGCACACTCCCTCGCTTGGCCTCTTCTTCTTTCCTCCTCCCCACCCCGCCCTCTTGGACAAGAGCGATAATCAGCACAACAGGTCTGGAGGGTCTAGAGCGCCGTTCTTTTATGGACTCTTCTGAGCTGGAGCTTACACAACAACCAGTCAGTTGGCCCCGGCGGATGGCGCTTGCCCCTCCTGTGGTGGGCTCGTTGGCCTTACTTAGGAGCCCCGCTCCCACGCCCAATGCGGAGATCCCGCTTAATTCGTTTCCGCAGGGGTTGGAGATGGGTAGGCGTGAAACTCCCTCGGGTGGTGCCGGTACCTCTAGCTGTAGCACTGCAACAGCAGTGCCGGTGATCCTGTCGTTTGCGTCCCTTCCCTTTCCTCTTTTGTTTTTCTCTCTTTCTTCGCTGGCTGTTTGTTTTCACATACATGTTTCTTCTTTCCGTCGGCGCTATTTTTTTTTTTCCAGCGGTGATCAACACGGTGGTACCGGCATACATACCAGTACCGGTATGTCTGCAACAAACCAGCGCACACTGCCGACAGTATTGTCGACACGTTATCGGTGGGCTGGGTGTGGACTAGAAATATTTTTTCGTATCAAGGTGCGACAAGGTCTCTGACCTGCAATCTTCGGGATTTCGTATTCAACTACCGGTATAGTACCGGTACTGAAAACTGTTTCTCGGCATCGCCGCAAGGCGGGAAGTATTGCTGCCATGCCCCCGGCTTTCAAGTGTGCGCCTTACCATCACCGGCATTTATTACGGGGGACCATACCAAATAGGACCTACGATAACACAAAAATCTACCTGGTATATATTTAGCTATTTTTACAAACAACATTCGGTCCTATTTGCTATCTATCTATGGTCCCCCGTAATAGTGCAAATGAAAAAAAAAATGGATTCGGGCCGAGACAACCTCTTCTGTCCTACCTAGCACCCCCCCTCGTTTTCACCACCCCTGCAATCTGGCCATATACGGGGGGAGTTGAGAGAAGAGGCGGGAATGGACGCGTTTTTGCGCGACCCATTGCACTACTTACTACGCGAACACGCTGACACTACCATTTCGTGTGCGAGGTCAACGGTCGAGTAAACGACTAAAACAAGCGATGGATGAGTATCTCCCCCCCCCCAGCAATGAATGTCTGCCTGGTCGGTGAAAACCCGACATGCTCCGTCCCGGCGTTGTAGGGATGCGAGGGTCTATGGTCCTACGACTACGGCCATGCTTGATATCGAGTACATCTCTCGTATCGAGTACACCACCCCCCCCCCTTCTACAACCTGGCCGGGTAGGTCCACAAATCGGAAAAATGGGAACGAAGCCTAAAATGAGAACCAAGCCGTATCTCCAGAACCATGTGGTGTATCAGAGAACCAAAATGATCCTGCGAAACCCGTTGGCCAGCCCTGTGAGAGGAGCTCGTCAGAACGGTCATGCTCCATCTCGTGCCTTCGGGTGGGCGCAAAAAGCGATATACGCTGGCTCTATTGTGATTTCTCTAGATGCTGGCTACCGCGGCGATGCCGAGGACTTCCAGCCTGAGCGACAGCTCATTCGAAGGCTGCTGTACAGCCCCACAGGACTGTCAACTTTTTTTCTTGGAGTTGTACACAATTAATTGGTTTGCTTTCTAAAAAAAACCGTCCGTTCCCATTTTTTGTTTCGTTCCCATTTTTCCGTTTTGTCTGTTCCTAGCAATCATTGGTACCATTATCACCCCCCGCGTCACCACACCCCCAGCAATCTGGGCGAGTCTGTTAACACTTCCGAGCAGCCATTCATACCGTTAACACCCCCCCTCGATATCACACCTCCTCGTCACTACCACCCCCCGGATCTGCGAGGCTCCCGTGCATGGTGATTTTAGCTGGGAATGCGTTCGATAGCACATACATCCCCGCACCGCAGCTCACCCCGCGGTATTTGTTTTGAACGGGGAAAATACTGTTATCACCGGGGTGTGCTTATCATGCGTGTAGTACGGCACTTCAATCGCGTGCGCCACGGATTATGTATTGTCTCATGAAGGAGATAGGCCTGAGTGGGCACTTAGACCACATATATATATAATATCGCAACGCTGCTTTCGCCAATTTCAAGCCGGTCTGCATGCACAGACCTTTATTCTACGCAAACGTAGTCTGAATGTTTTAAGGACTACCCAGGGCTGTAGGCGGGGGGGGCTACCATGACATTGACTCATTTTGCTCTGGTTTCCCTCTTATTATACGTGGACTGTACGATTTGAGCAATAATAAGTGTTACATCTTCTCAGAAAGTTTTAAGGAACAACAACAAGAAGGGTGGGGCTTATTTTTCGGAATATTTTACCAGAATTCCCGTTATTATGGCTTCTGGAGCCACTGGTACGTGAGTACTACTTACTTACTGCTGTAATATGTGTTTCAACCGTTCGACGTGGAACACATTGCAGTACAATAACACGGCTTTGGGCCTCGAACTGGCTAAAAACACATAATATTATAGTGTAATAATGGTGTACGGGAGTCACCCCACGGTGGTAGGGGTTGCACGTTTCGGGTCAAAGGTTTCTGACCGACTGAGTTCCCCAAGTAAGCGAGGAACCAGCAGTAGGGATGAAAAGTTTACTCGTATATATATTCGTTTTAGGACTAACTAGCGCATAGAAATAAATGTCGGTCGGGTGGCGCGAACACTTTCCTTTCAAGTACTGTATCGGGTGAGATAATATTGAGCTCCTACTGTGAGGGGCTCAGGAACGTCTGGTGCACCCCTACCGTGGGATCTCTGCATCATCATAAAATATGATCGCGACACATACATACTAAACGACCGGGAACCATTTATCCAAGAAAAGTGTGCGGGAGGAGAAGAAGAGAGAGGGATAGCGTGGTACACTTTTTCTGAAAAAAAGATCGGGTGTTTGTTCGCGAGTACTAGCCCTCTTCGTCCTGTTCTGTACGCAGAAGTAAGTGCACGTGTTATTATAAGGATTGCCCTGGGCTGGGTAAGTACTTGATCGATATTTTACCCCCATAGCTTGGTAGGCACGAAACACCTTCACTTTAGACGTTGCCGAGGGCACGGGTTTTCGAATCTCACTTCGAACGTTAACTTTAACAGAAACGCTCGCGTGTGCGGCCCCTGACTACATATTTTATTGGCCCCCCAGGCATTGAAACGAAGCGGATAGGTCGGCGTACGACCGTAGTATGCGGTATCGACGCCCCAAAGATCCCGCCGGTCAGAGGGGGGGAGAGTGTTATAAGGATCACCCTAGGCTGGCTAATCGATCGATCTTTCACCCCTATATATATATATATATATATATATAAAGCTCAGTAGGTATTATTGCCTTCACACACGCCAACCGTTTAATCGAGTTGGTGGTACCTTCTACCCTGGTAGGTAGGTACTTGAGCATTTTCTATTTTCTCGCATGAAAAGTGATTTACCTCCGCCGCTGCCGAAAAAAATCGTGAACGCTGTGCGCATATTACTATTTATTGCTAAAGAGGTACGAACCGTCCTTCGCCCCTCCAGATCAATTGGCGATGCTGGTTGTTGTGGCCAGAAACGCTTTGTCGAGGTTAACCCAACAAGTCGAAGAACCCTCCGAACATAGCACAAAGCGTGTCGATTCTACTACATACGTACCGCATACACTAGTTTCAAGTTTTTATGAGGGCACCACCAAACATGCTGCCGCACACCCTTTGACCTGTTCGGAGCAGTGCTAACGAAAGGGATCGCAACTCTTGCTTGGGGAAAAACCTGACGCCCAAGTTTAACGGTCAGACGGACCCCACATCGTTGTGCTTTCTTTTTAGATGCACACCCGAGCCACTGCGCTGCTAGCAGTCAGCCCAGGTGAACCCCAGATCGCCAGGTTGCGTGCTTGGATTGCCAATAATTTCGATTCACATAGATAGCCAGCCTTCAATTCGACCACCAGCCACAATCTAGCCCCGCGAATTCATGACGGCATGCGGCACGAGCAGCACAGGACGGGCGGCCTAGAAAGCAGGCGTCTATAGATTCCGGGCGTGTCCGAATCGGCCGCGGGTACGTCGCACGGTGTCGAATACCGAGCCGAACAGGCACAGGAACAGACGAAGGAACAGACAAATAAATAAAGGTCAAAAGGTTGAGGTCGTAAAATCAGGCCACTCTCTGACACTTCTGGAACTCGGTTTTCGCTATATTCTGTCCGTTCACGTACCCACACATACACGCCCCCACGCACAACCAATACATAATAAGAGGATGTTGCGCAATCCTCGTTCGCTACGCTCACTCAGATTGCTGTTCCTCATTATGAGGTCAGCGCTCGCCACCTCGCGTGGTGCCTTACGCAAAAAACCGTATCATACGAACCCTCTCGCGCTGTGGACTGTGGGGTGGCATAAAATAGATGGGTGCAAGTAAGTGTGAAGATAGATGGGCGAGGCTCCAGCACTCGTATCACACAAGTCGGTCAGGAGTCAGGATGCTTCATTTTCCGGTTTCACCGGAAAATAGTCAAGCCCCGGACTTTGTCAGCATCTCCACTGCTGCCACTTACTTGCATATATATATACTGCTATTATTGCCTGCTGTTGTGTCTACTACATACTACAGTGTATACTGCTGCTACAAATAAATACTGCTGCTAAAGCTATTAGTATTACCCATCCTGAGAGAGTCCTTCACAGCACAGTAGGGTGTTGACTCCGGCCCCACACGGAGCGGCGTGACATTATTACCTAAACAGCTAAACAATCGGTTTTGGCGGGTTGGCCGCCTTAATAATGTCAATACATACGTGCATCATCAACATAATACTCTGGTCGGCAGTAGTAGTAGTATTAATAGTATTATTACGTATTAATAATAATATGTTGTTATTGCCCTCTCTGTAGAATGCATTGGGGCGCTGTTCCCAGTTTGCTTTTTTTTTTTTTTCGTGAAGTCGCAGTTGAATTTGGTGCGAGTGTGCAGAGAGACCAGTCGGCACCACCAGCACAGACGGCGCCCCAGCAGGCGGGGTTTGGCTCAGACTGAACGTCTGCTTTGTTTCCTTCGAAAACCAAGAAAAAAGGGCTAGCGCTTCGCGCTCGCGCGCCTCATTCTTAAAGCCGCACACGGTTCCTCTATTACAGCAGCAAGCAGCAGTAGTTAATAATAGTACTACACAGGTATTATTGCAATATGTTAGGAGGGAGAAAAAACAACACGAACATAGAGCATCGTAGATAAACAATAAAGAAGTAGACATAAAAGGTATTAGATAGACTTGGTGTATGTATATAGGTTTCCTTCGTGTACGGAGATTTCTTCTTTCAGGAATGTTTTTATTGATAAACGTGAAAGCTCATTCATGCTGCACCTTGTCGGAGGGCAAGCCTAACGTATAATAATAATATATTTTTATAAACGCGAAGGACGTTCTTCATTATTGATGAATGGAAGTGTTCTCCTATTATTTTATACCGTGTTGCTATTAATACATAGATACACTGAACGCAAGTATTCCCATCATCACCAGATAGATGATAGCCCTTAACTTACTCGTCTGGCACTGACACAATATTATAATGAACGAGGTGAAGAAAGCCCCGTCCGCCGGTTCCTCCCCCCCCAAAAAAGTGGAAACAGAGAATAAAAAATAGAACGGGCTGGCATATATATCGTATCGCGTAAAACGAACAGTAGTAGTACATACATGCCACTATCTTTTTGGATATGAAACTCCTACCAGTATGTATATAGCAAGGGGCATAGCAGATTAAATTTAGAAGACGACAGGGGCAACAAATATAAGAACAAAGGGCTGGCTGTCTTCCAGCATATATATATACAAAGGGCTGGCTGTCTTCCAGCATATATATATATATATATATGCCCTTTTCATTGTTATTTTTATTATATTGTCATGGTTGGTTGCCATCCGACAATGTGCAGCATGAGCTTGCTTCAACGTTGATCACTCAAAACAATCCTGAAAGAAAAGAAATCCCCGGAAACATATCATAGAAAACCTACTACGAAGAGTATACTTGCCTTTTTATTGTTCCACAAATTCCATCTGATTTTCAAAACTTTCCAAATCTTCCAAACTTCTAATCTTTTTATTTGAAGGCCTTTTTTCCCCTTTTTACCTTTTTTTTGTACCTGCAGCCCTTGGCGGTGAATTTGGAAATTTGGAAATTTGGAATGTTGGAAATTGAGAGTGATGCCCCCGGCTCGCGACGATGGTGGGTGTCGGCGGAAAAACTTCCGGCGAGGGCTGATGTGTGGGGCGGCCATAGCCACGGTCGTGATGCCGAGGGAGAGGTCACGTGTCTCACGATAGGTTTTCTTCTTTCGGGAAAGTTACGAGTGTTCCCCATGACAATGTTGAAGATCATGCTGCACATTGTCGGATGGCAAGAGAAATAATATTAGAGCCGACGCCGAGCGGGGGGTACTGAAACCGGCAGCAGCAACTACGGCGTCTCGGCATATATATGTCCGAGAGGAAGACCATTTCCCCCGCAGTTTTATGGTTATTGGTCAAACATAAATAACGGACACCCACGTACGATGGTTTATTAATATTGTTTCCCTTGCCATCCGACAACAATGTGCAGCATGATGATCTTCAACATTGATCACTCATCACTTTCCTGAAAAAAGAAGAAAACCTCGGAAACAAAAGGAAAGCGATTTATTAATAATAGTGGTATGCTGTTATTAAATACCATGGTGGTAGTGGTGTGTGTCCTGCCGTGAGAGTTCGGCGCGGGCCAGAGGACAACTAGCAGCGGTGGAGAACCGACTACCTGGTAGCTCAATTCACCCCCCCCATCGCCCTCTCTCCTGCTATTATACTACTACTACTACTGTTGGTATTTATTTGCGTACGAGTGACCAACCGACGCTACGAATTGAGTCGATCTCTCCTACCAGGTATAAATTGCACGAGCAACTGGCCCGAGCTGACGTGACCCGTTCATGAATCACCCCACGGTAGGGGTCTCACGTTTTGGGCCAAAGGTTTCTGACCAATTGAGTTCCTCAAGTATGTATGTGAGGAACTACCGCTTGGGATGAAAATTTTACGCGTATATTCGTTTTAGGACTATTATAGCGCATATTATACACGTGCCGGTCAGGTGGCACGAACGAACTTCTTCCAAGTTTTGTATCGGGTGCGATATTGAGCTCCTACTGTGAGGGGCTCAGGAACTTATGGTGCACCCCTACCGTGGGATGGCTCTTTTTGCTCATACCTCCTCCTGCTGACGTTGATGCGGCTGTGTTTTCTTTACGACGAGCGAGTAGTATATATAGCCAAAATGCCGCGCTCATTTATAGCTACCAGCCACAATCAAGCCGGTCCGGGACTTTCGAAACAGCGGTCTATCCGTACAGCACTTACTTCGTCTGCTTTGTGCCACGAGGCGGCGCGCGAGCACTCTCCGCTCGGTTTCGCTCACACGGACGGACGGTACGTAATTTACGGGTTGTGTATATGATAGCATGGGAGGTGCTGAGTGTTGAACGTATTTTCACAGTTTGCGGTGTGGCCTTCTGTCGTCCCATGCTATCGTACACAACCCGTAAATTACGTGCCCCGTCCGTGTGAGCGAACCCGACATTTTTTTTAGTTGTGGCTTTTGGGGAAAATGGTGTCTCTAGATGGAACCGAGTCCTAGTGGCCGGCGGTGTCATACGAATTAATACCGTCAAGATATATATTTGGATCGTAACGCTGCAACACAATTCAATAACATATATTTTGTTTCCGAGTTTTTTTCTTCTTTCAGGAAAGTGATGAGAGTGATCAATGTCGAAGATCATGCTGCACATTGTCGGATGGCAAGGGAAATAATAATAAAATAAATGACGGTATCATAAAAGAAATTCATGGGTCAACAACAACAATTATTTATTTTCTGAAATCGGGCAGACGAAAATGGGCCCGCCATCGGGAAATAAATCCGTAATATCAGCAAGCCTTATATTTAGGACCCTAAGCGATACCATTTTTTTTAACAACCTTACTTAGACTCTGGGACTTAAAAAACACAAAATATTTAATGTGAAAACGGAGGTATCGGGATCTATACTTTTCTATTTTTTTTAATTTGACCAATAAAACTCACGTGCTCTTTATAGTTCTGCTCTTCGTTTTTTTATTTCGTTTTTTTTTCGTTATTTTTGCCCCCGTTAGGACCGGCCCTTAGTTAGGGTATTTCATACTGACAGGTAGGATGTGGCGCTCATCTCCGACCACGATTTCTTGACCCCCTGTTCTTAGCGTTCCCCGAAAAGTGTTTTTTGTTCTGTTCTGATGACGTGCCTGTGGTGTTCACGCACCAATAGATAGTCTCTTTCTTATTCAAACGAAGGCCTATACTGCTGGTATACTTTTTTTTTTTAATGGACTGTACGTACTACGGACTTACTTGGTGTCGCGCTTTATTATTACGGGGGGCCATAGTTAACAGGACCAAATATTGTTAGTAAAAATGGTAAAAAAACATATAGGTTTTTATGTGTACCATAGGTCCTGTTAACTATGCTATGGTCCCCCGTAATAATAGGAGACATACAATACACGAACGAACGCAAGCCAACCAAGATGCTCTCTTCTTCGTTTATGGACGAAAGGTAGGACTTTTGCCTCTTATCCTACAAGAAGAGTCCCCTCGGTTCATTCGTTGCTACTACTACTTATTATATCTTCTTTTTTAGGTTTTTGTCTGCTATTAATAGTCTCCTTTTTTGCCTCCCTGGTGTCCGCACTGAGTGGTGGAGTGCGTATGCTTGTTTTTTTTTGTTTTTGCCTCTGTTTTTACTTGAGGCATTTCTTCCACTCCAGAGTTATTGGAGCCTGTCCTGCGACCACGGACTGCATTGTGTTGTGAGTTAATGTGAGAACAACAAACAAAAAACATATGGTACATATCCACTGCTGCAACTAACTACTACTGTAGAGCGATTGCTACCAATATTTTCGACTCCTTCACAGCGCAGTAGGGTGTTGACTCCGGCCTCGCACCCTAGAACCTAAACAGTCTCGGTACTGACGGGGTGGGTGCTATCATGTTACTATTATACGCAGGTTGGAACTACTAGCTAAACGCGAAAAGGACATTATTATTGATGTATGGAAGTAGCCTCATCATGTCGTATCGCTGTAGTATTTGAAAAAAAATAACCTCATCACTCGTACGTACGTATATCGTGTCGCTATGCGTATGATACCCGTGCGTGTACGTACACGTATGATACTGTAGTAATATGATGAGGGGAAGAACACGGTGAGCCCCCCCCCCCTCGCTTGCGATTCGATCGACGCCGTTAGCCATATCGATATGCAAGTCCGCCTTACAAGCGGGTCGTAGTAGGGCACAGCCCCCACCCTTCATGCGACTTGCCGAACACCTCACGGGCGCTCCACGCTTGGTACAAGCAATGCCCGCCTGGTCGATGAAAACCCGACTTGCTCCGTCCCGGCATTGTCGGCACGCGATGATCATACGGCATATATATGACTACGGCCATGCATGACATGATGAGTACGCCCCCCCCCCCCCTGTCCCCACAGAAAAAATGAAATTACAAAAAAACAGGACTGCCTTCGCTGTCGAATGAACAACACATTAGCTCCCACCGTACCACTACCTATTACTTGTAGGGACATATTCTACTCTTAAAAAAAACGGGCAGAAGGCGCCCCCGCGCGTTCGAAGTATCATACGCAGCTTGCAAAGATGAGAGGTTCCACGAAATCCTCGATCTCAGAGCTGTGTGTGTGTGTATTTTTTTTTCATTGGTACTTCCGGAGCAGACAGAAGGCGCCCCACGCCCTTCGTCAGAAAAACAAAAAATGGGACAAGAAAAGGAAATACCAAAAAAAAAAGAAGTGGATTCTCGCACGATGTATTTTATTTTACGATCGTAACAAGGAGTAGTGGTACAGCTACACTCACTTGGTATTCATGGTAGTGACCAAGTCGTAGCGGTGTCCTACCGTGACTCTTCCACTCTGACACGCCTCGCAGAACAGCGGTATGGGCCACAGCCGACAGCGGCGAAGAAAACCGACAAAGTGATATTGACCCCTCCTCGTCCTCTCCTACTACTGTTGATCTTTGTTAGCGTACCAGGTACGAGCAACCAATCGACCCCTCTTCCTCCTCCTCCTACTGCTGCCGCCGCTGCTTGCTTTGTATGAGTAACCGGCCCGAACCAACTTGGTCCGTTTTCTTACTACCGATGCCGTTGCTCTCGTACGAGTAGCCAGTCGCCCATTCACACCGACCCGCCACAAGTAGACCCGGGACTCGAAACGGCTGTCTATCCGTACAGCACTTTGTTGTCCGTATTCTGAGGCAACGCGCGAGGACCCCAAATGCCGCACTACATTTTCGCCATATTTCTTCGAGAAAGAGAGAAAGAGAGAAAGAGAGAAAGAGAGAGAGAGCAAAACAAAAATCCACAGAAAAGAGGGACCATCCTCGCGAGATTGGGGAGTTTTCGCTGGCCGATGAAGCGTGTGACGAACGCACACACACACAAAACTAAAAAATAATAAAAATCTTGTCACCTGGCCAAAACAAGCCAACGAAAAAACAAAACAAAACACAACGGTAAACACGTGATCCAAATATGTGCCACCTTGGAGAGAAGACTCCTCCTGCCGGCGCTCGGCCGCAGCAAAAGAGAAGCGAATGAAAATAAAAAAACACGACCACCACCGTACATTGATGCACGACATCGAAACAACGCACCCCTCCCCTATCTATACCCCCGCCACCCCCCCCCCCCCAACCCTCTTCCTCCTCCTACCCACGGCTTCCCTATACTTCCTTGCCCAATCACCCGCTTGCCGAGCAATATGCGTGGCATGACTGTCTTACATGCCGCGTCAATGTACCGCTACCGAGCAACGTATTTGAAAACCCCCCCGAGAAATCAACCCAGCTGAGGTCGAAGAACGCAATGCACGTGGCATGAGGCATGACTGCTACATGCCCCCCCCCCTCCCCCGCCAACACTACAATTGCATCCTGACACTATGGAAGCGTAACGCCTTTTTTCCCCCAAAAAAGGGTCCCGAGCATCCATCCACGCACGCGAGTAGATTCAACCGGGCCGATTTTTTTAGATTGGGCAAACAACAAAACAGCGCGGCCATTACTATTGAACCGGCGGAACCTCCGCGGAAACGCCGCCATCAGCGCCCAAAATTTAATATGAGTCTCAACAGTGTGACCATTACTGTAGAACCCACCAATCCCCCTCCCGAAAACGCCTGGTCGTATGGACCACCCACAAAAAATGAAAATGGATACATGGACGATTCTTATTTCAAACCTGCTGTAACACATCGGCATGCAACACCCCCCCCCCTAAAACATAAAGAAAATGATCACATGAACGATTTTTCAAGCGAACACATCAGCTCCAGCCACTGCAGGCCACTGCTGTAGAGCGCTTGAAACAGCAGAACACCGACGTGCAAGAACTCACTCACTCAGTGCCCTACACGAATCCAAAATGGCGCACAAGTCTCCATTCTGTTTATTATTGTCGTTGGGCACGACTCGCGGGCGATGCTGCGCAGCGTATCATAGTCAGACGGTCACGACAAGGAGCAGCAACAGCAGCGGCTTCGCGGGTGACTTACAGTCGACAGGATTGCAAGCACCCCTCTTCTCACCAACGAGACAAGCCTACAACAACAACAACAACAATAACAACAAAAACAAAATGACAGCCGAAAACACAAGACGAGAAATGCCACACGATCGTTCGAAGCCTAAATAAAAAAAGATAAAACCAGAAAAAAAAAAAATGGGACACCATGTGCACGCCACTCACGCCCCACACACCAAAACGGCAGCACTTGCGCGCTCGTCACGCCTCGTATAAAACAGCAAGCCTTGCTTACGACCAGAAACCGTCATCGAATCAAAACTCCCGGAGCACGGCTTATAGCGGCATCCATCATCCCAACCAACACGGGACACTGACATCATGGGGTTTACGCGGAGGGCAGCAACGACGGCGTCGCGCAAGGAAATACAGACAGCGAACACGAGAAACAGCACTTGACACACCTACAAGAGCAAGACACGACAGACAGATTGGGACCAGTCGAGCCTGATGAAATGCTTGCCGCATCCACCAAAGTCTAGATTGTCGACACCACAAGAGCATCCAACCGCGCAACTCAGCAAACCCCACAGGCGAAGAAAAGCCAGGCTACAGGAAGGGGGTGCCAACGTGACCAGAGGTGCGCACGCATGACCACCTCAAGCGACACACGCGCACAAACCCGACGGAAGCAGGGCGCCAGGGGGGGGGGGGGGGGGGGGGGGGGAAACAAGCAGAAGGGGGCGACAAAATGACAAAAGACACCCGCGATGCTCGTTTTTGTTTCCCCTGTTTTCCGACAAAAAGACGCTTTAAGGAAGCCCTCCTCTCTTCTCCTGCAAAAAAAAACCGTCGCGAGCTACGAAGGCATCTCCGTCTCCTTTTTCCTCGTCTTCTCGAGCTCCTTCGCTTCCAGCTTGGAGTTGTCGAACAGCGGGAAACCGTCGCGAGCTACGAAGGCATCTCCGTCTCCTTTTTCCTCGTCTTCTCGAGCTCCTTCGCTTCCGGCTTGAAGTTGTCGGAACAGCGGGAAACCGTCGCGAGCTACGAAGGCATCTCCGTCTCCTTTTTCCTCATGTTCTCGAGCTCCTTCGCTTTTAGCTTGAAGTTGTCGAACAGCGGGTACCTGATTTCGCCCTTTTTGAACGTGGGCCGTTTTTTCGTCGGCTTCTCCGCCGCGGCCTTGCGGGCCTCAGCCGCCCCCACGGCCCAAGTGTCCGACATGTGGATGCCGTCCATGTCACAGTGCGACCACTCGAAGGTGTCGTAGATGTACGACAGCTTATTCACACGGGGGTCGAGGGCCTGCAGAATCTCCCTATTGGTGAGAGAGTTCCCGCTCACCTCGTCCCCCTTGATTCCCGTGCGCGCCATGAACCCCGGGTCTCCGTCGTCAACCGCGAGGCCGAACGGGAAGACGTCCGAGCCGCGGTGGCCCGCGCAGTCCTCCCCGTAGAGGCTCAGGACCTCGAGCGAAGTGGTGCCCGCCTCTTCGTCCAGGACGTACGTGTCCGCGTCGGGCCAAGTAAGGTCGGTCATCGTTCCGGTAAGCCTCTTGAACATCCAGAGCCGCTCCATCGTCGGGTGCGTCACCCAGAATGATGGGTCGAGCGAGGAGCTCGCCTGCCGCACGATAAACGTCGGAAGAGAGTAGGTGAGTGGGTGGATGATTGGGTGGGTGGGGAGGGGTTAACATGGAAGCAGGAAGGAGGCTTTTGGTGGGGGTTGGTCGGGAGGAGGAGGAGGAGGAGGAGGGGTTGCCAAGAAGCCATGTGTCAGCAGAGGAGACGCGGGGGGGGGGGGGGGAAACTCGAGGCTTTGTTAGCGCGTTAGGCGTTTCAGCTAGGGACTCCAAAACGTCGGGGGGGGGGGGGGGGGGGTTGAGGGTTAACAAAGTTGCATGTGGTTTTGATAGCGTGTTTGGCTTTCTTAGCTACGAAAACGGAACGAGTTAGGCGCGGCTTTACTGATGGGAAAAAACCCTCCTCGGGGCAAACAAATGTGGGGGGCGGTCTGGTAATTTACCCGGTCTCTATTTGGTACGTTCGAACGATGACGATGAGCACAGCATGAAAAAAAACGATCGGCTTTGGGCCCCAATTCCAACCTTCAAATACGAGTACTGACCTGGTAGTTTCGGGTATCGTATCGGAAATTCCGATATATTGGAACTTACACATCTCGTTTATCAATAAATCGTATCGGAAGCGTTTTTCCTTCCACCCCGAGTCATTCCCGTACATACGGTACAATGTTTCACACGGAATAAAAAAACCCCGACATACCAGGTACCAGGGTAGGTTTGGTATCGAGAATTGGATTCGAAATCGCGTCTATTTGATTTTCCGGTTGTCGAAATCGTAACGATTTCATTTTTTGGTATATGAAATCGCACCGATTAGATATTTTTGGGGTTATCGAAATCCAACCCATCTGATTTTTTCTTTCGTCAAAGTGGTATCGATTTGATTGTTGACTGTTCGATATCGCATGGCATGCGCCATCGAACACGATCTCGATCTCCCATCACAGAGAGATGCATGTATGCATGCACACGTGGGGAGTTCCGTTCGACACGGGTTTATACATATGACATGCAGTGCAAGCAAAGGGCGTTTTCCTTCACCTGCAAGTGGTCGCCATCGTTAGCGACCCCGTTGCACAGGGTCGCGATGATTTGTCTCTGGACGTCGTCGCTGTAGCCGTCCACGTAGCTGGAGACGAACACCATCGACTCCATAATAAGGATGTAGTCATCGCCCTGTGTCAGGTCGAAGTCCAGGCAACCGCACTTACCAGATTGCAGCACCTGCGACCGACACGATAACAGCAGGCGAAACCATGGGGCGTGGGGGGGGCGGGGTAGGCGGCACCAGATGAACAACGAAACAAGTCGAGCACCAATCACACCAAATATGTATATGGGGTATCTACGCATATAACTGCTGTCGCTATTTTTTCTTCATGTGATAGGATATGTGTGTGACATGTACTGTAGGAATTTCGCGAGGCTGGTACTAAATGTATCTAGATTTTGCGTGCCTCTTTCACGAAACTGATCAAGTACAACCCTGTATCCTGGAGCATAAATACACCTTATAGTCTTTCACGAAAAATAACAAGTAAGTGCATCCTCCCCTAATATCTGCTTCTT
Organism: Nereocystis luetkeana; assembly: GCA_031213475.1. Classification (NCBI taxonomy): domain Eukaryota; class Phaeophyceae; order Laminariales; family Laminariaceae; genus Nereocystis; species Nereocystis luetkeana. The sequence continues at coordinate 215,260 of JARUPZ010000007.1, forward strand.
ACACGTGATATATAATACTTCGTACAATGCTATATTTCCATTAATAGTAGTAGAGCTATATATATACATGATACATTCTGGCACCTAAAACTGTCTCCAATTGCTGTATGCGTTGGTGGAAGGCGTAACAAGGAACAAAATAAATTCAGAAAACGGGCAACAGAAAGCGGACAGTTTTTCGTGGTCGTCGGATTGAGCGGGTCTCCACATTTCTAATCCTCCCGCTTCACATTTTTCTATGCCCGGCTTCACCCCGTTCAAAAAGGCGCCTCTTTTTTTTTTAGTGTGTTGGTTGTAGGTTTTAGAAGACGGCCGGATAAAATAAGAACCATTTTTTTCGCGGAAATGTGATGCCCGTTCTGAATGCACTCATAATCCGTGACCACGGAGCTTGCGTTTCTATCAGGATGGAAAAATCTGTGCGGACATTGAGTTTGCTGTAAGTCGTTGGGGGTATATATGTATATATGATACCTGGTATCTACCTTCCTGAACAGGGTGGAGATCGTCGTCAAAACGAATGATCTTCACCTCGACTGGCTGGATTGAAGGAACAGGGAAAACTATTAATAGTATTGTATTTTACTAGTAAGTGTCGATCTCGATCTATTCAATCGGAATCGAACGATCGATATTGCGATTTTTCCTACTACAGTACGTTTCCCCGCATCTGAATAACGCCTTCAAAGCATTGCACACGACACAACAAACGCCCGTAGAACGCTCGATCGAATTCTCACACCAAGCTTGCGAAGGTGATTCTTGAGTACTTTTTCGATCTCACAGCTTGGTGTTTGTGCTTGTGTTTGTGTGAGTGTTTTTTTCTTCAAATTCATTTACTACATACCAGGTACACAAATACATACACATGGTAAACATGTTTATCTTCATATATTAATACCTGGTACCTGGTACGTCGTTTCTTCTATCTCCTTCATTGCTCACAGCGCGTCAGGCCACGAACACTCAACACGGCATGCCACACACAAGCAGCACGAACACATTAATTCATGCAATGGCGTTTCCCGCTCTCGTACTGCATGCTGCTCAGCTGATACTGCCGTGTATATGTCACGGAACGTCGAGACCCAATGCGTTGCAGCTGCAAAGTCACGTGCACAATTCATTTTGAAGAAAAACGAAACGCACAAGACATCTATCTATGAATACTCGTACCTGGTACATCATGTATGTGTAGTCTATCATGGGAGTGTGGTCGTGTGGTGGTATGATTTGAACAGCACAGGGTGTGCCGTGCTGTGCTGTGTTGTGTTATCACCGGGGCTAGATTACAGCACTGCTGTCTCGGTCTGAGCGGCTACGCAGTCGCGAGGTTAGAGTGACAGCCAGTGGCCGCCTGTGTCCCAGGATGATGGCAGGAGGCGGTATACCGTATGACACTATCACACGGGTGGTAAGATAACACCTTATCACACGGGTGATAACATATCACCGTATCACACGGGTGGTAAGACAACACCACATATATCACACGGGTGATAAGATAACACCGTATGACACTAGGGTGATAATATAACACCGTACCACACCAGGGTGATACCACAACACCACATCACACGGGCGATAAGGTAACACCCTATCACACGGGTGGTAAGAGACCACACCCCCTCGGACGAACTTCAAAGCTGGGTTTCTTGACAACGGGGAGAGAGTAAACGCTACTACACCGACGCCACCATTCCAAAGCCATTTTCCTTGGGTGTGCCCCCCCCCCCCCCCCCCCATGGCTAGAAGGCACGCGGGCCCGAAGCTCGTCCAAGGGGGCGTGTTATCTTGCTTTGCCCATGGTGCCACCATGCATGTGTGCACTTACTTTCTGCTGCAGGTTGTGCGTGCGCGAGTCAAGCCCCACGTGCCGACAGACTCGCATGCATGCCGAGGATCAAAACGAACACCTGGACCCGTGCTGACCGCTGATACTGCCTACTGCGGTACCATAGAGCTGGATTTTCTGAGATTACACATGCACACTATGAACACCAAAGACATCGACGTTTGACCCCCATCTATTTTGACGAGTGACAAAAGCTTCTAATACTTGCAAACGGGGGAGACGGGGTTTCGAAGGTAAAAAGCACGGGTTAACCCCTTTAGAACAGCAGTTTTGATTTGGGGACAAAACCCTCAAATTCTAAGTAATTTGTCCCCAAAACGGGACTGCAGTCCTAAAAGGATATAACCCGCTCACATAGAGCTCTGCTGCCATCACGTTTCGGGGGTACAAAAAATTACTCAAGATTCGACTGCAACAATGCCAGCAGTGTCAAACAATGTTTTTGTATTTTATGTGAGCAACACACACCTGCTACTGTAGCGTACAAATATTACACCTATACAACACGCACATGATGACACAACCCCTCCGACAGACCTTGGGAGCCGATTTTCTCGCTAAGTGGGAAAGCGTACTGAATACGATGAGCGACGCACGCGCCGATGGAAAGGTCTCGAGAAGATATTTTATATTTCCAACGACACCATGATCGTCGGGTGTGCTCCGGCCGTAACCATTTGAGGGCGAAACACTGCAGCAGTCCCGCATGGGAGACAAACTACTTAGAATTTGAGCGGTTTCCCCCCAAAACGGGACTGCTGCATTTTTTTCTAAAAGTGTTGTATGTTTTGGAGAAATCCGGCTCTGAAATTCATCCCAGGGGGTGTGTTACCTCATCACCCTTTTAATAGTGTGATAGTGATATACCGCACTCCTGTTTAACAGCATGAGCACACCCCCCCCGGTAGTATCTATCGAATCGAACGCGTTTTGCCCTCCACCTCCTGGCATCCCCATCCTGTTTAGTATACACATACATCTATCGGACGAAAGCTCCTATCTATTAATAGTATCGAAACACCAGGATCATGCCGACTACCACTCTGTCCGGGGATATCATAATCATTTGAAACTTTACATGAATAGGAAACAGGCATAATATTACCGACCAGGTTGGTAGTTTTTTTTCTCCTTGTTTTTCATCGCGATCGTACAAAAACTCGCTTTTTCGTTTTTTTTTTTTCATTTTCATCCGCCTGGTGGCAAGCATGCATGCGTGCGTCACCTGTCCCGGAGTCTCGTCGACGTTAGCCAGCGTCTCGCACTTGAACAGGCCCGCCCTGAAGAGGTTCTTGCGGTGCACGAAAGAGAAGTACGCCAGCTCCGCAGATATCTCCTTGCCCACGAGCGCAGCGATCTTCTCGTAGGTCTCTTCGCAGTCCATGACGCCGCCAAGCCAGACGTGCACCGGCCCGTGAGGACCGTACAGGCTTTCCCACACCCACGAGTAGAAGTCTGTGTACGCGGTGTTGAGGTCGTAGTGGGACTGGCAGCTGGGCCACGGGTACTTCTCCTCCACCCTGACGCCGCACATCTTCCCCATCCCCCGCGAGAGGTATCTGTGGCGCATACGTCCGTGGGGGTACACGAGCGCGGCGGGGCACAGCCTCGGTTCAGCCGCGACTACCTCGGCGTTCTCTTGTCTCACCGTCTGCCAGGCTGCGACCACCTCAACCGTATAGACGGTGGTACGTATCATACCGCTCGGGATACCGAGTACGGCCTAGAATCAGGACGGAACACTGCTGCTAAAGGTGTGCCATTATTGTTGTCCTTTGGGGTAGAACTGGCGGTACGACCCATTCTGGGGGGCAAAATACGTAGAATTTGAGTGGATTGTCCCCAGAGCGGAACTGCAGCAAGTAAAACAGTGAAGGGTTGGACCTGCAAAATACTGCAGTGTACATTGTACCTATTGCTGTAAATCTGACGCGAATTCCAAGTGTTATTTCCCTCACGCCGGGAGCGTAGTCCCAGCGGGGTAATTCATAGTGTGAAGACGACCCACACAGGGCCGGAAATACTAGAGAATGTTCCACGAAAAGCAAGGGTTGAGCAAATGGACAAATGGTTACAAAGACCTGTCGCCAGGAACTCGCGCAGAAGGATACTCGAAACTGTCGTCACCTATTAATAGCGTGCGTTTGTGCGGGCGTACGGCGGCCCCTTTAGGCGCTCGAACCCATGGGCTGTGTCACGAGGGGAGAAAGGGCCGAAGTCTTGTCGGGATAAATACAAGGCAATAGCCGCACTAGGGAGGAGGAAGATCAGCTTACTTTGTGACCCCTAAGACTATTACGGGGGACCATAGTAAACAGGACCTGCGGTACACACAAAAACCTATATATTTAACTATTTCTACGAAGAATATTAGGCCCTATTTACTATGCCCCCCCGTATTACATGTAGGGAGGGCGAATATAATAAACAATAAACAGGATGGAAACAAAAATAATAATACACATATATAGACTCGATCGGGGTCCTTTTTTGACGGCTGGATGCGTGCGTGTGTGTGTGTGCTCTTCATATTAAACCGTTCTTCCTGCCCGTCGACATCCAGCACAACCAGTGTCCGTGCCGATTCTCCAATCCTAGAAGCGATAACAAGTTCTGTGGTCACAAAGCTACACGCCACAGAGGTACGGCAACACGATGGCTTACCGGTACGACAACACGCACAAATAACACATTCACAGTCACGACCCTCCAACAACCAACCGACCCGCTGTCGTCTCGAGCACACTAAAGGCTCGGCCGAAACAGCCGACATCAAGAACCATGCTAGCCGGACATGAGATAGCATAGACCACACGCACCATGGGCATGTCCGGTAAAAACTGCCGCATAAAAATACCGCCGCGCACGACAGGAAACCCCTCAAGAAGTTATTCACTCCTCGCGTCAAAATCCCAAAACAAAAAAAAAACAGGGCGCACCGAAACAGTATCACGAACAAGCACTATCAACGCAGCAAACCTATCGGTTCATGGTCTTATCACTAGCCCATTTCGACCCGTCGAGGTCTTCCCATACTTGACTTCCCAGCGTAAAGTGTGGGCAGTTCCTTCACGGATGTCTGGCAAGGGTACCAATAAAAAACCCTATCAGGAGACACATTCTTCTAAGCGCAGTCCAGCGGGCATGTTTCGCTAGAAGTCCTCTCAACTACTTTAGATACAATCCCACATTAAACCAAAAACAAGTTTTTCCCAAAAAAAAGCTGGGTGCAGTTCTGAACCCTTTTAGGACCGCAGTCCCGTTTTGGGGACAAACTACTTAGGGTTTTGAGTGTTTTGTCTCCAAACCAGGACTGCGGTCCTGAAAGGCTTTCAGACACACGAAACACACACAAAAACGCACAACTCACGCTCTGTCGTTCACGTTCCACGGAGCTCTGAGCTTGCTGTAGACGTCGACCTCAAGCCTCCCTGGGTTGTTGGTTTTCATCTTCGGGATTTCCGTGTATCCCCACCGTCCGTCCTTGAGCTGAACAACGCGAACCCGACGCACAAACGAAAACAAAGAAAACAAACGTGTGTCTGTGTTGTATGTGTTTTTTCACGTTGCACTGATTTTTCGACAGTTCATACCGTACCTGTCGACAATCCAGCACAGTGTGTGCCACAAACTGTGTTCTTCACAATACCCCGTTCTTTCGACGTACGCGTCGACAATCCAGCACAATTAGTGTGTGTTCTTCAATAATACGCCGCTCCTTCGACACACCCTAGAGAGACACAAGCATCCAGCACACACGGTGTCCGTGCCGACTGTTAGCCCTAGAGAGACACAAGCTCTGTGGTCACATAAATACGACTCGGCAAAGATGCGTACGTAAAACATCAACGAGCAATAGCTTGTGTTTGTAGACACGTTCTCCCTGATGGACAGTATACCGTATGCTGTACCGAGTTAACACTATCACACTAGGGTGATTAGATAACACACCCCCTCGGAGGATTTTCAAAGCTGATTTTCCTCGACAGCGGGGAGAGTGCGCACACACACGCCGAGCGGATGCGCCAACACCTGCAAGGACCTAGACGAGGAATTTTCCAATCCACCAGTTACCTTGCGTGCCAGCCCCCTTTTGTTTTTTCGAAAGTTCGGCTCGGAAGAAACACCCCAGGGGGTACGCTATCTTGCGCGATATATACATACACACACACGGCAACAGGCAAATCAGTTGTTGGGCTGGATTCACCGCCCAAGTAATAACTAGCCATCAAGTCCAGCCATGGCATGCCTTACCATTAATAGTTGGCTTGCTTGTCCACCCAACTTTCAACCAGTTGTCAAGTCCAGCAATGGCATGTCTTACTAATGTACTTCGCTTTCTTCGCCACGCAACCAGCAACTACACAAATCATCACTTTTGCGCCGACATGAAAGTCGGATCGAACAGAAAAAGACAGGAGTCAAGCAACCCTTTTTACGACCACACGCCCTTAGCGAAGACGTGATCCTTAGAATTAGACTTTTTAATAGATACATATATGGTTTTGTACCGTGCAGCAGGAAAGGGATTACACAGTAGTACACTTTATACGCCCACCCAAAGAATTCTCCCCCGCTCATTCTAAGTAGCACGCCCCCCTCCCCCCCCAAACTAGTTTGCAGTCCTTGAGAGGTAAACGGAACCGCAAAAAGGAGACGGACAGGAGAACCAACGCACCATGAGGTCATTAGGGTCGTGTCGGCCGAACCACTCCGCCGAGAAGAGCGGCGAGTTGTCCTGCGGCTCGATGATGTCCTCGCTGTTGCCGCCGAACGTGGAGCTCTCGATGGTGAAGTCCCAGTACGGAACGGTCAGCTTCGGGTTCACTACCTGGAGGTTGTACTCGAAGGTGTTCGTCATCATGGAGTGGCTCGACAAAAACCCGAGGCCATCGTGGAACTGATACACAAGATCAATGAAAGGTGGGGGGGGGGAAGACCGGCAAGGCAAAGCAAGGCAAGGCAACGCAAGGCAACGCAAGGCAAGGCAAGGCAAGGCAAGGCAAGGCAAGGCAAGGAACGGCAGGGCAGGGCAAGGCATGACAAGGCCAGGCAAGGCAGGGCAAGGCAAGGCAGGGCAAAGGTGGGTGGGAAGACGCGGGCGATGAAGAAGCTTGGCGTGGGAGACATAATTTGCATCAACATAGATATTGCATCGTTCGGTTCGGTTGACGGTTCGGCGAGTGTCTCAGCGGTGCTCCATCAGGCATCACGCGTCAATGGTTGCTGTTGATATCATATCGGTATTTGATACGCACTCCTCATCTGTCTGACAAAACAAAACATTGAAGTCGGCGAAGAGATTAACTACAAACCGTGACAAAACATTTTCATACAACATAACACCATGCCATCGTACTGACGAGGAAAGAAAGAGCTCAACACTTAATCTTCTCTCGAGAAAAGTAGTTGCCTTACCTCGGACTCAGAATGTATGAACCCTCATCGGAACCGTTTCCAGCCACGATAAACAAAAAAAGAGACGAGCGCCGTTTTATCATATATACCACGCGTCTAGGCCAGACCAAGAGCATTCATCACTGCGAAAACTCAGGGCTCTGCTCCGGCGTGACTGATGCTGTCGAGAAAAAAAAACCTCTTGAGAATTGGATTTCAGGTTTTTTGTCCCCCAAATGGCAGGTCGGTCCGGTCTTAAAAAGGGGTTATTACGGGGGACCATAGATGATAGGACCAAATATCGTTAGTAAAAGTAGGCATATATATAGGTTTTTGTGTATACTATAGGTCCTATTAACTATGCCCCCCCGTAATAGATAGTTGTGAAATACTCTCGACGTCTTAAATATAGGTTTTTGTGTATACCATAGGTCCTATTAACTATGCCCCCCCGTAATAGATAGTTGTGAAATACTCTCGACGTCTTAAATATAGGTTTTTGTGTATACCATAGGTCCTATTAACTATGGCCCCCCGCAATAGGTAGTTGTGAAATACTCTCGACGTCTTCTTCCTCCGAACATCTCCAACGGTGGGTGGGTGGGTGGGTGGGTGCCCCGCACTTCTCGTATTCTGATGCGTTGGAGCACTGACGGTAATAAACGCGGCCGTGGCAGTGGCACTATTTTATCTGCTGCTTCACCGTTTTACAGTAGTACTGCACCCTTCAAGCACATACAGCTCAATCTAATCCCAAGTGATTTATCCCCAGAGCGGAACAGCAGCCCCCAAGGGGATTTGTAGCCAGACTTCAGAGGGCACCGTTGACGGCAACCAAGTGGCGGCCTATTATTGTCGTGGGAAAAGGCTTGCTGCCGCAAGAACGGTACACAGCATCAGCGCAGGCTAGCACGCCGCCATACGCGGAGTGAAAACCAAGTCGCGACTACGCGAGCTTCGGGCCCCTTTTCCCTACAACATCCTTGCACAGCAGTGCGTTATTTTCGATGAGTTCTTCTGACGATATTCTCAATCTCACGCAGGTTTTTCTACGAACATCTCAACGTCAAAGGTGAGCGTGAAAGTTTTTTTTTTTTTTGCTCCAGGCACGTTTTCGTGTACTTCTTTTTATTTCCGGACCCGGGTTTAATGACTCGGAACGCCATCTCTCTCGCTTTTGCTGCTGCATACCGGAAAAAAGTCTGGCATACTGCTCTGCTACTAACACGAGTCGTTGCTGCTGAACAAAATCATCATAAAAAAATCGGGTGATCTTAGTTATTAAATCTGTAGTCTATACCAGGGGGTTCATCAGGGCTCCGGCGCGCAAACAGGAGCCAGAAGGCGTGCTACGCGCAGCGCAACTCGTGGTACGCGCGTTGCGCGCAACGTAACACACGCCGCGCGGAGGCCGCCCCACGCCTAGGTTGGGCTACTGGTAAAAGGTTAGCCAATCGCCTACCCAATCTAAGCCTTACAACACTCTTCCCCCCCTCAGAACAGCGGGGTCCTTGGCCTTAGTACGGGGCCGTACGTGCCTAGCCCGATGTTCTTACCAATCTCTGGGGGACCCACGAGGAGTATCTCATCAGGTTCTTGCCATGAGGAAATTCCGTTTCCGTAAAAAAAAAGCGTTTTCACGGTGGACATGAGGCTCTAACTCCCGACCAATGACCCATCTCCTGCCGATAGACGCCTTCTGTTAAGGGGGGCTTAGTCCGGTGGGCTACTGGCGAGACGATAACCAATCGCCCACCGAATCTTAAGCCTTGAAACATATGGCAAACAAAAGCGACATAGATAGGCGTGAAACGTATGCCCGATAACCACTCGACTGAGTGGGCGAAAACGCCTCCTTTTAACGTTAAAAAAACGTGCCTCATTTCCCCCCCCCCCCCCGGAAACACCCGCGCCACATTTTTTAGCTCGCTAAAAACGTTTCGCGGCCCGAAATCCGCGTCACGGATTCCGGCACCAGTTGCACAAAAAAAAACGCGATTCGTACCCAAAGGCTGCACCTGCGCATCCTCGAATTAATGCCCCGGTGTATAGATGCAACTCGTAGTCGTAGCGGAAACATTTCAAAGGGTGCGGTGTGGTATGCTGGTGCTGATGGCGTTGAAACGGGCAGTGCTGGTGCAGTAGGGACTGCCACTCACCATGGTACCGTCTACCCGAGCAAATGGTTGGGGGCTCACCGCACACGAGACGAAAATAGCCGTAACCCTAGCCCCAACCGTAACGCCCTAAGGCAATCAAACCCAATCAACCATTGGTTAACGTTAATTCCTTCTGTGTCACGCACACAGCAGCGTGGGTCACCTATCTTCTCGAAAAAAGGGGGGGGGGGGTGTGTGTTTTCTATTAATACCAGCCCAACTGTTTTTTTTTTTGTAATCAATCTGTGAATACGAGAAAAAAAAAAGAAAAGAAAAAAAAAAAACTTTTCGCGTCGACTCACGTGGTCACACTCGTATCCGCTCGCTGCCATGAAATGCAACCGGTTGATAGCCCAGATGTCGGAGTAATCATTGCCGTAGAGCTCCTTCCCCTCTCCGCCCTGGACCCTGACGTCCCACAGAATCGCCATCTGAAACGGGGGCAAAGGGTACAGGAATCGCGAGACAACGCATGTTTACGGCGTACCTTAGTGCCGGGCAGTTTCGAGCTGTGACGGGCGGAAATGTTCGAGGTTGAGTCGCTACTACCCGTAGTAGGTACCAGGGTGGTAGGTTTTAGTATAAAAAGGTGGACCATAGTAATGAGGACCCATCCTATAAACAAAAAAATATGTATTGCAGTGTTTTTAGTAAAGAATATTTGGTCCTGATTAGTCCGAATACTGTACCCTCGTCACCGGGGCCCGTTTCTTGGTGGAGGAAGGGCCTCGTTCAAGCAATATCTGGTGTTTCGGTTGACGGCTCTTTTGCTCTCTTGTTCCTTCACGAACAGGCGCCACGGAAATATCTGGACTAAACGTGGAAAAGAAGAGGCATATCATGACACACAAACTATAGACGTACGCATCTTACCTGTGATTGTTTGCACGATACACACTTGTATCTACATGGTATTTAAACTACTGCATGGTATTAAAGGAGCGATTGACGAAAGGGACAACCCCCCCCCCGCCCACATTGACATAAAAACAATTTTGCTTCGCCGACACGGACGTCTATGCTCCGTCTAATCGATCCCGCATCAAACTCTTCAGCGTTGTTGGACGAACTCCCAAGACCCCTTCCAACCACCCAGCGAATTTTCTTTCCTGTTGGCGCCAGTTTTGTGGATGAACGAGAGTGATAAAAACTGCGCAGTCATATTTTGCCTCTTTTTTACTTGCACTTAGGCGAGGGTATAACCTGTCGCTTCTACGTACTAGTACGGAGGACCATAGTAAACAGGACCTACGGTATACACAAAAACCTATATACTTCACTTTTTTTACCAACAATATTTGGTCCTATTTAGGCTCATTCTTATCGGAGAGCTTTTTTTTCCCCAATTTTTCGACATCTTTTTCGCGCAATTTTTCAATCTTCCATATTTTCCTGTTTTTTTTTTCCAAATATTGGAATGTTAACGAACTTGATATTTTTGCTTCTGGAAAATTGCACGAATAGTGACAGAACGCCTCCGTATATCGATACATATCTCCAATTATTTCCAAACTTTGGAAAATTTGGAAAAAACGCTCTCCGATAAGAATGAGCCTTACTATGATCCCCCGTAATATCAATAAGTTTGGGATGTCCTCTTTTTGGTCACTACTTACGAGTATCCCTTACCTGGTACTGATTGTGTTATCGTGTCTCGTTGCGGTGTGGGTATACACCCCCCGGACTGGCTCGAAAACACCACCGCTGGCCGACAGCAGTGCTCGCTCTTTGCTGTGGCACAGCTAAAGGACAAATCGGCGTCCCACCTTCAACAGACCTCTACAACAGGGCACATACATATATATATCAGCACCTGATTAGACACTATTAATACCTGGTATGTATGGGGTAAGGGTTTGTATATACTAAATTATGTTACTGTTTCGGTGCCAGGTATGTACCAGGTAGATATCGACGAGGAAAAAAATACATGTACGAGAATAACAGAGGGTATATATATATATTACTCCTTGAATTCTGCAGCTTCCGATTTTGTCTTCCTTTTTTTACACGGACTACTGTTGTGTTTCCTGCATGATGAGGCAAACCCGTACTACGGACGATCGGAGTAGTACCGTTCAGTATCACACACAGCTTGCACACAAAGATGAGTTTTGACGAGGTATTATTCGATGTATGGAGAAAAATAAAAAACCGAGCTGTGATGAGATCGAAAATGTGCTCAAAAGTAATCTTCACAAACATATTTATAATCTTGATAATCCGATCGCACGTGTGTATATTAAATATCGAGTATTAATATTACGGGGGGCCATAGTAAATAGGACCAAATCTTGATGGTGAAAACAGGAAATTATATTGTTTTTTGTGTGTACGATAGGTCCTATTTACTACCAGGTATGTTTCCCCGTAATAGCAGGTTTTTATGTTACACCACGACCTTCGTACCAGATAGATATGTATGGTTACACCGCTCTGTCCCGAAATATAAGAACCCTTTAATTTATCAAATAGTCTAAACTTGGTGATTATGTTATGGGACATATTGGTAGAGTATAGAGCATCCACCCTTTTCTTCGTTTACTGGTAGTTGTTTGTTGTTGTTGTTGTTCTCACATTAACTCACAATTTAATGCAGTCCGTGGTCGCAGGACAGGCTCCAATAACTCTGGAGTGGAAGAAATACCTCAAGTAAAAACAGAGGCAAAAACAAAAAACAAGCATACGCACTCCACCACTGCGGACACCAGGAAAGCAAAAAAGGAGACTATTGACAGCAGACAAAAACCTAAAAAAAGAAGATGGAGAGAAGCAAAAAAAAACAAGAAGAAAAAAAAAACAGAAGCAGTTAGCAAATCGCAAAAAGGCAAAACGGACCATACTAACAAAGACACACAGAGGTACGTACAAACGGGAATGAAAGAAAAATGAAAAAAAAGAAAGGACAAAAAAGCGATAATCACGGGCGGGGGGGAAAGAAAATACGAAAGGCCGGCACTGGAGTACCCAACGGCAGCGCTCGTCAACCGTATAGAGTCAAATACCGTACTGGTAGGCGATAATGGTAATTTCAGCATACCAGACGCGATGGTCTGAATTTTTCATTCCGTGACTTGTGCACGTATAAATATTACACAAGTTTGGTATCACACCTGCCAGCCTGAGTACGTATGTATGTACGCATATAATCAAAATAATGTAAATAAAACTATTTAACCCCTTTAGCACCGCAGTCCCGTTTTGGGGACAAACCACTCAAATTTCAGGTAGTTTGTCCCCAAAACGGGACTGCGGTTCCAAAGGGGTTAAGATACTGCAACTATTAATATTAATATTAATACTCGTACGAGCATGTGGTATTCATCATGGCTGTTATTATCATAGGAGCACCAACAACAGCAGCAGCTATAATATATACCTGCCGATAGTAGGAGCCATATGTTAGGCTCTCGTAGTAGTGTACTTGAAGTAGACTGAAACCAGGTAAGTATGCCCTCCGCACATTATTTTGCAGAGAAGACTCTACGATGTATGTATAAACATGCAGCATGCACCAGCACGAACAGTGGTGACCACATGCGAGTCATAACACAAACAACAAACGTCGGGTCCTGAGATAAAACTACCATTATTTCACAGGTACCGGTACTTCGTACTGGAAATAGACTTCATTATTTATTTTGCGAGTTCGGGCAGACGAGATTATCTTGTACGCACGAAAATGTGTTACACCATGAATGTGGTGGGCATAAACGTACCAGAGGTCGGTAGCCCACAAATGTTAATGCTTACTTGAAGTCATTCGTACTGTTGTTGCAAACGACAAACCATTGGAAAATATGAGCATGAGCCCATAGATACGTCGCATCAAGTAATAGCCCTGGGCTTTAGTTTCTCGTACGTATGATATGCTAGTACCTAATCCTATTCATACCAGGTATGTACGTGCACATGACGACAGGACAGGAGGCGGGACGAGCTCAGCAATTAGTGTAATATTGAACGGCGAGTGTTAAGGTGCTCCAATACAACAATAAATGGTATCCCGCATATAGATCCAGCGCAACAGCAGCGCACGGCTACGAGTTCCGGTGGACATCGCACTGCTGTATACCTGGTACAGTATAAGAAGCTTTTTTGTTATTATTGTTGTTGTTGTTGTTATTGCTGCTGCTGCTGTTGTTATTGTTGTTGCTACTATTGCTGCTGCTGCTCCTCCTCCTGCTGTTGTTGTTGTTGTTGTTGTTGTTGTTGTTGCTATTATTGCTGCTCCTCCTGCTGCTGCTCCTGCTGCTGGAGCGCTGTGGCAGAGCAACTATTATATTAATAGTACTCCTCTTATTAATACTGCTGTACTAATTAATACCTGGTACACAGAAGAACACTCACTTGTACCAGGTACTTCTTTACGGAAATTGTTTCGCACTGGTGCACGCTCGCACGTGACGGAACAACATGAAAATATGGTGGCCAAGTCACAGCACAGCAGGCCACGCAAGGTAGAAGATAGAGCGAAACATCACATTGCTTGCTGAGGGTCTATGTGCAGCTTATGCCACGGGGCACTCTGAGCAACGCCTTGGTACCACGCAGCACACGAGGCAGCACTGCCGTGCTCACATACATGCTCGCTGCACCCTCAAACCCCTAAAACACGCCTTTTTGTTCTTCAATGCACAGCAGTCAGTCACTCACCGAATCAAGAAGCTCAGTCCTCTCATCGTCCGTAAGCGTCCTTATCTCCCTCCGCACATACTTGACCATCACGGTATCCGTGAACATGCGAGTCGTGCCGCCCGACGGGTCGGTCTCGGTGACGGTGACCGTATTCCAGTCCAGCAGCGTGAACACAATGGATGCTTCCGGGCCGGAGGCAGAAGCAAGCACCTTGTCCTCTCCGTCCTTCTCCCGCACCTCCCACATGTAATCGTGGCCATCCTTCGGATTTGCAATCGTGAGCGTGGTTTCCCGGTACGGCTCGGCCAAGTGTACGCCCTGCAGCCACGGGATTAAGCCGCCGGGCTTGCCGTCTCGGGTGTGGTAGAAATTTGTGACTGAGAAGGAAAGCTCAGCGTCCATGGGTGGCGAGAGGTAAGGCTTCCCTGCCGTGACCTTCGGCTCCGCCCTTGGGTGAGATTTGCCCGCCGGACCAGAAGAAGAACCGGACTTGTCTCCGTCTCCGTCAACTACGATATCTAAGCTGCCAACAACAACCCCAGGCGTCACCGCAGGTGGCGACCCCGACCGGTTCACGAACATGACGGTTCCAACGCCCATCGCGCAGATTATCCCCGCGGTTACCCAGCTTCTTCGGCTGTACCCACGCGAGCTCTCCGGCATGTCATACGAGCCGTGCGACGCCCCTACCTTCTCTCGCTCCAGGAGTGATTCCCTCGCCTGTGCGCTCAGAAGCTCAGGCGAAGACGATCGGGACGTCGACTGATCGTCCAGCGACCCGTACGTCCGAGAAGCACCGCGGTTTTCCATGCCGTCCACCCCTGGCCAGACAGGTTCCAGTCCTGCTGCCGAGATTGCACAATGTCAGGGTGTGGGTGGCGGCCGCTACTGCTGCTGCTGTGGTGGTAGATGTACGAGTTGGAATGATTTGCGGGGGTGCTGCTGCCGGACAAAGAAGGTTTCTGAGCCCCGCGAAGACACGCCTCAGTACTTCAGTGGAAAGTCTCTGAAAAAACCGTCACGGTTTTTTTTTTCCAGCGCAGTGTTTATTTTTTCTTCACAAAAATTCAAATTTCCGACGCCTCTATCAAAAGATTATTTTGAGGGCTTCGTGGCTGTTTCATCTTCATCCATCAGCAAGAGGCGTCAAAGAATATTGACTGGTGCACATTATTTGAGACCAATTGTTGGTCCAACTATTCATATACGTATCTCCAACAAAAAGGGGGTTCTCGCTACTATCCCACCCCTGATAGTCTTCCGCATAATATGTGTGTGTGTTCTTCACATTAAACCGTTCTTTCTACCCGTCGACATCCAGCACAACAACCAGTGTCCGTGCCGATTCTTCAATCCTAGAAGAGATACAAGTTCTGTGGTCACAAAGCTACGCCACAGAGATACTACGTTGCCACGTGTGCAGTAAGCACTGCGGTGGGCAATGCAAAGCCATGCCATCATACTATTAGTAGGTACGACAGGCACGACATACACAATCTGTGAAATAGTGAAACGAAAAGAAACAACGAAAGAGAAAACAAAAACAAAGTAGACAAATCGTACAGCAGTATGATGGTAACATATTATTATCGGGCTTGCCATCCGACAATGTGCAGGATGAGATTTCATGTTGGCCAATCAGAACATTCCTGAAGGAAGAAATCTGCGTTATACGGAGGAAACCTACACACCAAGTCTATCTACCTTCTACAGCAGCAGCAGTATGCTTTCTTTTACTGTGTTTTATGTATGTGTTGCCTTCGCTCCCTCGTACTTCTTAGTATGTATGTCCGGTTACTTTTATTCTTGAATCCTGACCCGCATCCAAGCTCCATCCCCACGCTATCGGTGTGGGTCTGTCATCTCCTCCCCCCCTGCCCCTTCTCGATTCCTGGCGGCCCCTAAGCTGGAGTCAAAATCAATCGTGATGCCGTCTTCAAAATGGCGACCTGTGTATTAAAAATAGTCACCGAGACGATTTGGAGTAGGCGTTCCTTCACCAATCCTTTCCTTCCAATCGACCCCCCCCCCCCTCCCCTACACCAGCAGCCAGCTGACCGATGAACTTACTGCCTTTTACCCCGAGACTCCCATATCATGCCGCGGTGTGCTATAGATACGAGAACGACAACAACCGTGTAAAAATAATACCAGGTAGTCAAAAACATTTTGCTTCCGAAGTTGTATCATATTTAACTTCATGCGCACCCCCCGCTCGGAGCAAGGGGGGTGGAGAAAGGCGCAGACCCCCGCGGCTGCTCCATGGACCAGTAGCAAAGCCCCCTGCCATCATCCGGGAACGTTGTGAGTCAAACTCCATCCCCAAAAGTAAGTGGCGATGTCTATCTCTCGACGCCAGCCTAAACAGGCTCAAATGACAAGACAGAGGAAAAAAACGAAAAACATAATCTTGCAGTTACTACATATCTGGTATTTTTTTTTGGAACAACACCATATCTATCTCCTCGGAGTCTTTTGAACACTTCCTGACCCGACCCGACCCGACCCGTGACAATTTGAACACCACGTGACCCGAACCGCGGTACACATTGTCGGAGGACAAGCGTGATAATGATGTAAAAACGATACGTACCGTATTTACGAAGCACACACAATACATACGTGTACGTACTGAATGTGGTGTACCAGGTAGTATTCAATAGATTCTGAACATACGTACCAGGTACTTAATACACTCGCGTAAAGTACGTACCAGGTATATACACGGTGTATGTATACCGGCACAAAACAGAACACGTAAACCGTAAGAGATGCACTCCACGCCCCGTGCCATCCATCCAACCGATAATAACCTCTCTCACCTTTCGGATTACACGCAAACTCTGAGCTGATGACGCGCCCCCATGGCGTGCACGCAGAACATCAATCCCTCCGCTATGGTTTCATGGTTTTCGTGTCAGGTAACGCATGCCCCCGACAAGGGAAAGACCACCCCAAGCCTGGGGACGTGCCAGCAGAATATAGAGTGAAATAGTCGGCAACGCCCCTTGCGTCACATCAACTGCTGATGCCACCCGACAGCAGACGCCGCAGGAAAGCAAAGGATGGCGTACCGCGCATCACAGCATAAAGCTCAAACCGCGGGTAGTCCCCACCGCTACATGCGCAATTTACGACACTCGGGCGCCAACACCGGCGCCCACTAATTGCGGGGGGCCATAGTTAATAGAACAAAATATTGTTGGTAAAATTGGTGAATATATAGGTTTTAGTGTGTACCATAGGCCCTATTTACTATGGTCCCCCGTAATAAGTACGTGTACCGAACAACAGAAAACATGCCGTATAGCTGTTGTGACCGGGTAACTCCCCCTCCATTGGCTCCCTCAAAGGCACGGTCGAGTGTGTGGGAATGAACCACAGTCTTTATCGCACCTTGAACCTGTCTTAACTACCCTGCCTCGTTGCGTTCTCTCGAACGCGAGTCAACTGCTAGAAGGTCAGAACTGGTCCCAGGCGTACTTGCAGACTATGCGGGGGTACACATACAAATCACATTTTTTTTCTCGTGCCTCGATAATACTCAGCATGGCCTTTTGCTTTCGAAGTTGTGTATCATATTAATGCGCATCCCTGCTCGGAGCAAGGGGGATGGAGTTAGGAGCAGGCCCCCGGGGCTGCTCCAGTAGCAACCCACCCCCTGATGGCATCCGTAAGCAGGAGTCAAACTCCATCCCCAATTGGCGGTGTCGATCTCTCGACGCCTTCCTCCAACATCGGGGATGACTCAATTTACGGACGCCTACGCTACCCCCCCCCCCCCCCACGCACACTTGTCGCGGTACTCTACAACTTATCGTTCCGTATATTTGGCACTCGTACCCGCGGCTACACATCGTCAAAGTGGCCCCAGTTCTTACCCAGCTCGGGGAGTTTACCCAATTGCCCCCACTCCGTACCCTGCCCAAGCTGGATCTCGTCACTCGTGTCCTCTTGGGCCATCACGCTAGCCACCCAACCGGCGTTCTCCCCGTGACTATTGTACGTACGTAGGCTTTGCACGCGTCGGACGCCCACCGACTGTCCCGCTGTATGATCTCTGGTGGTGTGCCCCCCCCGACCGACAAGCGAGTTGTGCCTCAAATCCTCAGGGAGTGCAGGGGTCAATCCGCCGCCCGCCCGCCCGCCCGCCCGCCCTCCCGCCCGCCAACGCAACCACTGCCCGCAGGGCAGCCGTCCCTTGTTGCCGCGCCCACGTGGGCCATCTGCCGTTACCGGTGGCGTACGCATAACATCGACAGTGCCACCCCCCGGCATCCACGGGCCTCGGAGAACCCTTCCACACGCGCGTGAGAACAGCCCCATTTCGCATCTGATCATCTGATCACCCTTTGGCCCACAACCTAGGCGTTCTACAGTACGATAGAGGTTCACCCTAAATTTCTGAGGCTCCTATGCCCCCCCCAAGGTATAGTGCGGGATTGAACGGAGACGAGTAGATGAATACGACTGATGCTTGGGATGTGTGAGGCGCCCACCTTCAACAACTATTATTGATGTCCCCACGAACTGTGGTACTGTACCTCCTTCTACTGGCGCCCCGCAAGGACGCCGTGGTGGCTCAGCCCCCCCCCCCCCCCCCCCGAACGTGATACCTCTATCGTAGAACGCCTCGGAATCGGGCCTCAACGCGGTCCGCGGTCGATCACAAGGCTTCCGCCAGTTGGGAATCACAGCGAGAGAACGCAACGTCGGCCCACCGCAAGCAATGCGACTCGTGAATTCACTACCTCGTTTCCGCACACATTTCCGACGGGCGGGCCCAAACGAGGCACACAGAGTAAGCGATAGTACCCGACCCCCGGCACGCCATGAAGGGATCGCGAACACGCAATATTACCTACTGTAGGAAATGGGTCGTTGCACAGTTGCTTGGTTTCCAGCATCAGCGTGCGAACGAGCAGTGACTTTCAGAGCGCTAGCGATGGCGGGATGAGTTGTGTCAGGCTCGAAGCCGCGCGAAATACGGTAAAAGTATTTGATCGCCGACAAACGACTCTCGATGGTCGCCGACGGCGGTTTATTGGTGTCAAACGCGTACGTTACGTGCTAGAATGAGCATCACGCGTTGTCCATAAGGTCACTACCGTGCTGGAGAAAAGCCGGCACTGCACAACGTACCCGGAAGTCTACCCTGGCGCCGAAATGCCCCAGATAAGTTTGTTCTGACGAGATCGCAACTGCGTTGCGTATACGCTCGAGGCCAACACTGGAGTAGAGAGACTTCCCGGCGCTCCCCAGGTCCTGAGCCCGCCACACGGAACATCAGGGCGCACGGAGTGTAGGTGGCGGAGAACAAAGTCGAGATCCCAGCGTGAGATACCATCAGCAACGACATCCAGAACTCCCCGTACATGTTTCGAGGCATAATTCCAACCAGATGAAAATTCCAGTGTCCCGAGGAGGCGCATCAGTGCACCTGGTCGCGGCTCGTTACCCCCACGACACCACCGCACCCACTCCACGGCGGCTTCGTTTTTCCCTTGCAACAAGACCTAGTCGCCCATCGCCGACGCTGAGAGCGGTGGTAGACGACAGGTCCGCCGGGGGAGAGCCTTGCACGTAAATGCAATCGCGCCACTTGCGCTTCTCAGTGGCTGCATACATGTTGCAAGGCTGGGTATACTTTTTCCTAGTATGCCTGGCATCAGGCGAGGAAGGCCCGGGGCAGCGGCCTTACGTTCGAAAGACCCCCCCCCCCGCCGGCGCGGTTGCCCCGGTTGGCGATCTTCAGGAGTTCCCCACCGCTCCGGCAGAAGGTGAACGTACGGCCGAAGGCCGGGACCGGGGGCAGTTCGAACACCGTGTCCGGGGAAGGGGGGTACCACAGGCCGTTGGCTTCTCAGCAAAACGCGCATGAGCTAATTTACCCATAGCCGAAAGTCGTGATTGACCATCTCGTAAATGACACTCCTAGCCTTGGCACTCGACAAGCTGGAGTAGTTGTCCAATGTGTGAGTCCGTAAGTCGGCGGACGCCGCCGTGCAAGCCGCGCTGAGGGTAGCTAGTCGCTCCAGGCACAGGCGTTTGCGGCGGCTGCCGGCAACAACTCAATGGACAGCACCCCGATGAGCGTCCACGTCACACACCCGTACAGCAGGGTCTCATATATCCCTCGGTCTTCAGCATTCGGACGTTCAGGCTAAGCGGGGCAGTCGTCCTATCATACAACTCCGGGCCGAACCGTTTAGGGCGTGCCCGCGTGGGTTTGCCAACATCATTCATCGCATCCCATTCCTATTTACCGTTCGTGCTTCCTGCCTCTACAGCGCACGCCAACGCGTATGTTCTAAACTGTTTTTAAAGGTGTTTTTGCCAAAATCAGGTATTATATACCTGGCCACTGTTCGGCCAAAATCAGTTACATTCTAAAAACAAGCACAAAACACACCCCAGGAGCCCTGCTATTGTCCAGGCTGACATCGTAACTGACTTTGGCTCGAAAAGGCCAACTTCTTTTCTACTCTCTCTAGCTTTCCACCGATTTTGGCCAACTCTGAACCAATCAGAGGGGCCACATACGTACACTGTTGTTTTTCTCCATATGCGTCTGCCCTCCCTCGGTTGAAATTATTCTGCATTTCGCAACGTATAAACTCTGCACACCCTGTATAACTATGTTAGTTGGTAGTTGTTTGCCAGACAACTATTCGACCAGAATCGTGTGCAACTAGTTGCCTGCAGACAACTATTGGTTCAGAATCGTACGCAACTAGTTGCCTGTGGACAACTATTGGTTCAGAATCGTGCGCAACTAGTTGCCTGCAGACAACTATTCGTCCAGAATCGTAGGCAACTAGTTGTCTGTAGACAACTATTGGTTCAGAATCGTGCGTAACTAGTTGTCTGCAGACAACTATCCGTCCAGAATCGTAGGCAACTAGTTATCTGTAGAAAACTATTGGTTCAGAATCGTGCGCAACTAGTTGCCTGCAGACAACTATCCGTCCAGAATCGTAGGCAACTAGTTGTCTGTAGACAACTATTGGTTCAGAATCGTGCGCAACTAGTTGTCTGCAGACAACTATCCGTCCAGAGTCGTAGGCAACTAGTTGTCTGTAGACAACTAGCGGGTAGTTGCCTGGCAAACAACTAACTAAGCTGACTTAGTTGTAAAATATGAAGACGAAACAGCAGTATGTAATGGTAGTGTGTGGTCGTATCTGTGCAGGACAGGTGGCAGACGCATGCATGTATGTATACCATGTGTAGAAAGGCCGGACGCACACGTTATTATTCTACGCGCAAACATGACAGTTCAAAGGTCGACGTGTAGGTCAGTGCTGCTGCTTTGATTTATATGCATCACGTCCGATTGGGTTGATGGCCACGACCCCCCTGCTACGCGGGAGCGATCTCCAGAACAACCATCCACACTACAGCAGTAATCCCAGAATGACGCTGAATCATGCTTGCTTTTGCCATCGTCGCCAAACACACAGGAAAACAAAATGCAAAACACGGAACGGGTACTCTCGTTAGCATATGGCGCGTACCAACTAGGACAACAATAATAATCCTTATCCTTATCCTCGTCACTGCCGAGCCCAAAATAAAAACATCGAAATACGACTTGACAACTACCCGGGCAACTATGGTTGGTTGTGTAGGAACAACTACCCGGGCCAGTAGTTGCCTGCAGACAACTATAACTATTCGTCCAGAATCTTGCGCAACTAGTTGCCTGCAGACAACTATTGGTTCAGAATCGTGCGCAACTAGTTGCCTGCAGACAACTATCCGTCCAGAATCGTAGGCAACTAGTTGCCTGTAGACAACTATTGGTTCATAATTGTAGGCAACTAGTTGCCTGTAGACAACTATTGGTTCATAATTGTAGGCAACTAGTTGCCTGCAGACAACTATTGGTTCAGAATCGTGCGCAACTAGTTGCCTGTAGACAACTATTCGTCCAGAATCGTGTACAACTAGTTGTTTGCAGATAACTAGCGGGTAGTTGTCTGGCAAACAACTAACTAAGCTAGTTATTAGTTAAAGTTATACAGGGTGTGAAACTCTGTACTCGCACGTACACGTTGTACGTCAAAGTACGTATTTATTTACATAAATATGCATACATAAGTACGCGGGTTTCACTTTTTTCTTGTTTGGGGTGTGCGACGTGCTTCAGTTATTGAATAATTGTTGTGTCCTACTGCCGCTGCTGAGTTGTTTTTTATGGTCACAGCGGTACATACATCACCATGGTCTTTATCTGCACCACCCCGCGTCGAGTTTGTCTCAGGTTTGGTACGGCAAGATGATTTCGTGCCGAGCTGGTAGTTCCGCGAGGACGGTCAAGAAGATTTAAAGCTGTCAACGGTGGGGGGGCGCCAGAGTAAGTACTCTTCTTGGCGCCCCCGCCGTCGCAGAGCAAACGAAGCCTATTAACAGTGACTCTCTGCAGGTCCAAGTGAAGCCCGTGGTATCTACACCCAAACGAAAACTAAACGACTTAGATTTTGGAGGCCATATATGGCACGCTTCTTTATTTACCCGACTTTCATGGACAGAACACCGCTCGTGGCGCGCGTTTTTTACTTGGTTTTAGTATACACCTGATTTTGGCTCAAACGGAGCAGGTATAACTGATTTTGGCATTTATTTGCCCTTTCTAAAGTCTTCGTCAACTATACTCATACCAACTAAAATATTTGTATTCAACACGTCTTATTTACATGTCTCCTTTGTGTTGTCGGTTTGTTGTCTATAATCTATGTCTGCAGGTCCGTAAGGATTGTGTCTACTGCTATCAAGGACAACGGCATCTTGATCGGCCTGTGCAAGCCCCCCCTGCACTTCTCGTGCTCCAAGCGCTCCAGCAAGCTCTTCATCGCCCACGACGAGCAAGTTCAGGGCGAACGCCACGCGAAGTTCGGCGAATAGGCTCGGATGGAACTGGAGAAAAGCGCCGCCAAGCGGGAAGGCTGTGTCGGTCGATCTCCTCCGTTCGGGCTCGGAATAGATCTTCGTACTCCAAGAGTCTGTTCTCGTGTCTATCATGATCTTCCGGTAGAGCACCATACACAGTTGATCTGCCTTTGGTCTGCGCCTGGGGTCTGAATATAGAGGTGTTCGCGGGCGTTTCGTTGCAGCGTGCGCCTGCGTCTATAATATTTCAATACTTTCAGCAAACATCCGTTGTGCGTGTACTTGCAAGTCTGCCAGCGGGTACTTTGAGTTCAAGCGTGGGGAGCGGACTGGTTCATTTTTTTTCGGTGGGGGTTTATTCACCTAACTAAGAAGAGTGTCAGGTTTTGCATCACCTTCATCACGCTAGTGCCTTGGCGAGTGCCAAGGTCTAACTGGATTTTTTGCATCCTCTTTGGGTGCTGTGGACTAAGAAATATCCTGTTTTTTTCAATCTACCTTGGGTGTTTGCCAGGGTGCTGATTCCGTTGTTATTAGCGACATTCGCGTGTGCGAGGGAATTTTTGCTACTACTTACTCCCGTCGCTTCGACTTCTTTGCGCTTCACGCCTGCCCCGGGCCCACTGCTACGCTTCGTTGAATACATTTTTCCTTGAGGAATTTCTGTCGAAGTTGGTTTGGGCGTCCGCCGAAGGTTTCGTTCGTTTTCGAACCGTTAGGTGTCGCAGGTCATGTGTCTACTGGCGCTGCGATTCGTCGAGCAAGACTTAAGTGCTTACTGTCGAAGTTGCATATCACGCTCATCATGTCGCCTTCATATATATATATATATCTCATGACAGCTGTACTACCTAATTTCTACCTGCTTTTTCGGTCATTATAACTGCTCTCTTCTTGCGTCACCCTCATCTGCATGTTCCACTACTATTTTCCTTATACTAATACATATTTGGTTGTTGGTACATTTGAGCTATTGCCCCAACTGCAGCACATAAATATAACTGCAATAATTGGTGGAATAGTTCAAACCAACCCACCAAATAATACGTATTTCGGCAAGAGTCTTCTTAAACGCTACGCTCATGCCACTCCGAAGGGAGAACTTGTATGTATATAAAAAAACAAAAATCACACCCAGTTGCGTTCCTCAGGAAGATCTACATCTATCTATCTGGCCAGTCAGTACCAACCTGAGATTCCGAACTTTATGCGGGTACAACAATCGGGCACCTCTTGGGGAGTAAGTAGCCAAAATCTACCCGGCGCAAATGTGGCCAGCATCGGGCGGTGGCCGGCGTTGGCCGATGAGATGGCATCCTGGGGGCGTTGCGGTCACCGAAATATAAAGATACCCGATATAGGCCACAAAGGCACCGGGTATATATATGTCCGATTTTGGTCACTTGTCCATTGCGCTGCTCAGTTGTTTCGCAGTCACAGCTACCTGCTGCTGCTGTACAGTAGTAGCAGTCTATGGGCTACCTTGACCCTAGAAACAATTAATTGAGGTTGAGGTTCGCAACATACCACAACTAACTGACTGTAGCTAGTTTCGTCACTACGCACAACTGTATAATATAGTAGCTGTTACAAGGTTCCCCTTCGGGATGTCGGTAACGTGAAATCCCGGGGGCGTCGCAACGCGAAAGGGGAGTCACAGGTAACACACACGTATTATAGCTGTTCTTGGCGGAAACGTGAGCCATGGGTTATATAGCGTATTTCTCGAAGGAAAGAGTAGTAGCAGTCAGTAGGAACTGAGCACTACTCGTTCTGTGGTAATTACTACATTGCATGCACGCGGTACCATGGGTTGACTATGTATACTGTTATACTATACACCACCACCACTACTATTACGGGGGACCATAGTTAATAGGACCTATGGTATACATAAAAACCTATATATTACACCATTTTTACTAACAATATTTGGTGCTATTAACTATGGTCCCCCGTAATACGCAGATGTAATACAGGTACAAGGAGCATGTGCACTCTGCAAAATACTATACTTCGTACGCTGCTACTGACCACTAACTATACTACTAGTAATACTATTACGGGGGACCATAGTTATTAGGACCAAATATTGTTAGTAAAAATGGTTAAATATATAGGTTTTTATGGATACCATAGGTCCTATTAACTATGGTCCCCCGTAATAAGTGCTACTGCCAGAGAATGACCAATCGCTCATCATCATTTTTTCCTTGGTTCTTTGTCTTACTCTGTTTACAAGCAGTGGTGTTTTTTCTTATTTTCTTTTTTTTCTTTCTTTTCTCCATCTCGTTCTTTTTCAAGTGTTGGCCACCTCGCCTGCGGGGGGGGGGGGGCACGACAGATTGTTTCTCCTAGATTTTGCTTTCATTTTTTTTCTTTTTCTCTTTCGATTTGTCTATACCTTGTTTTTGTTTTCTCTTTGATTGTTTCTTTTCGTTTCACTATTTCATATATTGCGTATGTCGTGCCTGTCGTATCTAGTATGATGGCATGGCTTTGCATTGCCCACTGCAGTGCTTACTGCACACGTGGCAACGTAGTATCTCTGTGGCGTAGCTTTGTGACCACAGAACTTGTATCTCTTCTAGGATTGAAGAATCGGCACGGACACGGGTTGTGCTGGATGTCGACGGGTAGAAAAAACGGTTTAATGTGAAGAACACACACACACATACAATACAGACAACGTCATGGTAAACAGGGAGGTCAAGTAACCATCGCTCATAATATTGAATATCACAAAAGTTTCATACAAGGGCCTCATCGCGAGGGTACGCGATATGTCGTATGGGCTACAAACGACGGTCGACTCTGGGGGTGTGTACGGCTGAATATTTTTGGTTTCCAACCGTGATAGTTGGAGCGAGTAAGCGTTCAGGGCAGCAATAGTTTCTGCTGGTGTCGACATGAGCGCCTCCGCGTCAGCAACAGAGATGTGCCTTTCGGTGACTTCTGGTTCATCCTCGAAGTCCAAACTATAAATAGTGGCATGGAAAATAATGATCTGTGGGGAAACCACTACGGAAGGCTCGCCAGACGGGTCGGTCATTGGAAACGCACGGTCGCGGAAGATGAACGTTGCTTAACGGGCGCGCGCGCTACAGCGGTTGTCTCCACAGGCGCGCGCAATGCGTGCGCGTTGTGTTACGTTACGGTGCTACCCAAGCAAGGAGAACGCGAACGCTGATAGACAGAAATACAGGAAAAAAAAAACAAGGACAAAAAAAAAGGGAAAGGACGAAGTACTCTAAAATACATTGACTCGAATCATGCCAAAATAAAAAAAGGAGGAAGGCTCACACGAAGGGAGGAGAAGGCTCGTAGAACAGGTCGAGGCGATGGCCACGAGCAGATATGCAGTCCTGCCGACGACGCCAATTGAGATGCGGGGCTAGAGGCAAGGGCACCAGTGATGATGATCCACAGAAGAAGTGTGACACAGGTGTCTGTGCTTGGCCAGACTCAGACGCAGTTCGTGAGATGTTCTCTTTTATTATGAGTGTGCGGCTTGCTCGAAGGGGGCAAGAGACGAGTGAGCAAGGAGGGGGGGTAGGACGCTGCTGGGTTTTGAAGACAGAAATATGATCTGTCTTCAACCGGCTATAATCTACTGGCAAGGAGGCGCGCTTCACCCTCAACTGGGGGTACGCGCCACCCTTAACTTCAAGCGTGCCATCCCGTAAAACTTCAAGTATGAAGGTACTACCATGTAGTGCAACACCCGGTGAGTCCTGTATGTGTGTGTGTGTTCTTCACATTGAACCGTTCTTTCTACCCGTCGGCATCCAGCACAACCAGTGTCCGTGCCGATTCTCCAATCCTAGAAGATATACAAGTTCTGTGGTCACAAAGCTACGCCACAGAGATACTACGTTGCCACGTATGCAGTAAGCACTGCAGTGGGCACTGCAATGCCATGTCATCATACTAGATACGACAGGCAAGACATACACAATCTAGGAAATAGTGAAACGAAAAGAAACAATCAAAGAGAAAACAAAAACAAAGTAGACAAATCGAAAGAGAAAAAAAAAAAAAATGAAAGCAAAAACTAGGAGAAACAATCTGTCGTGCCCCCCCCCCGCAGGCGAGGTGGCCAACACTTGAAAAATAACGAGCTGGAAGAAAAAAAAAACAAAAAACACCACTGCTGGTAAACAGAGTAAGACAAAGAACCAAGGAAAAAAAGAGAAAAAAGGATACTATATAGAGCAGCACCCGGAGAATCCTGTATGGGCTCACTATGGATGCTATGTAGTTACACCCCGGGAATTCTGTATGAACATAGTATCCTTTTCTGAAGATACTGTATACCGAGATACCCCATGACTTCCGTATGATGAGCATATTACCCTGTATGAAGACACTATTCAGCGCAACATCCCGTGAGTTCTGTATGAGCATATAGTATCCTGTATGAAGATACTATGCAGCGCAACACCCCGTAAGTTCTGTATGAACATAGTGCGTACGTATAATTCTATCTCCTCGGCTACTTCGATACTAGACGTACGTATCCATTCTGCGACTACAACTATCTTATTTGCTGACGGTTGGTCTATTTACATACTGATGGTTGGTCTATATACGTACTGATGGTTGGTCTTTACCTGGTGTACTGTAAAGGGTGTTTGCCAAAATCAGGTATACCTCGCCACTTTTCGGCCAAAATCAGTTAAAGTCTAAAAACAAGTACAAAACACACGCCAGGAGCCCTGCTATTGGCCAAGCTGGCATTGTAACTGATTTTTGGCCCGAAAATGCCAAGCAATACTTGTTTTTGTCTACTCTGTCTAGCTTTCAACAGATTTTGGCCAACTTTGAACCAATCAGAGAGGCCATACGTTCACTACTGTTTTTTCTCTGCGTATAATATGCGCCTGCCCTCCCTCGGTTGAAGTTCTTCAGTATTAACGTATAAACTCGTACTCGTACGTCGTACGTAAAAATACGTATTTACACATGCATGCATACGCTGGTTTCATTTTTTCTTCTTAAGGGGTGTGTTTCAGATATTTAATAGTTGTCGTGATGTGGAATCGGCACGGACACTGGTTGTGCTGGATGTCGACGGGTAGACAGGACGGTTTCATGTGAAGAACACACACACACTCTGTGTGTTGTTTTCTATGGCCACAGCAGTCGATACAACACCATGGTCTTTGTCTGCACCACCCCCCGCGTCGAGGTGGTCTCAGGTTTGGTAGGACAAGATAATTTCGCGCCGAGCAGGCGGTTCCGCGAGGACGGTCTAGAAGATTTAAAGCTGTCGACGGGGGGGGGGGGGCGTCAGATACTCTTGGCGCCCCCGCCGTGGCGAAACGAACGAAGCCTATTAATAGAGTACACCCTAAACAAAACAAAACAATGCAGATTTTGGAGGCCTGTGGCACGCTTTATGCTTTAGGCATTCTTTTTTACCGGACTTTTTCATGGACAGAACACAGCTCGAGGCGGGGGTGTTTACTTGGTTCTAGAATGCAACTGATTTTGGCACAAACGGATCAGGTATACCTGATTTTGGCATTTGCCCTACTATAAACCAAGGTACTCCATCACATTACAAGGGTGTGTGTGTTCTTCACATCAAACCGTTCTTTCTACCCGTTGACATCCAGCACAACAACCAGTGTCCGTGCCGATTCTTCAGTCCTAGAAGAGATACAAGTTCTGTGGTCACAACGCTACGCCACAGAGATACTACGTAGCCACGTATGCAGTAAGCACTGCAGTGGGCAATGCATTGTCATGTCATCATACTAGATACGACAGGCACGACATACACAATCTATGAAATAAGGGAACGAAAAGAAACAGTCAAAGAGAAAACAGAAACAAAGTAGACAAATCGAAAGAGAAAAAGAAAGAGAGAAAAAAAATAAAAGCAAAAACTAGGAGAAACAATCTATCGTGCCCCCCTCTCGCAGGCGAGGTGGCCAACACTTGAAAAAGAACGAGCTGGGAAAAAGAAAAGAAATAACAGAAACACCACTGCTGGTAAACAGAGTAAGACAAAGAACCAAGGAAAAAAAAAATAACAAAGGGAAAAAACAGGCAGACCAAAGCCCAAAGCGCCCTCCTGGTGGCGGCAGCAGTTTGTGCTAAGAGTAGTATAGCCAGGTTCCCCCTGCTAATCCGCCTGGTACCTTGCTACCCAGACTGCCGTCTCCGCCCTGCGTTCGTCAACTATGCCCAGCCCCTTGGCGTCAGACAATACGAAACGAGCAGAGCAGGTTCGTCATTAAACCACGCCACACGGCTCCTTCAGTACGGCTTATCAATCAGAAAAGGAAGAGAAAAAAATAAAATGAAAATCACGGAGAGTCAGCGCACGAAAGAAAAAAACAAACCAAAAGAGAAGACAAGGGAAGACCACGTTCGAACCAGCTGCACCAGTTGGTGGCACTAATCGTATGGTCATGTTCTACTTCCTAATCGGCCTGGTGCTTTGCTACCCTATCTGCCATCTCCTTCCTACTTTCGTCCACCGCCGTTTTCTATTCTACCCCTCCTGTTCCCCCCCCTCTCCGCACTACCTTGGTCGGGCTTTCTGCCACTTACTTCTCCTGTTGCCCCCTCCACCCCCATTCCCTTGGACACCATCCACGGCGGATGCGCGGCGCTACCTACTCATCTCAGCCTCAGCCTCGTTCCACCTCACCATGAACCGTTCGGCTGCTTCAAGGTTCCCCCGGTACCACTTCCCCGCCTTTTTGGCTGCAGTGGACCACAACGCGGTCTCAACTCCAAACACCAAGGGGGCAACTGACCCTTCGGTGGCTCGGAACTCCCTAAGGTCTTCGACTATGCATCTATGCCAAGTCTTACACTGTCCGCCTGGTCTCGGGTTCTCCCCACTAGCTATCGTCCCGAACATTGCCCGACTGGGTAATCGCTCCTTGCTTTGCCGTGCCACGCCCCCCGCTAAGAAGAGCCGCCGTTTACGAATGGTCGTTTCGATGCTCTCGCAACGTGTCATCTTGAGGGCCTTCGCGTACGAGAGGGTGGCATGGTCAGTACGAAGTCGGCGCTGGAAGCCAATGCCTCGCAACAGGACTTGGTGGTGAGCCGTTCGAAGCTTGGCAAAGTGTTCCGCTCTGAGGGTCCACGTCACACACCCGTACAGCAGGGTCTCAATCACCTCGGCCTTCAGCATTCGGACTTTAAGGCTAAGGGGGGCGGTCGTCCTATCATACAACTCCGGGCCGAACCGTTTGAGGCATGCTCGCATGAGGCGGATCCGTCGGTCGATTTCGAGCGAGAGCGCAGCGTTTTCGTGGATAATGCCGCCTAGGTATAAGAACCGGGTCGTCTGCTTATACCTCTGGCCCGCCGCTTCGATGACGAGCGGTGGTGCGAGGGTTGTCTGGTCTGGTGTTTGTAGGACCATTGTCTCTGTCTTCTTTTCCGACACCGTGAGGCCTGCTGCTTTGAAGACAGTCACGATGACTGTCATCATTTTCGCGCGCCCTTCAGCCGACTTCGAGACAATTCCTGCATCATCGGCGTACAACATGCCCCATACAGACCTTCGCACGCACGCCAATGGCTCCTGCTTCCCTGTTCGAACTACTCCAGCTTCACTGAGTTGGACCAAATCCCTTACGATGGCTTCGTCTTGGCTGAAGCGTACTAGTACGACGTGTAACGCAGCAGCGAAGAACACGTTGAACAGTAACGGTGATAGTACACAGCCTTGCCGCAGCCCCTGCGTGACATCATTCCGAGTGCTCGCCGTCATCAGTACGCACGCGAGCCCGCATGCCATCGTGGAAATTACGGATAATTCTCAGCATCTTGGTTGGTACGCCAAAGCGTGTGACCTTCCATAACAGCTCTCGGTCGACAGAGTCGTACGCTTTCTGCAGATCGATGAAGTACACGCATAATAAGGGGATTTTCCTCTGTCGTCCGAGCTCTTGCAACCGGCGCACGACGAACAACATATCAATCGTTGATCGTGCGGGGCGGAAGCCGCACTGTTCCTCAGGGAGTAGTTCCTCGGTCTCGCAGTAGTAGTTGCTGAGGCGGGACGCGACGATTTTCAACAAAACTTTGCCTGCGTGGGCAACAAGCGAAATCCCTCTGTAGTTGTTGCAGTCAGTTCGATCCTTCTTTTTGTGAAGGACCTTGATGATCGCATCTTTCCATTGCTGAGGGACTTCTCCTGTTAACCAAACATTGACAAGGATGTTGTGAAAGCACTGACTGGACGAATGCCGGGTGGTCGATTTTTAGGAGTTCAACCGGGAGACCATCTGGCCCGACAAATTTCCAATACGACATCCCCTTAACCCCTTTAGAATCGCAGTCTCGTTTTGGGGACAAACCACTCAAATTTCAAGTAGTTTGTCGCCAAAACGGGACTGACTGCGGTTCTAAAGGGTCATCTCGTCTATGGATGGTTCATCTTCAAGCGACAGTTTAGGCGGTCGCGGTGGCAAGAGGTCGATGATCGTGGGATCGAGTTTCAGCGACTTCGTGTTCAAGAGTTTGTGGTAAAACCCCGCCCATCGTTCACGAATTCGCACATTATCCCGTAAGATCGTGCCATCCTCGTCCCTAATGAACTGTTCGCTCCTCGCTTTAGTCCCTTCCAATCCTACCGTACTCTAAAGGTGCTTGTAAAAGCCTCTCTGGTCGTTGTTCGCTAGGAGTCGTTCGGTTTCGGCAAGGTACGCTTCGAAATAAGCATGCAGTCCTGCGGCAATCACCTTCTGCAGGTTCGCACACGCAGATCTCAGGGTCTTCCACGCGGTTCTATCCCGGGGGTGGGCACGCAAGAATTGTCGTGCATCCTCCCTCGCTGTCCATGCTGGTACGAATGCGGCCAAGGTTTCGGCAGACTCACACCATCCATGTCTGCGGTGGCGACGTGCAGGGGGTGATACCTATTTTTCGACCGCATCAATAACAAACAGCCGAAGTGAAAAACTCAACCATACCAGACGTATTACGGGGCTGGAAAGGTTGGTTGAGAGTGGAGATGACCCTTGCGACTACTCGTTCACGACACTTTCCATCGGACATAAAAGTTGCCTGTCGAACTCTCGGCGTTTTGTCGGTCTACGTATTTGTCTGCTTGGCGCAAAGTGACCACCGAGTCGGACTTTGATATACAAGATATTGTGGTCTGAGTCAGCCTTAGCTGGGGCAGGAGGCTGTAGGACGACTTTAGCATCTTGTAAGTTGTTTTCATGGCAGCGTCATGATAACAGCCTAAGTTATTTGCTGCGTGATCGAAAGCTTCAAAGGTACGGCGCGTATTGTTGTTATTTGTCGTTGTGTCGTCTCTTAAAAATACGCTGACTCAACAACCAGGGAGGGCACTTGCTCGACCAAAAGACAAAAAGGCGAAACGACACTACACGCCTCAAAATCGTCGAAATAAAAAAGCCTAAACTAGTGTAATGTAGTTGCAGTGGCCTTTCTGCACGAACGATTCGTTCTTTCTAACACAGTAATTTTCGATTAAATTAATTCGCACTGGAAATAGAGGTAATTATTGTTTATTTTTTCGTCTTTGGGCACACGAAACAATTAAGAACAGCAGTGGGTGTATATTATGCTTATTATTGTATTTTACTTGGTTTTAGCATAGAAAGTACCCCCCATGTCTGGGTCCCACAACTACTGGGGGTCGTTGGGTGCCAGGAAAGTTATTTATCGTGTACGGTACCTGACTCAAGTCACTGATTAATTAATGATCGGATCGTAGGCCTTATGTCGTTATCCATACACATTGGATTTGTGTGGCCTCGCGGGTGCGCCGCCCTGGGGCGTTTCGGCCCCGGAATCTCACCATGGGCAAGGGTGCTGAAGGGGTGTGCACGTGGCCTGTCCAGGGTCGTGAAAAACCCCCCAAAAAAATGTCGGAGTCCTCTGAAAATTCTATATCCTATGTCGTTGTCGGGTATACTCCCCTGCCGTGTCTTGCAATCAGTCGTATAGAGCGCATCACTTATTCTCCAGGTGGCTTGGTAGGTGGTCCGCGTGCCTATCAAGATCAACATCGTGGGTTCGAGTCTCACCGAGTCCATGCTCGTAGGAACTTTTTCTGCATGAAATGCAAGAAAATTGATTATTAGCGGAAAGCGCGAGAGCGTGAGTTGGCTACATTCTTCGATGAAACTCGACGAGCAGTGGGAATGCTGAGCCCTATGCCCGACAAAAAAATATAACCACGTACCCGGCGGGAGAAGGGACGACACCTGTGTCCAAGGCTTGTCCAGAAGATCGCTGAGGGTAAAACCTCCTACGAGTTAGGCTGCAAAGTATATGTGGTGAGCAACTTTTTTTTGTTGTTGAAGCACACATTGCTGTGTACGGGAAAGGGATTTTTCACCAAGTAAGTACCGTAGTATCGACAGCCGACAGCCTCGAATAATGGTTGGCACACCCTCCTAACTTGTGGACGGGCGGTGTTCGCTTGATGCATTGCGGCGGGCGCGCTAGTGCAGAGCCTTGGCACGAGCCGCCGTTAGGCTTGCTCGTCAGCTTCACTGAGAAGAAGGGCATGGTGTTGCGAAGATGGCTCTCTCTGGGCCAACATAAAGAAGACGAAAGAAAAGACCAGGCATAACTGGGAAAATTGGTTGTTTGCGAGCTTGGTGGGCGCATAGCCGCGTTTATGGCGAGTTTTGGCCCGTTTTGGCTGCGGTATGGGGTCAGGGTCAGGGTTAGGGTTAGGGTTAGGGTTAGGGTTGGAGTCAGGGGTTGGGTTGGGTCTTCGCCCGTACCTTGATCCCAACAGGAACCAAAACATCCGAACAGCCTACCAACCAAAAGATCCCTTCTCCCAGATTGTTCAAGGTCCTCTGGGCGCACCTGCGATCACCCTCGACCACACTGGGCTGTACCCCTAGATATATATCAGATGTACTCTACCGGATGGTTCTACCGACCGGCCCACAGCAACGCTCCGCTTGGTCGTGGGTGTTCCTTAACCCTTTTAGAACCGCAGTCTCGTTCTGGGGACACTCTAGTCAAATTTTATGTAGCTTGCCCCCAAAGCGGGACTGCAGTCCTCAACGTTGATGCTTGCTCGAGGGCGCAACCGGCTACCGACGACGATGGACCACCACGAGACTGCCTTTGGAACTTTCTTATTGCGCCGCATTTTCATGGCTCTACTGATACCAATACTCTTCGTGCGTACGTCACTGAGTACATCCTTACTTAGATAGTACTCCAAGCTACTGAGTACCTATTACGGGGGACCATAGTTAATAGGACCTATGGTATACATAAACCTTTGTATTTTACCATTTTTACTATTACGGGGGGCCATAGTTAACAGGACCAGATATTGTTGGTGAAAATGGTTAAACATATAGTTTTTTATGTGTACCATAGATCCTGTTAACTATGGCCCCCCGTAATAACAATATTTTGTCCTATGAACTATGGTCCCCCGTAATAGATATAGCTACGATTGATACATTGACTCTACTACTAAATACCTGGTACCTGTCACTATGATATTATTACCGATAAGCAAGTCGGTACGTTGGTGGTTAATGCTGCTGTATGTAGCAGAGTACGTGGATCAACAGGACCCCTCCATGGAGACAACAAAGTAAAAAATGCTGCTATTACGGGGGGCCATAGTTTACAGGACCTATGGTATACATAAAAACCTATATGTTTAACAATTTTTACTAACAATATTTGGTCCTGTTAACTATGGCCCCCCGTGATAGCCATCGAAACTACTGTAGTTACAACTTGGTCCAATATAACGTATTCGTGCTTGGTACTTGAGGCAACTGACTGCGCCATACACAGCGTTCTTCCTACATTGTTGATATCTTGGCAATTCCAACAACAACAAACGGTTGTTAATTCGTGCACTGTACCTGTCTTCGTATTTACGTGCGGGACTCATTGCTATGTTTTGTATATCACACTAAAGGTTCATTATTCCTTTGCCGCGTCGCAACCACATCAATCGTTCCTGCTTCGCATACGACGGGCGACTAAACCTTCTACAGCCAACCCGACAACTACTACGCGTAACGTGGCAACGTAAATACGTACTATAGTGGCAGGTCTAAAGCAAGGGCGAGCATGCAAATCACCTTCATATCACACCCACACGGGTCTCACTGTACATATATCAGACAAGCATACTCGATACGGTTTTACTCCGTACGTTTAGTACTACCACACCGCTCTTGGCCTTGGGTGTTACTTTTGAAAGGATGAGCTGTCATACTTTGCTTCTGTACGTAACACCTTCCACACTGTCATGGAACTGTACTGCCCGAGGGCGGGTGTACAGTTGAAGGCAGGTTTGTGTCAGAGAGAGGGACCAGGTATTACCAGTAGTACACAATAATATATCAATGATCAGTATGTTGACCTACAAACATAACTAACTGCTCAGCAGCCAAACACGTTGCTGCTCCCCCCGTACTACTAAGAAGACGTGTGGTGGTGCATACAGTAGGGCAACAGCACGCCATTCATTGTAGTTGAAGGCTTCGTTTTGTTTCCTATCAAATTCCGCACATAATCGCTTTAGCCCCCGGGCGCGACGTTGGGCAGAACACCACCGGTTCCATAGGGGCTCCTTGACCTGCACTCCTCTGGAGCAAGCGATCGTTCGGTTTCCACCCCGAGCCCTTCCGAAACTCGCATCAGCTGCTCTTTCTGCGCAACACTTGGCCATGACCGGCGTGAGGACCCGCGCACAGGTGGCCACTTCCACAACCGAAGCCGTCTTGTTGACCGCGATATCTTCGCTGCAGCAGTCCGTGCGAATGAGCCAGTTGCCAGTCTGGTGTAGCGTGAGTGCCACCAAAGCCCACGTACGTACGTGCTGGACTCCCTCAGGCACGGCGACCCAACACCTCGCTGTTGAATTTCTCTAGCCTCGGTCGCCACTGCCACAAATCCCCCATGGGAATGAGCCGCTTCCACATCATGCTGACGCGGACCGGTCGGCACTTTTGTGCTGAGGTTCGACTGTAACTTTTTTTTTCAAAATCACGGTGGGAACGCGTCAGGTTTGTCGGCGATTCTCCACCATCCAGAAGGCGTTCATGTCCTTGCCAACCCTTCCTCTCGCCCGAATTTGGTGCGGGAGATGGGTTGGAGGTGCGCCGAGGCGCTGGTTGTTGTCTTCGCGGCCCGATTGAGCCCTGCGGGGGCTAGAAATATCAAAGAGTACCCGGGAGGAATATTCGTCATCCGGGCGCCACGGGGGAGCACGCCCTCCCTCTCCGTCTCGGCGATGCTTGTTTGTGCCGACACTACCGCCGCCGCCGCAGATGCCACCAAGATGGCGGCGTGGTTTTCGGGCGAGAATTCAGCCGGTATGGTGGTTCCCGTCTCCTCGATGCCGGCCGAGCACGACTCCGACTCCGCCAATCAGGCGCGTGCCGCGACCTCAACCCTCCTGCTACTCCGCAAGTTATCCCACGCTAGCCCCGAGCATGTTGTCACCCCAAAACGGGGGTAGAAAATTCTAAAAGGGTTTTCCCCCACCCGTGTTCGTAGCGGCATGCCGACGACAGGGTCGATCGAGCTCAGCCCCCCCCCCCCTATGCTCTTTGGGCTGCACTCCTCGGTGTTGTGGCCCCCCGCGCCTGGTGCCCGCAATCGGACACGGGAGCAAGAGGACTGCGTTGCCCGTCGATGCACGATGCGGCCACCCGGCGAGTTAAGCAGGGAAGGAGCGAAGTCGACGTCGCCAAGACCCACTTCGGCCGCTGCGTCCCCCAGGCGTGGTTGAACATACCTATAGAGCGTTGGTGCTCAATCGCGCGTGTGCACGACAGCTGCGCCGCGGCTGCATTTTTTTCCCTGGTTGCGAAGTATTGATGTAGACGGGCACCGGGCGGTGACCCCACCACCAGAGGTTGTTCGTTCTGGAAGAGGTAGAGTAGACGTTGGAAGATTAACCCAGGCAGTTTGGCCAATTTAATTATTGTTGTTGGTTTTTAGTGGTTGTTTGTCGCTGTTTGTTGTTGTTGTTGTTGTTGTTGTTCTTGTGATTCGATGCCTCACGGTCCACAAACAAAAAAAAACAACGCACCTAAACGTTGCCAGAATCTCTCCGACCGCCAGGGTGGCGGCCCAGGAACGATGTCAAACATGGCATACCGTGAAACGAGGGAATCCATAACGAAGAAAAATACTGTATCGTAAACCTACCCGCGACTCGCCAGACACCTCACGGCGCTTCGCGCTCGGTGCAAGCAATGTCTGCCTGGTCGGTAAAAACTCGATATGCTCCGTCCCGGCATTGAAGGGATGCGAGGGTCTATGGTCATACGACTACGGTCATGCATGAGATCGAGTACATACCTCCTATCGAGTACACCCCCACCCCTTCTCCTCCCTAGCTCGTGCATCGGGGAAAGTGAATACCCATCGCTTTTTTCTGTTCCCAACCACTTTTCCCGACTGAAAGGGAGGGGAGGTTGCCCAATTTCTTCTCCTTACCCGCTCACCCTCAAGCACTACGCACGTACGTACGTACGTACGGTAGGTTTTCCGCACGGGTAGGCGTTCAACGGTATTCTTCGTCAGTTCTCCCATCTTCCATCCTATCTCGTCCCTGGAGCCGTGTCTGGGCCCGTTTTATTCCCGGGTTTGTCAGGTTGTTGGGTTTTTTTCGGTAACACTTCTTTGAAATCGATTTAACAGGGTAAAAATACCCCCGTGCACGGCCGAATAAGGTACATGTATATACCTAGTAACGTCGTGTACTAATCACACTATTTCGGTGTTCCGTATTCGGTACTCTTGCTTGTGTTCGTTAGGAGGTACTGTGTAGACATGTCTTTCAATTCTGAGGACGGAGAAAACGACCACAGTTGAGTAAGCACGGGGGTGCGATCGGTTCTGAGCGTCCGATTTTTTCGAGGGCGGGAAAATTGCCAGCACTGTCTGTGCCGAAGAAGAACAACAAGGTGTTTTCGGAAAGATGCTGGTCGAGAGAGAGAGAGAGAGAGCCTTCCGAAAATACGGTGGTCGACTTACTAGCACCCTTTTACCGTTGTTTGTCAAGAAAAGCATCGTTATTATAGCGCCGAAAAACGATCGCACCCTTAAGCGAACTCAGGGCTCATTTCGGTAGTATGCCCCACAATACTGGGAACTTTGATGCTATTATCAGTATAGAAAGGGATTATGTTCCTGGCAAAGAAAGGCCGGGGTGGTAGACATCGAAGGAAGCCCAGAGAGCTGGTACGATTTATTTGTTCATTGCGAAATGTGTCTGGAGTGCCAGGTACCTGGTACACTACTTACTACCGTAATTGTTGTTGAATATCATGACACACACACGGTGCATTGTTTTCATGACAGCTTGTTTTTTTTTGTGTGTGTGGTCGAAAGATCCAAAGTTACGGTGCTGTATTCACATAGATTTGGCATATATATTTATTGCGCAGTATTGATGGACAGGCACAGCAGTGCAATGTGAATGAATGCTCTCCTTAGGCGGGTCGTTGTTCGCCGTATTTGAGCATCACTGCATCATGCATTATTGGTGGCTTTCATGTAACACCCTATCTATGGTATTCGTATCTCTTTGAGAGACACCTTCTCGCCCAGCAATCGACACCGCGCGTTGGTGCGGCGGCGTACTCCTGGATGATGTGGGAATTATGGTGATGCTTCGCCTGGTGATGATACTGTACTACTGCTGCTCACTGATTGATGTTGATGCTTACTACGATGATGATTAGCACGACCATGACTATGGTTGTGATGGTGACGGTGATGATGATGACGATTGTGGTATCTGTAGTCGTGGCGATGATACTGATCTGCAGCACGCACGCCGTATGTACATAAAACGTACCAGGTATCGTATACTGGTAGTTACTGTAGTGTGATTCAGTGTGTGCACGTACATGCATGTCATCATCAGCTTTTATTCTTAGGGTGTACTACCCCGACAACGGCTTGTCGGAATACACGCACGCTCCTAGTTGTTGTTTGACCAAAGACAAAAAACGTGGTGTGACCGGAAACAGCATACTACCTGGTATGATATATATATATATATGCACATACACACATGATCAGCATACCACACCGCTTGGTTCCGTGACAATCGCATATATATATATGATACCATACCACGAGACCAGGTTGTGCTTAACTCCCGAACGGTGCAGCCTCGTAGGCCCCAGACAAGGCAAGACACACAGGGCATGCGGAGAAGCACATACGTACAATACAAGGCATGCTTGTAGTTAGTGGTGTGCGGGCCTTTCAATCAAAACATGACTGAAAACTGTGGCTGCCTGTGGCCCCCCCACAGCACAACGAGGCACCACCGTCATAAGGCAGCTTATACCACACAACAAGAAAGAAGAGAGCAACTCCCACTTGTCCGCTATCGCCAAAATGCGTGTCCCGGATGAAACTGCATGACCTCCAACAAACCAAGATGGGTACGTACAGCAGCAGTTAGTTAGTTGTCTGAAGAAAGGATCGTTCTAGGAACGCGGCTGCGCCGCTTTCGCATCGAGCGAAAACTCTTTTCAAGAAAGCGGACGACAATTGGTTTTCGATAAAGTGGCCCACGCCTATACTACGTAGATATTGTTAAGACAAACCTCCCCCCGAAAAATCTGCGCTATACTTATCAGATTGCATGCCCTACAGGATCCAAGATGTGAATCCCAACTTACTTCCCGTTACGGCAGATTCGTGTGCGGTACATACTGCTGTAGCGATTCACTATACCCTGGTAGTAATTATTTGTCATTGTTTTTCTCTCGGACAAAGCATCGTTCATGTTCCGTTCCTTCTCGAATATAATATCCTCTGATTATACCGCAGTAAAGTAGTAGTAGTAGTAGTAGTACTACTACTACGGGAGACCATAGTTAATAGGACCAAATATTGTTAGTAAAAATGGTTAAATATATACCAGGTAGGTTTTTATGTATACCGTAAGTCCTATCAACTATGTTCCCCCGTAATATTAGCCCGCTTATTCCATCACTCTGAACCAACCAACGTATACCCCTGCTGTAGTCATGCGCCCTTCAACCATTGTTGGCACGAATTTTCTGTATATATATGTTCGTATGGGTTTCGTAACGGGGTTGCCCATTTTCAAGTCTAACGGATACATTCAATGAGCACATCTAACGGATGTGGAGGGGCCTCCACGCCCCTCCTGCTGGTGGTTGAGCGGGCTTTCGACTCCCGGTTGTGATGGTTATTCCTACGCAAGGCTCTTTCTGTGAGGATTCCTCCGTCGCTGAAACTGCGAGAGCGCGAAATAAATGGCAAACTTCGAAAAATCAGACGAAACTTGACGTGCGGCGGGAACTCTGAACCCAGGTACATGGCTTGATAACAGTACGAGTGGTGGACACGCCTACAAGAAACACATCTTTGAAAAAAAAAAAAAAAAATCCTCCGACGGACCGGAAAAAAAAAATAACCTCAACCTGTTTCTTATTACCACGCTTCCAGGTCGAGAATATGTGTATGTAGCGTATCAGTTTAACCCTTTTAGGACCCCAGTCCCGTTTTGGGGACAAATTACTTGTAATTAGAGTGTTTTGTCCCCATATATATATATATATATATGGAAGTGCGGTTCTAAAAGGGTTAACCCGTCGCTCCCGTCTCAACAGCAAA
Source organism: Nereocystis luetkeana (assembly GCA_031213475.1). Lineage (NCBI taxonomy): Eukaryota > Phaeophyceae > Laminariales > Laminariaceae > Nereocystis > Nereocystis luetkeana. The sequence goes on from JARUPZ010000007.1 coordinate 255,823, forward strand.
ACCGGCTGCTGCTGCTATATATAGCACGGGCGCGCGAGCATGTTGACGCGACCTGGCCCCCGAGGGGGGGCGGGTGGGGTGGAGATAGCCACCCGGGAAATGTGCCTAATCTGATTATAAGCCTTACAATTTTATTGGTGACACCATTCCTTGTAGGAAAGTGCAGTTCCGTCATGGGGACGAACTACTCGGAGATTGAGGGGTGGGTTCGGTCCAAGAACGCGACTGCAGATTTGCAAGGGTTAACCTTGTGCACATACCATTGTACTGTACCAGGTATGATTTAGTTAGTCTTTTTATAGAACGATACCACACATTGTCGGATGGCAAGCATACGTATTAATAATAATTTAGCGTACCGCTCGCCGCTTGGCACCTTTTCCGAATCCGATTTAGCGTCCCTTAAAAAGTGAGTCCTCATATAATACCAGGTACCTGGTATGTTCTTATTACTTGCAGCATGTGACTTCTTTTTTGCGAGCCTGTATTTCTGTTGTACCTGGTGTGCTGTATGCGCCACGAAAATGAAGGCGAATGCCGGGAGGGGATAATAGGAGGACGACACCAGCATCAGGCCATAGTCTGCTGTAGTTTGCTTGTACTTTGCTACAGTCTTCTTATCGTCTGCTTATCGTCTGCTATAGTCCAGAATGCCGCGGAGGGAAAAACCTCCCGCGAGTTGAGCTGTGGAAAGTATATAGATGATGGCGAAAGCCTCTTCTGCGTGGTGACGATGGGTCGGATGGCAAGGGAACTATTACGGGGGGGCTTAGTTAACAGGACCAAATATTGTTAGTAAAAATGGTTAAACATACAGGTTTTTATGTGTACCATAGGTCCTGTTAACTATGGTCCCCCGTAAAATAATAATAACGGGTGCATGGATGCTTTTTGTCCGTTTGCACGGTACGTCGGAGTTTTACGGGGAACGTTACCACCACCACCGCCACCTCAGCGTGATACAGTACTGCCATCGGAGAGAGCGACCTCTGGCCGTTCAATCGATACTGACGTTCGTTTGGCACTAAATTTATACCAGGTAGTTCTACCAGCGGTACGGCCACGGCTCTGCCCGTGGCGCCAGCCCTGCGTTGCCCATACATAGTAGTTTGCAATTACATGGTATGAATAGCACTCGTAGTGTGCATGGATGTACCGCTCGGGCCACAAATATAGGAACCACCGTGCGGGGTGGTATCGAATCCGAGGGATCTCCGCTCTCGTCTCCGTGTTGTTTAAATGGCACATACATGTATGGAATGATTCCTGATCCAGGGATAGGGCCTTATAATTTCCGGGTGCGACGGGACATCGACCCTGAGACCCAGAATCAGCCAGTGGGGTTGGGGTTACCACACCTTGCGGGGCGGTATCGACACGGGGGATGTTCGTTGTCGTCCCCGGGTTGTTGGGTTTGTAGATGTACGGAAGTATTTCTGATCCAGGAATGATACCTTATCGACCCCGGGTGCGGCAAAATCTAGAAGTTGTCCCGTGGAGAAACTCTCGCCGCGCGCCGGCTTCATGAGAGCCAGCCCACCGTAGATCAGCCAGTGGGGGTTGGATCTTCACGCCTTGCGGGTCGGTATGCACCCGGGGTATGCCCGTTTTCGTCTCCAGGTTGTTGGAGTTGAATATGCATAGAAGGATATTCTGATCCGGGGATGAGCCTCTATCGTCCTCGGGTGCCGCTAGGTCCAGCCAACCAGTGATCAACCGATGGGGGTAGGGTTATCTACACCGTGCGGGGTGGTGTCGACCGGGGGGAGACCCATGCTATTGCCCGGTTGGTCGGAGTTGTACATGTAGAGAGGTATTTTTGATCCGGGGATGGGACCCTATCCTTCCCGGGTTCGTGGAACCTCGATGGCTCTATTTAGCACCAATGTTCTTGAAAGAGCCCGCGGCCTTCGTCATAGACTTGGTCAACCACTCAGCTGCCAAAATTGCATTTCAAAATTGTAAGTCAACAGTGAGGTGTGCTTGTCAGAACGTCGGGATTTTGCCACGGCCAGGACTCAGAGGGGCAGAAGACCCGGTGTCCCGCTGGTTGTGGCACCCAGTCTCTCTACCTAAGAGGCAACTGGTCTGCGCTTTGCTGCTGCTGCTGCTTGTTGTGCTGCTGCTGCGCCTCTGCTGCTGTTGCTGCTGCTGCTGCTGCTGTTTGTACGTACACCGCAATCCCTCCGCATTGCAATCGATTGAAAATTGGTAAAGCTATGTCGACAATACTCAGAGCGCGACGTCCAGGACTCGGCGGGGCATGAGAACCGGTGTTCCACTGTTTGTGGCACCCAGCCTCTCTACCCATGGGACAGGGCGGGGCTGAAGCTCGCTGGATGGCGAGACCACGATTCTAGACAGACTAACCACATTAAGCATATACAGTTAACAGTGTGAAAAAACGGTAGGAAGTTAGGACGCACGTTCAGGATGGAATCCTGGAACTTGGGCACACCCTCCGAATGTAAGCTCCTTCAAAACAAAAACGAGACATTTGCATTTATTCAAAGCGACTCGATGACACTGATCTGGGCGCGTACACAACATAAAGCGGAGGATAGTCATTGAATATTTAGAGTACTCGAGCGGAAACATGTTTTTTGGGGCGAGGACAGCCTGGGAATGAGGCCACCACTCGATACCAGAACGGTTTGCAACCGGGAAGAAAATTCAGCTGCAGCTTCTGGTGACATTTCCCACAAGCTTCTGGGTGCTCGAGTGCTACTGTAGGTACTTGTAACAATTTCCTGGGAGAGCACGGACCGAGCCGGGGCGGCTCGGTGACTTCAAACTTTGCTCCTGTGGGCAATTACGCTGTGGTGCATTCTGCCGGCCTTACCCTACCCGCCGGAGGGCCGCACCTAGTGGCGACAGAGGCTCGCGTTGTTAGAGAGCGGTGACCTCGCCCTTTTGCTCCCGCGGCTGATTGCGTACATCGGGCGAGGGGACACAGGGCCGAGGAACGCAGCCCAATAAGCTGTTGAGGATGCCAAGGACGATCGCACGTCTTCGGCGTCTCGCTACACGGACGGCGTTGAAGTCACAGCACACGCCTTCCTGGCGGATTTGTGCTGGGCCTGCAACGAGAAGACATGGGCCATCCTGGCGGCCAAATTCCCGTACGAGGACCACGTCGTTTTCTACGCGATAGCGGTGGCGGCGGTGCTTGCGGCGGTGCTGGCGAGTGTCACCGAGCGAGAGGAAAGGAAGTGCCCTCCCGTGACACCCGGGCGGCGAGAACGCCTCCCAGGCGCTTTTGGACATTTTTACCCCTAGCAGTGCTCTATCGGATTCCGGAAACGACGACCAACGCATCGCGCACCTCGAGCTCATCATTCACACCGATGTCGTGCGAGAAACAATTGGCATGGGCAGGGCATCCTTTTGGTGGAGAATCGTCGATAATCTTGTCGAGAGTTCCCGCCGGAGGTTGGAAAGAATTTCTTGCAGTCTAGCCTCGCCACGCTAAGCAAGTGCCGACCGGACGGCGAATACAAGCTCCGCGGAAGTGTTCCCGTCGACGCGACGTCACTTCAAGGGAACCGACCTGGGGGACGTCGGGAAATAAGCTCTTTGACCAACCGGAGACGTATCTCCGCAACCGCGGGGTTCAAAATTAGCATTGAAAACGCGGCCTGGGGAAACTGGAGGTGGGAAGCCGCAAGTTTGCAAGGGTATTTCCATGTCGGAAAGGACGCTTCCACCAGGTCGAGGGAGTGGGAGTTCGAGCGGAGGGGTGCCGAGCAGAGGAGCTGGGAGAGGGGCGCCATTGCGAACCGTTGGATGGGGGCCGTCGGCCGACGCAACGGCTATGGGACATCGCAGAGGGTGGGTGTTGATCGGAACACGATCCATCGGCGTGCTGTCGCCAACAATGTAGGACTATTGGCCGTGCGCTTTCTATTAACAGTGGGACTTTGGCGGGGGAGGACTCTCCCACCGAGGACCCCAGGCGTGTACCCATGCCGGGCGGTTACGCCCATCCATGACTCCCGGAAGGGGGCAGTGGGCGCGCAACTCCAACGGGTGCTTGCCGGCCAAACAGCAGGGGTATCTCCGCGCATCAAGCAACAATAATAGGGCACCCGCCGCTACCGTGGTGGGCCGAGCGGGATTTCTGCCATCTGTGGGTTACCGGCAGCATGCGACTATCCCAGTGTGGGTGAGTTCGGCGAAGGGGGGCTCGACCGGCATCCGAGGGGAGCTACCGCAATAGGCGTCCATCGATACATCATTAAAGGACGACCAGCCTCCTGCAGCAGCTACAGAGGGCCCACAGACGGTTCGGCGGCAATTGGGGTGAGGGCGGCAGACCACTGTCACGCCATGGATAAGCGAGGTGGCAGGGGGCCTAGCCCTCGCATCAGGTTGGCCACATCAGCATAAATCTATCGGAGCGCAGCAGGGGGGGCTAGAGCACCTACGATAGCCGCATTGGGCCCAGTGGTTATTCCGCAGGTGATAGGGCACGGGCGGCAGTCGGTTAACCCGGCATGGGTGAGTACGAGGACGGGGGGGGCAGCCCTCGCGCTGGGGGAGCTACGGCAGCAGGAGTTGATCCGGACGCAGAAGGAAGGGGGTCGGGCGGCCGTGACAGTCACACATGCCCCCATCGACGGTTCCACCACCGGTGCGACACGAGCAATAGATGAGTATCCCGTCATGGATGAGTACTAGGGCGGGAGGCCCAAGCTCCTCACAGGAAGGGGATCCGCAGCAGGCCCTACCCAGGTTGATGCTAGCGGGGGGATGGGGCAGAGTCCTGTTCTCCCCCTGACATCGGGGCTCGGCGGGTTCGGAATTTTTCAGGCAACGGGCGTTTACCGCGATCACCTTCGCGGTCGAGGCACCGTTCGTTATCGCTCCCTGGTGGGAGCATCATCGACACTCTACCCGCCCCTTATGGGGGCCTTAGGATACCGAGGACGGTGCCTCCCCCCCCCCCCCCCCGTTAGGGGTATCGGCACGCCTGCACCAGCCGGCTCGGTTCACCTTCACGAAGGGCGCCCAGTGCTGAGCAGCTTCTTCTCGTTAAAAAGGGGCACAGGTCTTTCGGACCCAACGCCAGCGTTTGTCAAGGGGTGCGGCCCGGCCCGGTCAACCAACTTTTGCGATGATAGACCGCGACCTGAACCGTCAAATGTCCTGGATGCTGGGCCGCGGCCCGGCCCGGTCAATCACAATGCCCTTTTTTCTCGTCCCAGCTCACCAAACTAAAAATCATTTCGGCCAGGCCCGGCCCATCTCAAGATTTAGATCGGCTCGGCCCACACCGGTCCGGACCATCGGCCCATGACAAGCACTGGAACTTTTCAAATTACCTCTAGGGGAGGGTACGTAGCAATGCTCTCAACGAAACGGCACACCCGGTAAAGACGGATTCCAACGACAGAGGCTAGAAATGGTCTCATTACCCTCACGTTGTTTGAAACCCCTTACCTCCAGGCTCGCCTTCGTCTGCACCACTTCACCATTTTCGTCCACCTCCCACGCGTACTCGTATACACACTATGCCGGACCGTCAGTGAGCGCACTTGGTTAGTACACCGCCCCAAACGTCTCCGCGTCAGCCAGTCCACTGAAGCCCTTCCCCATTGCCTGGGGTAGATACCTAAATATTCGTCCGCACACGCTGTAGCGTACGAGTCTGGCATCGAAAGCGCCGGGTGCGTGGGCAGAGGAGTTTCCTGTCCGATGGAACTTGATGGAAGAGCTCCCGCGCCGCAACCAAGGGCAGACGCCGATGCCCCATACACCCGCCGAGGTGGCGTGCGGTCTCGTCTCTTGCCCGCCCCCGCTGTATATCACCATCCTCGATTCCCACGTTGTGTTACCCTAGCTCCCGAGTGGCACATTGTGAAAGCTGTTGCCGCGCCTGCGGCGTCGCCTGATGCTGTCCGTGCTCCGACGGCGTCGGCAGAGGCAACAACAATGGCGGCGATGACGACGGCGGCGGCAGAGACTTTGCCGATGACAGCGGAGACTTGGACCATGCTCCCGAGTCTTCCAGGAGTTCAGACACCCCCCACAGACATCGATGGCGGCGTGGACATCATTGCTCCCCATTCCGAAGAAAACAGCCCAGCGAATACCTTGCTAGGGTGCTCCCAGCTGAGATCTCGGGTGCACGATGTGCGTCCAGATGTGAGCAGAACATGCAGCAGTCAGGTGATGGTGGTTATCACCTCTAACATAGAAGTATGCATAGACGTTCCTCCTCGCCTTTAGCGCCCATCTCTCGCGATGGAACTCGGGCTTCAGAAACGGGAGTAGCCGCGGGAACGGCGTTTTCCCGGGAAAACGTCTTGTACGGGAGTAGCTCGTCCGACTTGGCCCCGACTCTCGTCGTCATGGTTAGGGTATCACAGGCGTACACGTACGCTTCCGCCCGAATAGGCCCCGTCAACGGCAGAAGCACGCCACCGAACACATTAAAGGCCTCCAGACTGGAATCTATCGCCAGCTCCAGCGTCAATAGTACGCCACGCTCGGCCACGCCGTTGTGCTTTGGACAGTCGATGGCGTGTACTCGCGGCCGATGCGATTGTGATCCAGTGGTTCCACGAACTCCTGCCTCTTGGTCTCGGTACCGTTGTCCGAGCACAGACACTCCACGGTGGGCGGGGTGCCCTGCGCGTAGATGTCTTTCGCACGACGTGCGAAGCCAGCTGGCACGCCGGACTTCCTTTTGCGGAAAAAAGACCATACAGACCTCGAGCAAACGTCCACGATCATCACCAGATATTCCGCACCATCGGGAAATCAGGGTACCCTTCCCGACAAGTTCATGAACAGGCTTTCCGGGAGCTTGGTCTAGCGGCAACCGGTAGTCCGCACGACCATCCTACTCCTCGTAGGCTTAGAACGCCTCGCAGGCGGAACAAACTCTCCTTGATAATTAATTACCGTGATATCTCATGCAAAGTTCATGGAATGAGCGAGGGAAACATGGAGGCCACTACCGTTAGTTCGCCCTTTTTTTCTCGATACCAATTCGGTGGCAGCGTACGGATCATTGATTACTCTGTGTCCCTGCCTGCCTACAACAGGATCCATCGACATCGAGGGTCACGCTAAATGTAAGATCACCGCTTGCATCAAGAACAGCTTTAACGTCAGGCCAGGCACATACGCCACCTCCAACCGTTTCGTCGACATCACCTTGAGCGCAGTGCATGGTCAACCGGAGCATACCGGAACGCTCGATTGTTTACGGGGTCTCATGTCGCCGACTACTAGACTACTCTTGTCTTCCGGGGCGGGCTTGCACTCGATCATACCTGAGGGGTCGCCAGTCCCGCCTTACGTACCTCCAGGGTCAGAAATTCACTGCTCTCTTCCACCACCATATACACCACCAGCATCCAATGCTGAATCGTTCGCACTTTGGCTTGGATGCGCACACAGTGAAGTGAGGCGAATGAAACGTTTGAGGTTTGGCGCGAGAAGCCAAGGCTGTCTTCGGAGAGGTAGGCTCACGTAGGGCACGATTCTTCGAGTCAAGTTCAAGAGCTGCGACGCGACGTCAAGCTGGCATCGGATCAAAGGCAGGCCTCGATGATGTACGCCATGAGGAGCAATATGGTCGAGTTCATGAGGCACGACGGTCGATCGGAGCCCGGCGGCGCTGGGGGTCGCGTTGCTGTAGACGAGAGCCCGGCAGGGGTAGGGGCCACTGCTGTAAGGGGAAAGATCACGAGGGGCAGTACCCACTGCTGAAGTAGGAGATACTACTGATGCTGTTGGAGCAGGCATTGGTCGACCGGAGTCCTGCAGCGCCGGGGGTAGCGCTACTGTAGAGGAGATCTCACTATAGGCACCGTACCCACTGCTGTACGAGATACCACAGTAGGAGACAATACGATTTTGCGTGATGGTGCTTTGGTGATTTCGTAGCGACGAGGTGCGGAAACCACGCTCTTTGTGTCGAGGTTGGCCCAGTGAGGGGCCAGACAGACCAACCAGAGAGCGCTGGAGAGAGGAGTACACACATCAGCGATGAGTCCGGTGGCGACTCGGCCGCGACTACAGGTGACGATAGCAACAGCGGTAAAACCGCCGAAGGTCGTATCGTCGTTTGGAGGTGCTTCAAATGTGACAAGAAGGGCCATAGGGTTACAACGGCAAGGTGAAGCTGTGCAATGGATACGACGGACCGGTGCACGCTGCCGATGCCTGCCCCACGGCGAAGGATGATGCTGTCATGGCGGTGGCGAGCAAGATTAGGGCAAGGGGCGACGAGCAAGAAGAAGGCATGGTTCAGACCCCACCTTTCCAGGCCGAAGAGACCTGGGAGGGCAGTGATAGTTCGGGGGAACGGAAGTCCGCTCGGAAGGTAGAAGACGAGACCTGGATCTATGATAGTGGTGCGTCTACTCACATGACGCCCTCAGCAGACTACATACTCAAGTATCGAGAATGCAACCTCAACATACGCATCGTTGCTGGATCCTCTTGATCGATCGAAGGATACGGTGACGTAAACGTTGTCATTCGGTCCGGCAACGGTTTTGTGCAAGTGCTGATAGCTAACGCTACGCGCGTGCCTGACTTCCGCTACCACTTTTTTCCCTGCCCACTCTCGTGAAAAACGGCCACATGTTCGAAGGGCGCCCCACGGGGCTTGTAATCAAATTTAAGTCAGAGCGTTCCATCGCGTTTCCGTTGATTGAGACCCTTTACAGCCTTTACGGCTACCGGGTCGACCGCAGTAGTAGGGCCCGTGCTGCACCCACCCCGGGGTAGCTGTCCAGTTAGTATAATATTAACATCGACGACTCCTGTTGCGCCGCTGGGTACTCTCACGAGGTAATACTTCTCTCAAGAACGCTCAGCAATAAGGAATCGTCCTCGAGGTAGAGTTTCAAGAGTGCAAGGAGTGCTCCATGGCGAAGGATCTTTGCAAGAGCATCAAGTAGTTCACGCACACACGGGCAGAGAAGAAGCTGGGAAGTTGTTTATTTGAGCAGACCTAAGATGTGGTAGAGTCTCGATGGAGGAGGAGGTGTACTCTAATCGTGCGCGACGATTTTTCACGGTATACGTGGGTGTACTTTATACGCCACAAGTCGGACGCCGCGGTAATGTTGGAGCGATTCCTCGCGGATTCTCGTGCAGACGGTGTCCCTTCTACGGTGGTAATTGTCCGATCTGATGCGGGTGGTGAATTCCGCGGGGGAAAGTTCAGATACTTAGGGTTATCGAGCAGGAACCCACGACGACCGGCAGTCCTCCGTTCAATGGGGCAGTAGAGCGTGCGCTAGGCTTGATTGAGACGGCCGACATGGCGGGCCGAGTTCAGGCTCATGAGCTCTATCCCGGCGCGCAACCCCTGGCCACTGCGTCGTTGTGGGCGGAATCGTCCCACTGGGCGTGTGACGCCTTGAACCGCACAGCAAGGACAGGTAATCCAGAGAGCAAGTCGCCGCATGAGATGCGGCATGGTAGCCCCCCCCCCCCCCCCCCCCCCGGCAGTATAGCTACGTTTCCTCAAACCTGGCTACTGCAAGGGAAAGAGGGAAAACAAAGCACAGGCGAAAGCCCAGGAGTGTTTCTAGCTTGGCCCTGCACTCCACTACCCCCGAGACCCAGTACGAGTGTTGATGAGGCAACGCACTGCGTGAATCACGCGAAATATCACCTGGCAACGCGTGTCGCCTGCACCATCTGTGGCTGCCCAGGCGAATGACTCTCTGTCTGCGCAAGAAAGGGGTCCGAGGCAGACGACGTGAGCACATCGGGTCGAGGTGGTGGGGGGGGGGGTGGCGGATAAGCTAGATGACGATCAGGCTCACTTGAACGACCTCGACGTGACCTGGGGTATTGATCTGGATGCGTTTCTGCAGGAGCGCACACAGCAGGCACCCGCCGCCGGTGAGGTCGGCGACATGACAGTCGAGACGATGGGTTCGTCACAAGGGGGGTGTTGTTGACGCCTTCACGGATCCGATAGGAAGGGCCGAAACAGTCGAGACGATACTTCGTCTTCAGAATCCGGCAGGGAGGGCCGAAACCGACCCGCGCGCAGCATCAGCCTCCAATACCGACCAAGGGAACGGTGAGGATCCCCGCGCGGTCTCACCGGGGAGACCAGCACACGAGCTCAGCAGCTGGGGACGGCTGCCCCCGACAGTACGGGGCCGGACCCGGGGTCAGAGCCAACGTCTAGAGGGTGGCCTTGCTGTGCACCAGCTAAAGGATGGACAGAGGAGCTTGCGGCAGCGTACGAGTGGTCGACGACGCCTGGGAGTATCCTGAATCGTACGTCATGGACGACGGAGGACGCAGTGGCCTTGATGGCCGGAGGACCTGCTGTGGAGAATACAGGGGAGTTGAGCGTGTGCATGCCGAGTGGTTTCCCGGAAGACGCAGAACCGCCCGCAGTCCGTAGCAGATGTAGAGCGTTCCCAGCATAAAGCGGCTTGGCACGAGGCCATGCAAATTGAGTTGGACGGGCACAAAACGACCGGTACATATAAAGCCGCGACATCGCCACAAGGGCGGAAACCTGTAGGTGCGAAGTGGGTGTGTATCTATAAGACGGAGAAGGATGGCCTGACAGTTACGACAAAGGCCAGACTTGTGGCTAAGGGTTTTAGCCAGGTGCAGGATGTAGATTACTTTCAAACGTTTGCACCAACTCCCTCGTCAGCGTCATTTAAAGTTCTGGCCGCTTTTGCCAAGGAACACGGTTTAAATATTTTCCATCTAGACGTCACGCACGCTATTGTTGGTGCGAAACTCGACGTCGAGATAAATATATATATATATATATATATATATATATATATATATATATGCAACTACCCGGTGAGTATGGTGACATGCCAGGAAATATCGTCCGCCTACACAGATCACTGCATGGTCTGAAGCAGAGCGGACGGCAGTCGGCCAGATTATTGGTAGATGCCGTGGTGGAGTATGGTATGGAGCAGAGTAGGCCTGATCCGGGTGTGTTTCGTGCCTGTGGACGGCGAGGGATAACTGACCACGGCCGTTCACGTAGATGACATCGTGATAGCAGGATCGAACGAGACATGCAGATACTTCCATGCCATGTTCGTTATGCACTTTGCCACGAAACGCTCGGCGAACTGATTTGATACACTGGTTGTGCTTTCAAGCGCGACCGAGAATTGAGGACACTGGAGACTACGCAGAAGGCATTGTATTGAGAACGTGTTGAGTCGTTTTGGCGCTAAGGCATTGTCTGGCATCCCCGCGACCCCCGGTGTGGAACTAGGCCCAACAGAGGAGGGCGGGGTTGGAGGAGACTGGCCGTGCAGGGCGGTTGTGGGCAGCTTAATGTGTCTGTCGACCATGACGAGGCCGGACATCACGAACGCTGTGCGTGCTTTGGCGCCCCACTCTTGCAACCCTATGGAGAAGCGCTGGAAATTAGTCTAGAAGATTATGGCATAACTTCACGGGACCAGGTGTTGTTGGGATTGGATTTGTGCGGGGCCCGGGTTTGGATTCGACTGCGTGTATTGGTGTTAATCGTGCTGATCAGTCGAACGATAGGCGCTCGGTATCGGGGACGGTGATTACGCTGGGGGGTGCGGCCGTCAGTTGGGCAAGTAGCACGCAGAGATATGTCACGTTATCCACAGCAGGAACAGAGTTATGTCGCCCTAGGTGAAAGGGTGAAGGAGGCTCTGTTTGCGACGGCAGTGTTGTCCTTCAGTTGTCCAGAGCTGAGTGTATCACGTGTCCGGGTTTTGATGATAACCAGGATGTCATAGCGCTGGCTGAGAGCCCTCTTAGGTCTGCTCGCAGCAAAAATATCGACGCGCACGTTCCTTTTACTAGAGAAGTACTTCGTGCTACGTAAGAAGGTCGGCATTCAGTCCATTGCGTCGGAAGAATAGCACGCGGGTATTATGACAACATCCCTCGATGCAACCCCTTTTAGGACTCACCACATGTTCTTGTTGAATCTGCTTTTGCAGGAGCAAAGGGGTATGAGCGTTATGCGTCGCTCGGCGACCTTGCAAGCACCCACATAGTGGGACTCCTTGTGGGGGCCGCAGTGACGAGTGTTGCGTTTTGACGGCATCGTTAGGGGGAGCGGAGTAAGTAGTTATCACCTGACCCTTTCGAATCACGCCCCATCGGAAAACATGCCTGAAACCACCGGAAAGAGGAAGGTTAAACACCGTCGCATCCGTTTGTGTTGCGTGATGTGCCCAGATTAACGGCTACCTTGAGCACATCTCACAGCGATATACCCAACAGCAACACTTCTTTACCTGCAAACCTCATCCGCAGGAGACAAACACCCCCTGACGGTTGGGGGACCTCCGACTGGCACGAGAGCATCAAACCGGGTAAATCCGTAGAGGCTTCATTTTCGTGGATTTGTCTCCACTCCACATTGGATGACCGTGAACATACGCAGTGGTAAACAGATACTTTGAGACCGTTGTTCAACCCCTCAGCCGATTCCCCCCCCCCCCCTTCTCTGCAGTCTGGAAATGCCTTCACCGGAAAATAAATGAACTCCTTGAAGCTGTCGTCCATATGCAAGTCCGCCTCAAAAGCGGTTCTTAGTAGGATGCAGCTCACCCTTCATGCGACTCGCCAGACACCTGACGGCGCTTCGCGCTTGGTGTAAGAAATGTCTGCCTGGTCGGTGAAAACCCGACGTGCTCCGTCCCGGCATTGTAGGGATGCGAGGGTCTATGGTCATACGACTACGGCCATGCATGAGATCGAGTACATACCTCATATCGAGTACACACCCCCCCCCCCTCCTCTGCAGCAGACAGCATGACAGTCGCAGCGTGCAGCCCAACGTAAGCCGAAACGAGGTCTTCAACCCGGTAGGCGACAATTTAGTCGATCCCACCGCATTTCTCCCCACTGGCCGTGCCCTCGCATGACGCGGCACATCCGTCCAATACTAACAACCTTTGTCCGATAGTGGCGAGAGTGGGGCCTAGGGAGCACCAGCACTGTCAAGTTACAAGTTGTCGATGACTGTGGGTTGGTTCGTGATAGCGGGAGGCGTGAGGCACAGAATATGACAGAGGGGTGATATGTGCTGCAGTATACAATCAAACTTGATGTTATAGGCTAATTGGTGGTGTTTACAAGGGGGGGGAGAACTTTTTCTTCTAGAATATAGAGGACAGCGGCGGTAAATGGACATGTTTTGTTGGTTTTGCCTGTCTGACCGGGAATAAAATAACCGTGCCAGTTTCATGTCATTAGCCCACACGGGTTTTGTATGTTTGGCCAAAGTGGAAAGACACGAAACGCTCACAGTTTTTAGTGACCGCTTGGACCAACCTTGGTTACAGTTAGTTACCCCCGCACCATTCACCGTAGCACTCTCAACTTCGCAGCACCTGCTCAGCAAAGTTTACAGCAGCACGCTCAACTCCGCAGCGTGAGAACTATAACAACACTGGTAGGCATTTTCCTCTCGTACAACACGTGGACATTTTCGGGGCAGTTTGCGCCGACCTTGGCCGAACGTGTGCACCCTGATCCCACCTGGACGTTACCCCCCCACGGAGCCTGAGCCATGAAACGTATCCAGGATATTTATTTCCGCTGGAAGAGCGGACAGAGGAGCGACTGGTCTGCGACGGCCGCACCGGCAATACCACGGAAGGGATTCAAAACGAATTGATACGAGACGCGGGCTACCATAGCGGTAGCACGTTTCGGGCAAGTTATTGTTTTGACTATTATTGCGGGGGGCCCTAGTTAACAGGACCTATGATGTACATAAAAACCTATATATTTAAGCATTTTTACTGACAATATTTGGTCCTGTTAACTATGCCCCCCCCCGTAGTAGCGGGGATCTCCTCAACTATAACAACAACAGCAACAACCAAAAATGTGTTTGTTTTCAACGTTATGTTTCATAACGTATCTGAGGTGGTTATCACGTGACTGATCGGGTTGGCCTGACATTTGATTTCTTCCAAAAGTCAGTTTCGAGGGGCGTGTCGGGCCTCCTCTAGTAGTGAAGAACCTCACAGAAAAATCCCGGGCGCACCCTTTCCGCATGGCGAAATAATTTTATCGTGTCGTACCTCCCCGGCGAATTGCGCGCCAAAGTTACGTACGTATACGTAGCGCGCACGTAACAGAACGTGGCGGAAGCGGCGATATACTTTTATTTTCACCTACTACAGCAAGCAGTAGAAGCGCATACATCGTAAGTAGACCCTACAGTGATATTACAGGCGTAAATAAATGTCTTGAGATGGTAGCATGGTTTCTTGTTATTTTTATGGCGTACTATCGTACGCTTGTGAACTTTCACACGAGTACTTCCAATTAGCTGTTCTCATGCCGGGATATTATTCTTTCTGCTTACCCACCCACGGGCGAGCGCCACGCGCACATGCTTACGCAGTGTAGGTGTTGCAAGTTGTCGTCCCGTCCTGATTTTCGTGGGAAACGTTTTCGAAGGTAATCAAGGAATTGCAGCAGTGGTAAGGTCGCTAAGGACACCCGAACCGCCGCAAGTAGGGGGGATTCATCAAGAAGACATATATATATATATGTATCTGAACCGAAGAAGCCTGCGAACAATGCCGAGCTACTGCTTCTCGGCTCGTGATACCAACGCAGAGGCTCGTGTGATGTCTACAGCTTCTTTTTGGGTTTGCCCCGACAGTCTTTGCTGGTATTCATTCATTCGATTGATTGTCCCGCTTGAATGATTGTGTTCGCGAAACGGCTGTACTACTGCTGCAGTGTAATATTCATCGCCAATTGAGAATTCGGAACGGTGTGAGGCTAAAATGGGGATACTGCACCTCATATCGGGGCACCGCCTTGTGGTGTAGGTAGAATCATACACACGCTATTGGGGGCAGATTCCTAATAAATTATGGAGTGTAGAATTTTTTTAATTGGTACGAGGGTTAAGCACGCCACCGAAATAAATGCTGAATGGGTAATCGGTTGATAACACTCTGCTTGCGAAATCGGAATTGTTCCCCTCGGGGTCAGCCTTGCGCCTGGTGTCCCAAAATAAGCGCAACCCGGAAACACTATTTTCACGTCCGCATGAAACCCCCGCGCCACGCTTCAGCTTGCCTCGGCCGACATATCGTCCTCCACGCTCGTGTTCGTCGCGATCCTGCTACTCTTCAAGTCCGCCACTCACCCCAACAGCGAGTCCGTCAGTCCCGGTGTACCACTAGGGATAGGAGCAGGCTCAGACACAGAAGAGGGGGCAGGGGCCGGGATACGGGGGGGTAGGGACAGGGACAGGCATAGGGGAGAGGGCAGCAGGGAAATGGGGGATAGGGGCAAAGGGAAGGGCGACTTCGACGATTCTCTCGTTGACGCTGATGGCAATAAAATCGCCGCATGCCGAGATGGGGTCGCCGTTCCGCAGGGCGAGGAAGGTTGTGCCGCACTCGTTGCTGTCGGCTGCGCTCTCGAACTCGGCGGCTGCTCCGAATAAGTACTGGTTATACATTGGATCGAGGGAGGTGGGGGGGCGCAAGAGGAGACATTGAAAGCGCCACGTCGATGCAAAGAAAGCCACTGACATATAAGCACTGGTCTTACATTGAACAGGTGGAGGTGGGCGTCAGGGGGAAACTGAAAGCGTCAAATTGGTGAAAATGAGGTGACAGACTGCGGTGGTGACAGACTGCGGTGTGAACGACACCTGTTGCACACAAGAGGTAGCTAGCGCTGACACTCAGCGCGCTACGAGCCCATTATCCAGCATGAACCAGGTCGACAGCACTGCAGCAACTTAAGCAGCTAGCCAGGAGGTGTCCTGAGAACATCAATTAGGCTCGGCGACCTCACTGGTAAGCCCCTCACGGAGACAAGAGCGGAAGGGACAAGCCTAGCGCCGAGGCTGGTCTGGACAACTTGTTTCCGTAACAGCATCAGACGGTGCCAAGCGCGATGCAAAATAAAACACTCCTGCGTGTCATAGGGTGTCACGGGGGCCCGTCACGTATTTGTGGCCGCCTCTGTCCTACTTTCTGAACGTCAAGTTTAGGACGGCAGTAATGATGCGGGGGGGGGGAATCGCAGCAAGCGCGTGCGAGGGGCGAAGTGTGCGCCGCAAACTTGCTGATCGTCTCTATAATAGTAGCCGCGTCCCTCAAACTCGACACACCCCGAGAAAATTCAACTCTGTTGTACTTTGGTCGTGACTCAATGCATCTCCCTGGCCAATAGTCTGGCTCGGCTTGCGAAAAAGACCGTGGGCGTGTATCAACCGCGTGCTGTTCTCACGCCTATAGCCTTGGATTTTTCTCACTTCGCTCGCAAAACGCTAGGCCGAAGAAGTCATTGCAGTGCGAGAAGACGTCCGAGTAGAGCTGTAAACAACGTTTATACACGGGACATGTCTGATCGTCGGTTATCGCAACAGCACAAAAACAAGGGGGGGGCGCGCAAATCGGAATACCTGGTGTGTAGCTAGGTGACCGGTTTGGAAGTGACCTTAACTTAATTAACCAGTATGAATATATACCATTCTGAACGGAAATGTAGGGACCATTGGGTTATAAATATGTAGATCAAACGTATATTAGATTTCCACCCAGTGTGATAGGTTGCTGTGAGCATATTCTCCCAAAAACACTGGGTAGCGGCATTAGTTTCCGAACAACGTCCACGTGGTTCGGCCAATGGTTGAGGTCGGGTTCTTAGGGTTACGAATACGCTTATTATGGCGTTGTATCCAATGGCCGCCTATTATTACTGAAGTCACACGTGGGCCATACAACCGTCTCAACAGCTTTCTATACCATGTCGTGCAATATTATTTCGCATGCCCTGCATCCCTGGATAGATAATAGGCGGCCTCTACTGACGCGTCAAGGCAATTTCCAAGGGGATGCTTGCCACAAAAAAATATCAAGCACGGACTTTTCGGGAGTCCAGCGTGTCTGTGGGGGTGTGGAGAGCACGCAGAATTATTTACCGACGACGTGGATATATATAGATATCGTTCTTCCGCAACGTCGGCGATGGCAATCCTCCAACAACAGCCGCCACAGTAGCAGCAGTACAGCAGGGTACAACAGTGGCCACAGTACGGTAATACGAACGGTATATTAGTACAATACCGCAGCACAGTGCCACAACGGTACAGTTTTTCGAGCATAATAACGTACTCTGGGGTAGGAGTCTTTGGTGCACCAAAACTGGCGAAATAAATGCTCTCGATGTGTGCTGGAAGCACCCCAACTATGCTGGGTATACTGGCGGTATCTACCTACCGTATTAATTCGCAGATTCGGCGGCGATCGCAATGCTTCCCAGACAAGTGTGGACACGCAAATGGCACGCACGGGATCAAACACAAAATATGCACTATAGTCACCCTCTTCTCCTTTGCACCCTGTCTCAGAAGCACTTTTTCATCTAATTATCTACCTGTGGAACCATCCCGTCTTGCCCAAGCACGCTGCGCACCAAAGTGCCCGATTCCAGCGGCCGGGTTTAACTTGAGCCCTCGAAGCATCCGACCAATTCGGTGCCAGAAGGCAGGCTTGACGCGCGCTCTAGAGGAGAGAGGGGGGCCGCGTGAAATACCTGGTAATATCTGGGTTCGCCTTCCAGAGGACAGGTGTAAACACCCGGAGTCGCCGGAGCACACGCTTCGTCGTTGTCAAGACTGTGATCACCCGTGAAAGAGTCCCAGATGTGGAAGTGCAATGCATGCGTGCGTGCGTGCACGAGTGTGAAAACGAAATAGGGGGGGAGGGTGCGCTCAGACACAAGAGGGTGTACATACGAGGTAAATTTTCTTAAAGCTTTCCACTTTCTTCGAGAAAATGGGTGACATACACTAAATGGTTGAATACATTGTCAATGTTGGATAAGCCCCGTGCACGCTAACCATCTCTTCGTCGCGTACGCAGTAGTGTCGCGCCAACCATTCCCTCCAACGAGATGTAAGCTCTGCTGACAAAGCGACAGGATCGAAGACTACCCTGAGTCAGAAAAGAGGATAAAGCTTGTTTTCTTTTCGGGACATACATGCCAATCTTTTCGGACCAAACTGTTGTGGTCAGCGACGATCTCACTACAACAACGACAGTAAATTCTACCTGGTACCAATTTGGCCGGCTGGAACATATCTATACCGCTTGGACTCTGATATACTTACTTGTCTGACGGGGATGAAATTTCCGTTCAGAGTGGTCGAAAGCATTCTGTGCTTGAAAGTCCTCAAGGATTGTGTCACAATAAGTTTTGAGGGCTTGCTTATACTGTTGTTGTAGCTTCTTGCTGTCGGTGCACTGTGTGCTGCGTACCTCACTAGGGCCGTCCTCGACCTCCCACGACGTGAGGCCCCGGCGCGATGAGGATTCATCGCTGAAACCTTCGATGTCCATCACGAGCTCGTAGTGTCCGAAAGGAGCGCAGACAAAGAGATTCAGCTCAACACCAGCCCGATCAACATAAAGAGTAGAGGACCACGTTGCGATAAATATGGAAAGAGAACACAAGGACACACCAAGGAAGGGGAATAGATCGAAGTCAAGCCGAAAGTAGGTACGTACAGAAGGGAATCAGACTTCGCGTATACGACCCATACAGCGGATACAGTTTTCCTTGTTTGGGTTCCCTTCGTTTTTCTTCTTTCTGGGAGTGTTTAGAACATAACCACGTTCAAGCTCATGCGATCCTTCGGTAGCGTTCGATGTCATGCACATTTAATAATACGCGAGTCGATCCATAGACGAGGTTTCTTCCAGCTTTCAAGCTCAGGCTGCACGTTATCCGACGACAAAGAGAGGCAATACGCGAGGAAAATCAGTAGCTGGGTTCGTTTCCAAACACAGCGCGAACGCAGAACGACCTATAAAATCAACCAGGGGTTTTCCAGAGAGGCACGAGATTGGCTCTCAGTCTACGTCGTGCACGAAAGGAATGGAGTGGCTCTTCTATCTCTAAGCGAACATCAACGTGAGTACCAATGAGTACCGGCTTAATAATAGGCAGACCTGCCCAGGGATACAAAGTGTCCCGCTCTCCGTGATTTTAACAAAACTTTTAAGTGGCTTCGTCGGCAGGACATGGGTTGTTGGTCGTGAGTTCGAATCTCACGTCCACCACCATGAAATCGCTTTTTCAAAGATCAAGTGAGCTTCCTCATCATGTCAAGAACCTGAAAAATGCTTCTGGATCCCCAGATATTGGAACCGCGTGTGTGTGTGTGGTGGCGCGTCGACCCGTTAAAATCCCGTCCGTTCCAGGGGAGGAGAGTGTTATGAGGCTGATATATTGCGTAGGCGATTGGTTAACCTTTTGCCTTTTTTAGCCCAACGGACTAAGATTCTCACACTGATCCTTTTCCTTCTTAGCGGCCCATGATTTTTTATTGTTTAGTTCGGGCTATATTTATTTGGCTGATTAACCCCTTTAGAACCGCAGGCCCGTCTTGGGGAAAATCCAGTCTAATTTCAAGTACTTTGTCCCCAAATCGGGACTAAGGTTCTTAAGGGGTTAAGGCTCATTCTTATCGGAGCGCTTTTTAACCTTAGTTTCCAAAGTTTAGAAATACTTCTTGGAGATATGTATCAAGATACGGAGGCGTTCTGTCGCTATTCATTCGTGAAATTCTCCAAAAAAAGCAAAAAAGTTGGTTTGTCATATATATTTCACATACCACCAGGGTATATATATACGAATACATTCGAAAAACAAATCAGGAAAATATGCAAGATTGAAAAAATGCGCGAAACAACTAACTATGGAAATAATATCGAAAAAAAAGCTCTCCAAGAAGAACGACCTTGATCATGACTGCCGGGTATTTGATTGTTTAGCTTTTGTGTGGCGTTCAGTACGGCCGCCTATATGCATATTTGTCATGGCATTGTCGTATGGTCATACTGAAACCCATAAGATATTGTTGTGTACTAAAATACATGCAGTTGTGTTTTGGTTTGTACCAGTATAGATAATATAACAGGCATTTTCAAGCCCATACACTATATTTGTATGGTGGCCAATACACCATACTATAAGCCGTACAGCTACGTTAATCATGAAGTCAAAAGGCTTCGTTGATGTGGCTATGTACGATTGATTCTGAACATACATACGAGATCATGACCAAGTAGTATCATGATGGTTACTTATTTTTTCATATTTATTTGTTGATTCCAAACAGCAATAAGCCAGACACTCCCTACACCAGCAAGCAGTAGATATATAATACGCCTGGAGGCGCTAAAACCAGATGATTGTCGTGCCAATGGGCATGAGTATACTTCGGAGCAGGTTTGGCCATCGCTCTAGAAAAATACCACTGCCTCGTGTTTCGACTTGCGGGTTGAACACGATTGCGTCGGATACATTAGAACAGATATATATGTAGGTCGTGCGGACGAGCACGACACTTTATCTCTTCTTGTTGAGTCGCCTTTCCTCGTAGAGGGCGTTTTCATGTAGAGCGACGCACCTGCGGTAGGGTGGCAGCCGGGACTGACTCTGAGACCCACGCGCCCTGCGTGTAAGGCTTGGAGATAGATTTTGCGCCTGTAACATTGTAATACCCTATAATATCTATCTATCAAGTTAGAATAACATAGAAAACAGTAAATAGCCTTTTTTATTTGATGACGCCTCAGATATATATATACGAGGATAGGGAAGGGAGAGCACACGCCGGAGGACCGTGTCTTGTGCAAGCACGGCCTCTCTCCTCCCCCCTCCCCCAAAACTTCCCAATCGGCCCAAGGCCTCTGCAATTACAGTGAGTTGTCCCCTTAACCCTTTTAGAACCGCAGTCCCGTTTTGGGGACAAACTACTTGAAAAATGAGTGGTTTGTCCCCAAAACGGGACTGCGGTTCTAAAAGAGTTAAAGAGTGCGTGGGGTCGCCAGGGTTCCTTAACCCTTATAGAACCGCAGCTAGCTCCGTTTTGGGGACAAACCACTCAATTTTCAAGTAGTTTGTCCCCAAAACGGGACTGCGGTTTTAAGGGGGTTAAGCGACACATAGCCCCAATTAAGGGACCCGGGTCCCTTAAAGTGGGCGTCGCCGTTTCGAGGCGAAAAAAAAAAGCATGACGCGTGCACACTTCACGTCATCGAAGAGAGCATCTATCTGGCATGCCAGCAGAGAGCGATGCGAAATCCATTGCTTGCAATGGCACGCCCACGAATGGAGTGGCTGCCGCTGTGGCGCATCGCCTGCGGGGGGTTCACGATCCAAGGTCGGAGCATTGCAAGAGCATCCAGTCCTGGTTTCGGTGCAAATCCTTTCTCGATTCTGTAGCAACCACTTGTTCTACACCCCACTGTCACTGCAACCGTGAAAAATACCGTGGTTCCTAAATACTGTATCAAGCACACCGTCGTGGCCGACTACCGCGGAAGCTTACCGAACTAATGGCGTAATTGTATATTACTGTAGTACCAAGCAAACCGTGGCCGCCGGTTGCCGCGGACGCGTAGTTAGTTGTGCAATATTATCGCGTTTGCGAGTAGCCGTGCCGCGATATCTACAGCACAAACAATAGCCGCCGAGGCAGCACAGCCCTGGTTATGTATGTATGTGTGTATCTTGTATTACGGGGGACCCTAGTTAATAGGACCTATGGTATAGATAAAAAACTATATATTTAACCATTTTTACTAACATTATTTGGTCCTATTAACTATGGTCCCCCGTAATAGCGTGCATACCGTTCTTCTGCAAAAACACCTGTAACATGTTGTTGTACTGCTACTACACCGCACCGCCCTGTCGACGGGTAGAAAAAACGGCTCAATGTATGTGAAGAACACACACACGACGCTGCCCACAATTAATTGTCAACCCTAATCAACCCCCTCCCCTAGAAAGTCTGCCGGGAAAATAGAGAGAGCTGCATCCTGTAGCACAGTACTACACGAGATTGAACTGCTGGCTGACTGCATCAGAATATCTAAGGACCCCCTGACGACACATCGGCTTTTCAAGCAACACATACATGATGATGGTGGCGTTTTTAAATCTGCTTCAGACAGTGTGGCGTCCCCTTTTTAGGGACCTGGGGCCCTTTTTATTGAGCGCTTCGTCCACTGTGAGGGACCAGGTCCCTTCACGTTGGAGCAAACGGTGCGGGAAAACATGAGAGAGAGGCGATTTCCTTATCGCGGTGTCTCGTAGAGAGGGTAGTCTACTACTATTATTATTGTATTCCAGAACTACAACAGAAGTGTATACTGTAAACCCAACGCCGAGGACACTGAGCGCAGCAGACGCACCTACCTGTATCCCTGTTTCATCAAGCGATCACGTACATCTCTGCATCAATCATATGATCACGACATACTATACGACCGGACACCATTTATTTATCCAACAAAAAAAGTGTGCGGGAGGAGAAAAAGAGAGAGGGGGCTAGAGTGGTACACCTTTTTTTTCTGAAAAACGATCGGGTGTTCGCGAGTACAAACTCTCTCTTCGTAATACTCGTGACGGGTACGGATTGCACTTTTATTTGTACTCGCGAATATTTAGGGCCCGAGCATACCCGCGAACTCGCGAGTAACGAGTACTCGGGTATACTCGCTGTTGCGCCCCTGGAAACCCCGGGGATGACAATGTCCCACCCCTTAGACCACGTCTCTTGTGCCAAGCACATCGTACAGGTCTGCAGGAAACATGATATACCCTCGAAGGGCGCACGAAATGTTTTTTGCGACACCTCTCGTCGAATTTTTCAACTTCGAACCTCTCGAGAGGATGGTGCACCCATGCACCCATACATACATATGTCATGCATGGCCGTAGTCGCGCGCGGGGGGGGGGTTACCTGACCCCAAAAACTCACTTCAACTCCTCCTATAAGAAAAAAACTCATCACCATACTAGATCCTATACCAAAGCCGCTAACTACCATAGTGCATACAATATACATACGGAGGCGCCCTACTAATCCCCATAATATTATGTACTTTTTACCCATATGTACCGTTGCATTTACACTAATTTCTGAACACGACACAATGAATGCCAGATGTACTGCTCAAATTCCTAAATAGACGTTGGTACCATATTATTCATTCTTACGTATATCACGGCACCATGCTAATTAAATACTACCAGGTGGTACACAAAACACAATTAATTCTACAGTCGTAGGTACACTATTAAATAGTTCTTATTCAAACACACAAGACCAACCACCAGTTCAATTCCCATATAAACAGTGTGGTATATACCACCTGATACCAATTCCTACCAGCATCTATATCGCGGCATGATACCATGATACTGTAAGTAAGTCATATATATGTAAAACATACCTGGTATTATTGCTACTCCAAGACCTACAGCAGCAGCTTATACTTGTATACAGATAAACCTACGTCTAAGTCTGGAACATGTACTTTGTGAGGTTACAACAACAACAGTAAGTAGTAGTAGTAGTAGTAGTAGTAGTAGTAGTAGTAGTAGTAAGTAGTAGTAGTATAGTCGTTTAGTTTAGCGGCTTCGATCCTATACCTGTGGGGAAGTTTGTAAGAGGCACTGAATTATCGTGACGGTTTCTTCGGGGATAATTGGTTTTCAGTCTACTTGGCTTTAGAGCTGTTTTCAGCCTTTCAGGTAGATCATCCCATTATTACGGGAGACTATAGTTCCTTTTGTTTCCGAGGTTGTTTTATTATTTCTTGAAAGTTGTGAGTGATCCACGTTGAAGATCATGCTGCACATACATGGTCGGATGGGTAATCGATCGGTCGTTTACCCCTATTATAGCTCAGTAGATACCTCCTTCACATTTATTTGACGTCGTCCAGGTCACGGGTTCGAACCTCACTTCGAAGGTTTCTTTTACAGAAACGCTTGCGCGTGCACACCTAAAAAAACACATCTCTCCCTGGGTCCCCAGGAAATGAAACGAAGCGAGTAGGTCAGCGTACGGACGTATACGGTTCCGACGCCCCGAAGATCCCGCCGTTCAGAGGGGGGGAGAGTGTTATAAGGACTACCTTGGGCTGGGTATTCGATCGGTCTTTTACCCCTATAGCTCAGTAGGTAACACCTTCACACACAACCCCATGGACATCGTCTCATCATCGCCACGACATCCATCCCGTTTCTTTCGCCATGTATGTCATGATATTATTTCTTCTCCCCGCTCACTTCTTTGTGTATGCCCGTAAACAGCTCTCGAAACTGCTTGCTACGGGTACGAGTACGTGTTATTACCGGTACCTGGGATACATGAGAACAACAACACACAGCAGCGACGGCCATGCGTAGCTCCTACAGAGCTTCAAATGCTTGACTTGCGCGTCTAGTTAGTTTCTGCAGGCTGCATGCAGCATACATACATACATACATACATACATATGTCATACGTACATGCATACATACCAGATACATACATACATACATACAGATGATACATACATACATACATACATACAGATACATACATACATACAGATACATACATACATACATACATACATGCATACAGATACATACATACATGCAAACCTACATACACCCCCGTTGCATATTATATTGCAGTGCCGTCGGGATGTGTGCGTGTCGTCTACCAGTGTCATCATGGCGACGATGACGATTTTGTTCTCACATTAGCCCACTTGCCTGAAATCCTGCCTGCGGACGCAAAACAGGCTGTAACAAAAAATGCATCTCGATGGGAGAAAACAAACAAGTACGAAATAGTATGCACGACGGCAGTGCCATACCGGCCCGCAAGGGAAACTGTACGAACAAGCTGTGGTATACCATCCCGTATCACCCGCAACCAAATAACACCAGGGACATATCCATGGTATTGTATGTACACTCGAAAAATTCAACGGGAAAGGGAACATAAAAACACCAGAGATGAACAGAAATAAGAAAGAGAAGGGAAAAAACATAAAAGGAAGAAACAAAACAAACACGCGCTCAGGGCGCAGGCCGAGTCCCGAGGGCAAGGCTGTTGTTTGCCGGTATGATACGATCAGTCCTATGTTGTTGCCAGCTGATGATGGATCCACATAACATAATATAAGGGCGTTACAAGAATACCAGGCGGAAAACAACGAACGAAAAACGAGTAGTCCTATGTCCAGTTGGTGGGTCAAGGAAGACACAAACAACCGAAACAAAGAGGACAGAGACAGGCGGAGCAACCAAGGGGGCGCTAGACAATAAACGAATGAAAAAAGAAGAACGACAAAGGGTACCACAAATATAACAATAGGGTGACGCCGCCGACGCAGGATGCCAAGGTACGTTACCGGGGGGGGGGGGCTATCGACTTGGCAGGGAATAATAGGGCATCATAACAAACAGAAACAAAAACAAAGAGATAAAACGGGGATGATTGTAACACAGCGATAGGCAGTAGTCACTGGGCGTACCAACTAGAAAGACGGCCAGTAGTGCCAAGTTTCGGCGGGTTCCTTCACTTTGTAAACCGACCTAGCCGATGTAGCTACGCCTCCTTCAACGCGACTCCTCTCCCCCCCCCCCCCCTCCTCCCAGGGCCTTCGGCCCATCGGCGTCTTGATAGAGTTGCTGCGCATTCTGTACCTCGAGCGCTCGTCGTTTTGCTACGTCCCCCTTCTCCTTATCGAACCAGCGCTTCGTGTACTGCTTTGCTGCTTCTTCTACACGTACGTCTGAACCACTTGCCCGATTTATTCGCAGCCAGCGTCCATTGTTTCTCTCCGATGGGCAAGCTAAACAACGACAGGCCGCGTTCGAGGCAGCCCATCCAGTCCTGCTCTTGCCCTCCCGATTAAGTATTTCCCCCCTTCAGTTCCCCAAACACTACTCGTTTGAGTAGTCTCTCGCTACCCATAATACGAGCCACAAACCCCGCGAAAAGTATCCCTCGCCTTCGCACCGTCGTCTCGACGTCCTCACAGACAGTCTTGTTCAGGCTGAATGCGTCTGGGCATAAAAAGAAATATGTTAGCCGTCGCGAGGTTTCCTCCTCAATCCGATGCAGCGGAGGAGCAATTGGTAGTGAGCTGTCTGCAGTATGGCGAGATAGACCACGGTGGGGCTCCACGTGGCACAGCAAAAAAACATGGTCTCATTGGCCTCGGCTCTGAGCGTCCGTACTTTGAGCCGGAGCGGTGCGACGGGTTGGTCGTACAGTGGCAAACTATACCGTTTTTTCGAAAGTAGGTTGGCCAGCTGCACGCGCGGGTTGATTCCAGCAGTAAGGTCGGCGTTCTCGCGCACAGTTGCCCCAGGGTACACAAACGTGGTGGCCTATTTGTACACCTGGCCGGCTTCCTCGGTGACCAAAGTGCCCCTGCCCGCACGTTCCGTCATCAGACACACGTTCTCCGTCTTCTCGGCTTCCGAAGCTAGCTGTCAATCCGAACGAATCACACTCTGAAACGATATCTGCCATCATCTTCGCAAGGCTGTCCATCGATCTGGAAACGATACCCGCGTCATCTGCATACGTACATAGTTCCCCAGATAGATCGGATGCGGCTCCGCCACAGCCTCCTGGGGTTTATCGCGCCCTTTCTCCACCTCTCTTCCCCCCCCCCCTTCATCTCATCCTCCACCCTGATACACACCATATCTATCCTTCACCACATCTGCGTTGGCGCCGATACGGTTAATATACCTGGTGGTACTATATTTGAGGGGAGTCCACCTCATGCTCAAACCCGAGGTAGTCGACGCTGCTGTCGCTGAGGACTACTACTACTGTACCACCTGAAACGTGTTGTGTACGAGGCGAGTGCCGTCATAATGTGAGTAAACGCCCCCCGGGAGGGGTGCCACGATTTTGCAGCTAGCTGTAAAAACACTTCCCAGGGCGTTTACTGTGATACCGAGGCGTTTTCCGAGACAATATTTCGGGCCTTGTGGCCCCTCGGGGCGATACGTACGAAAACACAAGAAAGAAAGGGCACGCCTCACACGCGGGGCGATACAAAAATAAGAAAAGAAAAGAAAAGCGCACACATCTGTAACCCACACGCCATCAGCACAGCAAGCAGCAGGTTTCCGAGCGGGAGTGCCGGTAGATTAGACCGTGATATGGTGTTGGAGCTACCTGCAATAAATATGTTTTAATCAGCTGACTGAACGCGTGCCTCATCGCTATAATCCGGGCTGTGATTTACCTGTGGTCATCATCAGGAATCGAGCCCCTTTGTCATCGCGTACACCACAGTACGAACTGTTCTATCGATAGACGCCACGACACCTTAACCCCTTTAGAACTCCATTCCCGTTTTGGGGGCACACCACTCAAATTCCAAGTAATTTGTCCCCAATTGTCCCCAAAACGAGACTGCAGTCCTAAAACGGTTAATGTATATTAGCACGGTATTCGTTTGGGTGGCTGGGTGACAGTTATTTGTTGAAGGCAGAACGCATAGAGCATGTATGTCTAGTTCTCTGTCGCGTCTGTTTTCCTCCGTGTCGCTGCTGTTTGTTGCGCAAAACATTTCCCTACCCACATGCCAGGCGTAAACTTTCTTATGTAACTCACCTGTTAGCCCGCTTCGGAAACAGCTACATCTCCGACACTCGAATTTATTTGCCAGCTCTGTATCAGGGTGTCTACTAAAAAAAAAGATGAGGGCGGCGTTTACTGTGATACCGAGGCGTGTTCTATATTTTTTTTAGGGGGTTGTTCACTCCGGATTCTGTCCGGTTTCGTGAATAGTCCACAGCGTGCAGTTGCACTGCACGCGGATCCCAGTGAGATCCTGCACACGAAGTTTTAAGATCGGCCAAAAATACGGGGATATAGCTGCAATTCGTTTACGGAGATTGCGGGGGGAGTTGCGTCCCTCCGGATGGGATGCATATTCATGTTTTGGAGATCCACACCCTGGACAATAGACAATGCCCGCCGCAATAGCAATATAATATTGTGCAATGGGCGGGTCTATTGTCGTCGGCAAAGTCTACCGATTGGCACGTTCCTCGATCCATTATCGTCGATAATGTCTATCGATAGGTTACGTCCCCACCATATTGTCCAGGCAGGAGTGTGCTGAAGTACCTGGGTCGAAAGTATTGTCACCGACAATGGCTATCGACCGATAGCTTGCAGAATCTATTGAGGCCGACAGTGGCTATCGATAAAAACACTTCTTGAACTATTATTGTTGCCGGCAATGGCTATCGATAGATGATGCATTTTTCTTAATCTATTGTGACGGCAATGGCTATCGATATATATGTTACTGAATACATTGTGACCAGCAATGGCTATCGATAGATACATTTATAATCTATTGTGACCGGCAATTGCTATCGATGAACATCGATGAGAATCTATTGTGGTGGGCAATGTCTATCGATGGACACCATCATGCGCCTATTTCCACACCTACAATGTACTCTGATTTATTAAGAACTGGAATATTTTGTGCCGCAGCAATGAATGTCATAATTTCATTTTGTGATCACCACCACCAGTACGGAAGGAGTGAAATGGTGTATGGTGATGAGCAGCACCGTGGGTGCATGACATATATGATAGCGTGAAGGAGGGCTGCAACGTTGTGTGTCTTAGCAAGACAGTGGGCATCATGGAGGTTAAGTGTGTTGCATTGTCGGCTGTGTTGTTGTGGTTGGTACTCGATGTTATCAATGGTGATTCCTTGGGATGTATGAGGTAGTGATGTGCATATACCCTGGACAATAGAAAGGAAATAGAACTTTGCCGCTACAGTAGCCCCGAAGAAGCGTGTATCAATGGATATTGTTAACGACAACAGACTGGCAACGCTGGCTCACTATAGTTATTATTGTGAACCACAACAGACTAGCAGCACTGTCTATCGATAGACACTGCAAACCACAATGGACTGGCAGCGCTGTCTTTCGATAGATAGATGTTGCTAGCGACAAAAGACTGGCAACGCTGTATATCGATACATATTGTCAGGGAACCATATATTTTCGGCAATGGACACAATAATATATATATTATATTATGCCTTTGCCCGAAACAATGAAGTCACAACGTTTTTCATAGATATCTGATGGCCATTGTCCTGAACAAATCATGTTCGGAAATCAACCGCGATATATATTGTTTGAACAATAGACCAAAACGTTTGTCTATCGATGGCTATTGCCGCCAACAATATACACGCAATTGCATCCATCAATAGCCATCGTCCACCACAATAGACTGTTGGGCGTGATTTCGCAATAACCTATTGCCTAAATCTATTGTATACCGTGGAATGATGCAGGTCGATGGCCATTCTTGACGACCGCCGGAGGTTCTATTGCCGCCAACAATAGGGACGCGTTTGTGTCCAACAATAATAATAGCCATCGCCACCCACAATAAATTGTTGGCCGGGCTCCGAAAATATGAATCTGACTTACTTTATTTGAGGCAGACAAACACCCAAGCTAAGAAACGGAAAGCTGAGGACTTTCTTGTAATAACGTTGCTCGGCACCCGAAAAATAAAATATGACTTAATTGATTTCAGTATGGGACAAAAAACTCGAGATGAGAAACGGAAACATTATATTTTTCAGCATAAATAAGGTGGTTTTAGTTTAATGATCCACGTTTTATTCAAAGTGGGGTTAATATAGGACAAAGAAAGGGTACTAAGTCGAATCAATTTCCAAAACTACCAACGCATACAAGTTAACGACAGTTAGTTACCAATATCCTGGTGCGCGACTTCCTAGCGACGTCTATATATATATATATAAAATGTATTTATCGAATGAGTGTGAGAGCATATTATATATGGCCTCCACAACATGATGCCATCGGTTCACATTATTACCACAAACGTACATAATAACATGATATACCTGATACATATTAATTAGGCAACTTGGTGTGTCCCAAAAGATATAATCGCATTATCATCGGAAAGGCAATTGTTATAGGAAAATCGGGCATGCGATTGTGTCCAACAGTAACCATCGCCATCCACAATTATTATAGATTGACTCGCGTATATCGCGAGATGGCTATCGATGGATACCTTGTGCATTCTATTGTGGCCGGCAATGGCCATAGATAGGCATCTTGCACAAAATCTATTGTGGCCGGCAATGGCCGTCGATAGACCTCTCGCATAATCTATAGTGGTGACCAATGACTACCAGGTACCAATTATGAGTGTTCCATGTTGAAGATCATGCTGCACATTGTCGGATGGCAAGAAAGAGAAAAAAATAAAATAATAATAATAATAATAATAATAATCGTAATAATAATCGTAATAATAGTAGTAATAATAATAATAATAATAATAATAATAATAATAATAATGATAATAATAATAATAATAATAATAATAAAATCTCGCACAATCTGTTGTGGCCGGCAATGGCCATCGGTCGACATCTCGCACAGTCTATTGTGGCCTGCAGTGAGTGGCCATCGATGGACGCGGTTCACCATCCATTGAGTTCGACAATGAATGCCTATCGATCGACAATCTATTGACGCCGACAATGTCTATCGATATATATATACCTTCCACAATCTATTGTCGCAGACAATACACATCGATATATCCCCCCCCCTCATCTATTATTATTGTCGAAGCAATAGACTATTTATTATTGTTGGGTCCATTGTCCAGAGTGTGGTTGGTTGAGGATGGATGGGTGACACTTCTAAGGGCCCCACAACGGCATGCGAGCCCTTCCCTCCCAGCGTAATAATCTCTTCCACCAGCCTCATTACTTTCAGTTTCTGAATCATCTCCGCTGACCACTCCGAATGAGCGAGGCAAAGCATCAAGAACTGCATATATCTGCAGGATCCAACACAATGGCTACGTGTATTGGTTAATTGATCATTACGTACAGATAGATGGACCATTATTTAGTATATATAGTACTTTAATAGTCAGACGCAGTAGTTTGTCGTGTTCTGTATGTTCTCAGGGGGGCTGCTATAATTCGGTTGGTTGAGTTGTTCCATATCGAAGACATACATGCTGCTGTTTAACTACCAGGTATAATATATCACAGAGTATCTAACAGGAGAGGCGATGGTATTGGGCGTTATGATATCTATGCCCAGACGATGTTCTTGGGTTTTTTTTTTCGAAAGGCGTGCTATTACGGGGGGCCATAGTTAACAGGACCAAATATTGTTAGTAAAAATGGTTAAACATATGGGTTTTTATGTCCACCATAGGTCCTGTTAACTATGGCCCCCCGTAATAGATGCTGTTTGTTATTTTTGTTTCAACCCCTATTATTACTACTACGGGGGGCCATAGTAAATAGGACCAAATATTGTTCGTAAAAATAAGGAAATATACAGGCTTTTGTATTCACTGGAGGTCCTATTTAATATGCCCCCCCGTGATAATAGCCACTCCCCTATATTTTCGGATCCGTTTTTGTCCTGAAAAAAATGGAGAAGGAGGCGTTTTCTGTAGGGTTTGTCGCTTTATTTTGGCAATTAATTAATGATGATGGGATTTCGGGATTGAACAGACAAATCGGATACACCACATGGTTCTGGAAATACGGCTTGGTTCTCATTTTAGGCTTCGTTCCCATTTTTCCGATTAATTTGTCTGTTATTGCCGTTTTACTTTGTCAACGTGTGATGATGGAATTTGGGATTGCTATCTCCCCCTGGCTATTTGATTCTACAAAGTTGGGGTGTGCCGTTCGTTCAACCTGGCATTTTGTCATACATACACCGTTCGGGAACAACTGTCTGTCGTTTCTCGCCCCTGGTAGGGGGGCTGTTTGTTATTATACTACGGTTTCAGATACTGCTCGGCGGAGATCGGAGCTTCTATGCCTGGGTGCTCCTTGAGCTGGACGACCTGCCTTCGAAGTAATATCTGATACTATTACTGTAGTACGATACGACCCGCCGGGTCTATGATATATATCACGATACTACCCGTATATACGTGTGGATGGAGTTGTTGGCATCAACCAACAATTAATTTCTGCCGTTTTCTCAAAAACCTCGAAGAGGGATAGAAAGCATGCATAGTATGAATAAACCAAGGCTCATCACAGTTAGTGACTGAGAATCGTGACGGGACGGGACGGGGCAGAATAAACTTGTTAGGGATGGAAAAACAATGACGACGGGACGGGACAGGACGGTAAAATGAGGACATGAAAAGTTGGCGGGGCGGGACGGGACGCAACAGCGGGTGCATAATTTCTCGACGGGACGAGACGGTAAAATCCTACGGGTATAGACTTTCACGACGGGTCTGGACGGTACATATTTTTCCCTCGCGGGACGGGACGGTAAATATTTTTCCCTCGGTGGGACGGGACGGTAAATATGTTTTCCCTCGGCGGGACGGGAGCGTAAATATTTTCTTCCTCGGCGGGACGGGACGGTAATTTTCTTTTACTTCGGCGGGGCGGGACGGTAAATATTTTTTCCTCGGCTGAGCGGGACGGTAAATAGATAGTTCTTCTTCCCCCCTGCCAGGTCGCGGCGCGGTTGTACGTGAATGCTGTCCCGTACTGTTTGGCTGCGCGAAGGGAGCTGTCCCGACGCAGACGGTTCATTTCTCGACCCGCGGCCCAAGCTCCGAGAATTATTGCCACTACACGGGCGACTTCTTCTTCTTCTGATTCCTTCCCACCTTAAGTACTGTTGTTGCGGTGCCAGCTCATCATCATGGTGGCTGTTCCGATAGTTGGGTTTGCGCTGTGGTACTACTGGTGGTTGTGGTGGTGGAGGTGGTGGCGGCGGCGGTCATGATCCTAGTGCCGCTCGCTCCTGTCCGATCGACCCCGCCCGTGAGATAGGCATCCATGGCGTCCGTGTCCGTCACAACCAAGATGCTAGGAGACAGCATTTTTTCACCCCTTCCTTGACAGACGGCAACTTTGCCTTGTGATATGTTTTGACTGACACCAAACTACTAGGTGTAGGGTAGAACACTCTCGGCCTTACATCCTTGACGACGCACGTTTTGCGTCTCGCGTGATGACATGCCACCTGGTATATTTTTGGGCCACAACAGCAGTAAGTACTGGTGGTGTGGCCGTGAGTTGAGTGGTCTCTTGTGTTGTTTGTGTGTGGTGGCGTGGTGGCAGGAGGGGCGGGTGGAAATATGAAGCATGAAGATTCATAAAAAATAAATAAAAAACAACAACAACAACCAACCACAACAACCACAGCAACAACAACAACAACAACAACAACAACAGGTATACTACTTGGTAGTAATGTTTCATTTTTTTTCGTACTTTTCGTACTATTTGTACTTTTACTTTCGTCTGAATATAAAACAAACATCAACTATTATTAGTATAATAAATAGCTGCTGATCATCATCACCAGCACATTAAAAAAAAGTGCGGAGCGATTTCATATTATCAAGAGATAAATTTAACGTTATGAAAATATGTTATCATCGGCTGTGAGTTCGACTGGTTAATTGAATAGTCGATACTCAATTTTGCAATTTTGCAAAAGCAGCCTTCTATTAATACTACTACTGTTCTGTACCAGGTATTTCATTCATATAGCATGTATGGGAGTTGTGCACAATTTAGGATAACATGTATTTATATAAGAATTACCACTGAATTTTAGTACAACTCGAAATTTATTGGTTTGTTATCGTAATTCATGGTGGGAATGGATGCATATGGGAACAGACGACAACGAACGTATCTTGCAGGGAAAGAGGCAAGTTATGTCCGCCGAAGGCCGTGTCACCACGGGACGGGACGATAATTCCCGACGGGAGAGAATTTATCGGCGGGACGGGACGGTAATTGTTCGGTGTCCCGGCGGGACGGGACGGTAATTTCCAACGGGAGAGATTTTATCGGCGGGACGGGACGGTAAGTGACGACGGCCAGGGAATTCGTCTGCGGGACGGGACGGCGGGACCATTTTGACAGGGCGGTTTTACCGTCCCGTCCCGTCCGGTCCAACCGTCACCGCCGTTACCGTCCAGCCTAAATACCGTGATAAGCCTTGGGATACACACCTACTTCCTGTGTGTAGTAACCCCGAGATCATAACGTCTCGATAATACGCGGACCCCCCCCTCCCCTTGTCCCCAAAAAATACGTTTAGATTGTGTGGGGACGCAGGGCGCAAGGACATCTACCTGCACGGCAGCAAAATAAATTATGCTGTGTCATGACATTGATAACACCTCATGATCTGTCCGTGATCGTCGCTATCGGTTTTGCCAGGTGCATGTTTATCGGTGGTAGGTTTCCCCCTGATTCGTTGAAAATCAAGGATGAAAGGATCAAGGAGCGGGGGTCGCCACGCGCCGGACGCCTATTTCCCGCCCTGGGGCCTGTCGACGATTGGCATCGGGGATTGATCCACCGACGTTCCACGCATGTATGTGCATGCATGCATACAGACATAATTCGCCGTCAATTTGTGTGCGCACAACAAAGAGGAAACAGCAATCAATATAATACTGTTGGAAGTAAATCACGCCCTTATTTTGGTGCGATGCTTCAGCGCGTGCAGTATACACGGATAATGGATACCAGGAGGAGCCCCCATAGATATCCATGCCACCAGGCTGATCATCGGGGCATGAGGATTGCCCAAGTTTGTGCTTTTCATAACCCGTACAGCCCGACTCACAGGGGGAGTTGCCCTACAACAACACGGGACACGTACCTAAAAACAGGAATCCGGCCTTATAATTCTGCTGATTTCCTACATACATCCTCTATGTGTACGTTCTTCGCCGGAGGGCAGAAATCGAGTCGAGTCCGATATTTTTTTTGGAAAAAACTCTCACTGCAGTTGGTGGCGTTATTGACTGCACGCCCATCCCCACAGTTGCACATACATGCGCACTTCCGTAGAAATACGAGCCTGGAGGCGTGGTTTTCAACGGTATTTATTTTCCGATTCGGAACACAACAACCTACACACCTACCTGGTGAAAATTCTCTACCCCGGTGCGGCGGACTATGTTTATTTTTCGGCCTGGATGTGTGGACTTGTTTTGTTGTATTTTCGTCCCATTCGCTATCGCCGCCTTTCTTCCCTCTTTCCATCAAACGGTTACATACAGTAGTAGTAGCCGTAACTCAGATCCGGGGCCACACAGCATCAGGCTCTCTCCCACAACCTCGCTATGGTTCGTGCCTTTCTTTTTTATCACGAGAACGCTTCATCCAGAGCCCTTTCTTCCCTCCTGGTCTAGCTCGCGTCGAATCGCGCCTACACCCACGCCATGCGTTCTCATCAGCAGCTAGCTGATTATTTCGTTCCTTTTTGTTTTTGCTCAAAACAACAAACTCTTCTTACTCGTACCACGGTGTGATTGCACCCAAGTACCCACCTTACTTATTACGGGGGACCATATTAAATAGGACCTACGGTACACACAAAAACCTACATATTTCCCTATTTTTACTAACCACTATTTGCTCCTATTTGCCATTAATATCGCCATTATTAACAGTAGCATTCGAGTAGGGTAACTCCCAGCGTATAAAACACATGGCTAGAGTACCTGTGACTGTGAAGGCCTTACTTAGGCCGTTGGGCTAAAGGTAAAAGGTTAACCAATCGCCTACCCAATCTAAGCCTCATA
Organism: Nereocystis luetkeana; assembly: GCA_031213475.1. Lineage (NCBI taxonomy): Eukaryota > Phaeophyceae > Laminariales > Laminariaceae > Nereocystis > Nereocystis luetkeana. The sequence continues at coordinate 291,311 of JARUPZ010000007.1, forward strand.
CCACTCTGCCCCGGGGCCCCTGGAACGGACCGCGGATTTTACGGGTCGACGCGCCAACCACACGCGGTTCCAATTTCTGGGGATCCAGAAGAAGCGGTTTTCAGATTCTTGACATGAGGAAACTCACTTTTCTTTACAAAGCGATTTATTTCATGGTGGGGTCGTGAGATTCGAACCCTCGACCAACGACCCATGTTCCGCCGCCGTCGCCATCATTTGTGAAGGCCTTAGTCCGTTGCGCTAAAGTTAAAGGTAAAAGTTTGACCAATCGCCTACCCAATCTAAGCCTCTCATAACTTGACTCCTTGGTTTTGATGGCGATATCGCATTTATTTACCTCGTATAATTTTTGCTTATTATCCCCTCTCCGCTCTAGCCCGTCGGCACGAAAAAGGCGCAACCAGTGTACATATATATATATACGAGTACCAGGTAGTAAGTATTTCATACATGCATATGTGGATGGATAGAATATGTCTGTCCTGGCCGAAAATACAGAATGTCCCGCTGCACCGAGTATAGCCGCCGTAGGAGCGCCAGCGCAGGCGAAATTCTTCCATCCACCAGCAACTCAGTCCACGGCGCACAGGGACGCTTGTACGTTCTACCGTACGTAGTTCAATGATTTCTGGTGGGTTGACCTCGGCAAAAGCGAGCAACTATTAATATGCCGGCTTCTATCACTACTAGTTATTCATATTGATAGTATATATGGTGCCTTTTACTATATAGATAGATAGGCAAAACAGTAGTTGTGGGCGTGTTCGGTTTTAGGACCACAGCAGCAGTAGTAGTGCGTGCGACCATAGAAGAAGTCGGTTGCGCGACCAAACCAAACGTTCTTCGAAGTCACGTTTCGGGAGAGATATTGAGCCCCTCTCATGAGAGCTCAGAACACAAGCCGCCACACCCCTACCGAGGCAACGCTCCAATCACAATTCGGCGCTGTTTCATACGTACAGCAGTAATAATAGTATATATATATAGTCACAGTCTAGACCACGGTGACGAAAAGGCACACGCACGAAGGATCCCAAAGGGCATAGCAGGTATTTAGGTGTATAGGTGTGGTATTACGGGGGGCCATTATAGTTAATAGGGCCTATCTATGGTATACATAAAAACATATACATACCTGGTATATATTTAGCCATTTTTACGAACAAAGTTTGGTCCTATTAACTATGGTCCCCCGTAATAATAGGTGTGTGTAATGTCCGTCCAGGCCGAAAAGTCCAAAAAAAATGTCCCCCGCAACGACGAGCCACACGCGCAGTGCACAAACACCTGAGAGAGAGGACTGCTCGATTGGTATGCTTTGGGAAGACACTACGTCGCTGCGCTTGGAACCACACTAGTCTAGTTCGTACTCTCTTTACGGCAGTGTTCTCCTAGATACCTGGTAGTTTTTCAACGCGTGCTGTTATCCCATGTACTTCTCGTGCTCCTTCCGTGGTCGCAAGTCAGACCTGGGTATCATTGTGGCAGGCTCCCCCCCCCCGGACTGTGTTGTACCTCCTGGTGAATGTGATAGCACTATTATTATAGATAGAATATGCAGGAGGAGGATGGGAAGGGATCGCGAAGCTCGTAAAACAGTTGAAAACAGTACAGACGACAGCTGCTAATGCTGCAGCAGCCAAGAAAATACTGGGATGCTCAAGTACGAGGAGTAATGCACAGTACTTGGTATAAAATAGTAGAACTGGGAATTTACCCACTCGAGACAAAAATAGAGACATGAGAAAGTGGAAATGGCAACATAAAGTAAGAAGCACACCAAAGAAGAGGTTTCCAGCCATAGTTGATAAATTTGTATAATAGGAGAAAGTAGTCAAAGGGAGAGCTGAAATATGGTGGGATAGCATAGTGGATAAAGTATGGAAGGGTATGGGAAGAAACCAAGAAGAGATGATGATATCCGCACAGAAAAGTTTGGGAGGTAGGTACAAGGAAGAGGCAGAAGAAAAGGCAGGAATAAGGGAAAGGTTTGCGCTCTAAAACGAGGTGAAATCAGATAGACACTACTACTTAAAGATATACGGGGGACTGAGCGAAGGGATCGTAATGAAAACGTATTTGCACGGCGCAATGTGGACTTCGCGAAAATGCTGAAACAACTGCGAGTTCGTGTTGGTAACCTGGACCTGCCAGAAAGAAAAAAGAGGTATACTTCCAAACACCAGTAGCCGGGAGAAGGAAGACGTAGATGCACAAATGTACCCAAAGCATGAGAGAGTAGAACTCGCATTGTAGGAGAATGTAGAATGCCCGAGGAGGAATAGGATATCATAGAAGAGGAGTTGATGGAAATATATATACGAATGTGGCATGGAGGAGTTTGGTACAACACTAACTAGATAGCAGCGAGAAAACGGTCGCTATCCTAGGAGATAGATAGATCTGATGGTGATGGTGACAGGCGGCGAAACGGGAAGGGATAAGATTAGCAAAAAGTGTATACCCTGGTATGTAATATACGGAAACAATGAGCGCCCAAGTGTGGGAGGTGTATTTCATTAGGAGTAGGAACGGTGCTCCCGTAGCGTAGTCAATGAATGGTCAAATGGCGAAGGCAAGCAACAAATGAGTACGCCCCCAGACCTCGCTTTAACAGCCGCCTCCTCATGATCGCCCATCGTTAACGCCCTCCCCGGTGCCCTGTCCCGAAGGGGATGCGTGGTCAATGGTCGAATGAGTCAAGGCAAGCAACACATAAGTACCCACCACTGCCCCTCCCCATTGCCTGGTCGGTGAAAACCCGACATGCTCCGTCCCGGCATTGTAGGGATGCGAGGGTCTCTGGTCATACGACTACGGCCATGCCTGAGATCGAGTACATCTCTACTATCGAGTACAACCCCCCCCCCCCCCCCGCCGCCGCTCCCGACTGCGGCAAGCGCCTTGAACTGTTTATTGCCAGAAGGGACTTGGTTCAGCACTGTCTTCCTTCGTCGACACGCGTCGAATTGTGCCTTCAAACGGTATCCGCTGTCGACATTACACTAGTAGTAGTAGTAGGTATATATATACGGGTGTTACCGGGGTAGTTGGTGTCTCGCTCTCGCCTTGCATACAAATCAGAACGAGAATCGAACCCGTGACACCAACGCTATATATATAAAAAAATGTGGTGTATCCGAGGTAGACAAAAAATGCCCCCCCTCCCTTTTTCCTTTCTCGTTTCCTTTTGCCCCTGGGAGTGAGGTCGCAAAATGATAGCAGGTACTACTAGTCGTTCGTGTAGACGCCGGGGTATTACCCACACATCGTAAGGAGGTGACCGACCTCGAGGCAATGTTTCCAGATAGATAGATGCGTTCGGAACCCATGGCAGCTGTTTCATCGAGCCAGTCCTATTTTAAAAATTTGTGGTCGGCCTTGTCTTCGCTTGTTTCGGATATAGGTTTGTTCGGTCATTCATGCTCGACGACGTAAAAACTTTGTGTTTTACATGTATATATACGTACAGCATTACGCATACATATGTGTTGTATTCAGAGCACAGTATACTCAGGAAACAACGAACACACACAGGAGCATTTCACTTCTATACCATCCCACTACCCAGCACCACCAGCAACAACACCAACAGCAACAACATGGATGGGTGGGTGGGCGGGTGGGCATGATGAGTGGGTAGTAGTAGGTGTATCTGGTTGTTGCGTGAGCGGGTTTGTTTCTGGATGCGTTGGTTGTTGCGTGGACTACCCTGGCGGCCCCAGCACCAACACCACACCCACACCCACTATTACTATTTAATATAATAACACATTAAAAATGCAGCAGCCGTCGAATGCCATTCGTGCGTGGATGTACAGCAGCAGGATTATTAGTAGTATCCCCGTGCCGTTGTTGTAAGGCCACAGAGAGCTTGTAGTTTATACCTACACTCTCTAGGATGAAGAATCGGGACAGAGACACTGACTGACTGGGTCTGCTGGACGTCGACGGGTAGAAAGAACGGCCTAGAACATGAAGAACACACCCCACACGTATACTCGTGCCTACTTGGTTGGGGCAGCAGCAGCAGCAGTAAGCACCCACTCACTAGGCTACACCTACAACAGCTATGTTATGTACGCACTTATTCTGCGGCGCGTATCGTTTTCTTAACTCACCTCTACTTTTTTTCTACTTTTTTCTCCAATCAATCGACGTTTTCAAAATATTCCGGGACCCCTGAATTTCAACCACTCGGGTGTTCCTTTCGTTCCGGAACCCGACAGGCAAAACAAATAAACGAAGAGGCACCCGCCATTCTCTCGAAAGCTCCGTATGTATGCGTATGTATCACGTTTTTAATGATAGTTTCTTCGAAGTATAATAATACCTGGTACCCTGGCGCACACCCGGTATAATATTTCTTCGTTTTTTGCCATCTGACAATGTGTAGGTGAGTGTCCACAACCAAAAAACATGTTGTATGTGACGCAAGAACAGAATCTCCAGGTTATGCTGTACTGGTAAGAAACATGTTATTCCGAGGATGGAGGGGTTGCCATGCCCCCTTCCACCCAACACAATCACGCCTGTCCATCGACACCGTGTCAGACTTACAGCAGTAGGCCACCACCACCACCACCACCACCCGCCCCTTGGTTCACTCGCTGTCAATCTTCCAATCGCTCTACAGCACCCACAGCACATCAACACTCTCTACGGTGAGGCGTTTGCTGTGACGACAATGGGTTCTGAATAGGAGTCGCATTTATTTACGTACAGTACAGAGTGTGTGCATGTATCTGTCGTACCTATATATACGCACGGCGTGTGTATGCACATATATATATATATATGCACCAATATGTACCAGGCATGTATGTATCCAAGTCGTTGGATGTTGCTGTAGTTTTTACATTTTGCATGTATGTATGCATGTGGATGGTTTGGTTGCTCGAAGCACTGCGCATTGATTGTCAGACATGGGTCAAATGGAAGAATATTGCATACCAGGTATATATCAGGTTCAATATATTCACACAGTAGTAGTAGTAATCGTAGGAACGACCTCACCCGCGCTAGGGCGTACCTGGTACGTAGCTATTAATAGTGGGTTTTTAGTTGTGGTGCGGTGGAGCTGTAATATCTGTATACCCTGCATGAGGCCTTACGACACCCGTACGAAGTACCGTAGTATCGCACTCAGCTTGCAAAGATGAGTTCCGACGAAATCCTCAATCTCACAGCGGTTGTTTTTTTAAGTTAACGGTTTACAGATGTGTCATGCGGCAATAATACCCTGCGCGTTCTGCGTGTTGTGAGAGAGGCGCATGCTATTTTTTAATGATTGTTTCCTGTTGTATCTAGTCATCAAGAATGGAGACCTCAGCGGTTTGACATTGCTGCGTGTCAACCGCGTCGCCCGTCTCGATGCACCTAAAAAACCTCGCGTTGCCGCTGCTTTTCTCGCGCACCATTCATTCGTTGTTGCTGCTGCTGCTGTTATTGTTATTATTGCTACCATTTTCTATCAATAATAGACCAACCAAGAAGATGTCTCCTCTCCGGTTCATCGTTGGCGTTCTTGCCGCCCTCAGTGCCGTGGGTGCCGTTCCTCTGGATGTCTCGAAGGGTGAGTCGCGGCCTGCACTCTATGTAGTCTGCACTGCTGTATGTAGTCCCGCAGCAACGATATACATACATACGTGGAGTCTATTGAATGATCGTCGTACGTCGTAGCTCGGCCTGCTGCTTGTTTGTGAGCATACACTCGAAGGTAAAAACGCAACTGCAGTCCCTGGCACAAATACGTACCAGTACATGTTACACTATTAATAGTAGTATTAATAGTAGATACTGGCTTGTAGGTGGGGTAGTTCTTTCTTTTTCAGGATAGAAAATATGCGTTAAATGATAGCATCAACTACAACTTTTAAATTTTCAGTGCATATGATACATACCTGGGTTAATACTATTCATCCGGCGTCCCCGGTGGCTTGATAGGTGGTCCGCGTGCCTATGAAGATCAATCTCGTGGACAGTCTCACCGAGTGCATGCTCGTAGAGGGGCTCTTTATCTTGCAAAAAAATAAATTGATTGACCAGATTGACGGAAAACGCGAGAGCGTGAGTTAGCTACATTCGATGAAAATCGACGAGCAGTGGGAATGCTGAACCCTATGCGCGACAAATAATAAAGGCACGTACCGGGGGGGAGAAGGGTGGACACCTGCGATCATGGCTTGTCCAGAAGCTCGTTGAGGGTATAAAACCTCCCACGAGTAAGGCTGGAAAGTAAAAGTAGTGATATTGAAAAAAAAAAAAAAAAACGAGTACGTACCTGGTACAATTGTATCGTATCAAGTGCGATGGGAAAGTACCACCTACCTGAGTATATAAATAAGGAGTGTGTCGCATGGGGTGACTATTATTATTATAGGCCACAAAAAAAAAGGGCTGGCAATAATAACGTCCAAAATTATGACCTTGTGTGTGTTTTCCTTCACATCAAACCGTTATTTCTACCCGTCGATATCCAGCGCAACAACCAGTGTCCGTGCCGATTCTTCAATCCTATTATTAATGGAAGAGATACAAGTTATTATGTGGTCACAAAGCTGCGCCACAGAGATACTATTATACGTTGCCACGTACCAGGTATGTGGTAAGCACAGCAGTCGGCAATGCAATGCCATGCCATCACAGATCATACTAGATACGAAAGGCACCACATACACATTCTATGAAATAGATAAACGAAAGGAAACAATCACATGATCAAAGGGAAAACAAAAACAAAGAAACCAAATCGAAAGAGAAAAAGAAAAAAATGAACGAAAAAACTAGAAGAAACAATCTGTCGTGCCCCCCCCCCCCGCAGGCGAGGTGGCCAACACCTGCAAAGAACGAGCTTGGAACCCTATCGTACCTGGTATATTTCGGAGGACTTATCCCTCTTTTAGGACCGACCGCAGTCCCGTTTTGGGGGCAGATTACTTACAATTTGAATGGTCTGTCCCCAAAACGGGACAGCGGTTCTAAATGAGTTAACATATATCTTGGAGAGTCCACCTCTTCGACACTACATGGTTGAGGGTCACTTACGTACGGTGTATATACTACAAGAACACAGAGCATACATACGCACATTTTTTGTTTTTTAAATTATCGCTTTTACGTTCCAGTCTAACTCGTGTTAATATTAATAGGAGGTTTTACCCTCAGCGATCTTCTGGACACGCCATGGTCATAGGTGTCTACCCTTCTTCTCCCCCCCGGTACGTGCCTTTAGTTTTTGTCGCGCACAGGGTTCAGCATTCCCACTGTGCTCGTCGATTTTCATCGAATGTAGCTAAACTCACGCTCTCGCGCTTTCCGCTAATATTAAATCAATTTTCATATATATATATGCAAGAAAAAGTCCCTACGAGTATGCACTCGGTGGGACTTGAACCCACGAAATTGATCTTGATAGGCACGCGGACCACCTACCAAGCCACCGGGGACGCATCGATTCACAATGAGGACCGTTTTTATCGAATGGCATTTTGTCCCATATTTATTTCCAAATGTTCCATATAAAGAAAAATACCTGGTATGTTATTGTTAGGCTTGCTATCCGACAATGAATGGCCCAAAATGTGCAGCATCAGCTTTCACGTTGATCAATCAAAACATTCCTGAAAGAAGAAATGTCCGTACAATATACGAAGGAAACCTGTTTGTTTCGCGCATGTTTTTTTGTATCTCCTGTTTTCCGATAGTTGTTCCCTGATGATCTATTAATAGTAGAATACACAAGCGTTCCTAATGCTTCGCCCTTCTTTGAAATAAAAAAAAACTGGCGAAAAATTCCACGTTTTTCCTGTTTTTCTTGGAAAACAAGTGGAAAATCCGGCAGAAAAAAACTCGTGCGACAATAATGAGCGACCCTGGCCAACCCTAAAACTCCCGAGTCCAATCATCAACCATATCAAAGTACTGGCAGAAATATACGGGTGTGTCATTTTCGTCTCGTGAATGTCCTGCGTCAACCATGTATGTGTCGAATATCTGGTGACCTCTACAACAACAATGATATCGCCCGACACTCGGAACTGAAGTCACATACATGCCCACTGCTGTGCTTACTGCATAAATATGGCACGACAGATTGTTTCTCCTAGTTTTTGCTTTAATTTTTTTTCTTTTTCTCTTTCGATTTGTCCACTTTGTTTATGTTTTCTCTTTGATTGTTTCTTTTCGTTTCACTATTTCATAGATTGTGTATGTCGTGCATGTCGTATCTAGTATGATGACATGGCTTTGCATCGCCCACTGCAGTGCATACTGCACACGTGGCAACGTAGTATCTCTGTGGCGTAGCTTTGTGACCACAGTACTTGTATCTCTTCTAGGATTGGAGAATCGGCACGGGCACTGGTTGTGCTGGATGTCGACGGGTAGAAGAACGGTTTAATGTGAAGAACACACACACATACCAGGTGCGTGGCAACGTAGTATCTCTGGGGCGTAGCTTTGTGACCTCAGAACTTGTATCTCTTCTAGGATTGAAGAATCGGCACGGACACTGGTTGTTGTGCTGGATGTCGACGGGTAGAAAGAAACGGTTTGATGTGAAGAACACACACACACACAGGAGTCAGTCCGCTTTGTTTGCCGAAAAATCAGGAGCATTTGGACTACGGTGATAATGGTTGGTAGATGGCCCCAGGGGTTGAAAACTTCTACAGAAGTAAGAGCGAACTGGTCTGGCATCAGCATCCGAATACTATTACGGGGGACCATAGTTAATAGGACCAAATATTGCTAGTAAATATCGTTAAATATAAAGGTTTTTATGCTTACCATAGGTTCCATTAACTATGGTCCCCCGTAATACTATTAAAATATTAATATTAATTCTGCTGCAGTATTACAACTAATACTATTAATTCGACTGCTGCATCCGAATATTATTATAAAATACCCCAAAAAACTTTTTTTTCCGGTGCCTTTTTTTTCTCTTACTGTGCGGTGCGGTTCGGTGCGGTTCTCTACTGAACCACACCGCATCGCACCGTACGAGACTTATCCTTCAAACAAACCGCACCGAGCTGCACACCGCCGGATCCTCCTGTATAATTCACGCCGAATCGCACCGTTCAACTCTCCCTCGCGAAAATAAAACCGTGAAAAAAACGGGGGGGGCAGTACTATCAAGTTTGTCCAGTGTAGATTCGGCGCGGTTCGTTTTTTTTACGGGTTTTAACCGAACCGCACCACAACGTACGTTTTTCGGAGGCACCCAACCGCACCGTGGCATTCCCAAAAAACAGAAGAAGCTGCACGGGTTTGTTTCCACACCGTAAAAAGAACTAGGGTTTTTGATGGCCCCGACTCGGAAGGCTATTATAATAGTATGTGTTTGTGTTTTTTATAACTAACTGAAAAAGCAAGATGCCTTATTTATTGATCTCGAAACAGTTAGTTAGGTTGAAATTCAATCAAGGTTTCCTTTTCCAAACCAAGGCTTCGCGCTCACGGGCTTTGTTCAACATGCTCAATATACCCACAGGCATTTATTTGTACTCTGCATCTTCGCGACTTTTTGTGCTTGAGCACGTTAGGTACAAAGTATATTATGTGTGGGTGGTATGATTGAAACAAAAGCGCTGCATATATATTGTCAGATCGCGAATAATATGAATGTGATTCGTGCTATTAATAGTAAGATTATGAATACATACGTTGAACCCAACCCTATTAATAAGACGTAAAATATGTATGTTTAGGACCTTGATATATTTTCTAGCTGTTGTTGTTGTTCCAAACTTTTTTGAGGCGTTCAATTTTGTTTCTGAGTGCTGGGTTAACTTTCTCTCTTGAGGTATTCAAGAACATACATATCATTTTTTATTTTTTATTTTTCTCATCCCATTCATTATCTTCGCACATACATCTTCTTCTCTCTCTCCTTCCAACTCGTAACTCAGCCCCGGGGTCACATAGCAGGCTCTTCTTTCTCCCCCCTTCCCGCTACGGTACGCGCCTTCGTTTTTATCGCGAGAAGATTTCAGCCTTTTCTTCCCTCGTCGACTCGCATCGAATTGTGCCTACCCACGCTGCAAGGCGCTCTCAACAATTGAATCCTTTTTTTTATTTTTGCAAATAAAGTCAAAGTCCGACCCACCTGGGGCTCGAACCCAGGACTCAAACAAGTAGAATTCGAGGTTAACCACTTGAACCACCGGGGCGACCGGCTGTATATATATACCTGGTGTGCAATTATCTACTTAGATGTATGTGGCGTCCGGGCCTACTTTATCACAAGCCATACTCGTAAGCATAGTAAAACAGGCACCCCAGTCGAATATCAAAAGCCATAAGCACAATAAAACAGCCCCCCCAGTCGAACACAACAATACGCGACACATACATAACATGCTATTAATAATAATTGGGTGGCAATAAATACAATCATTTTGACGTTTCTTACAAATTAATACGGCTTAAACTTAGCATTCGTACTGAAACCTTCGAGGCAAAAATAAGTAGGCATCGGGAAGTAGTGAAGGATTTTGGCATCATACATCTATCTGCGAGAGTTCTCTCCGGCCCAAGATACTACTGAGAAACTGCCAAAACCCCATCATCTACGGCGACACAATCACAGAGTTTACAACAATGAAGGCTGGATTCACGGCCTAATAATTCTGAACGACCGAGGAGGCTGAGCGCGAGCTCTTAGCAGAAAAATCATACATGGATGGGAACGATCCTAAAGAAAAAAATGACGAAACAATTCGATGGCTACGGCGTGGGCCACACGAGGTAACCCCGCCTGCGTGGCACAATGAGCAAGGTCGCTGAAGAAACCCAAGAGTGCATTGATGTGGCTATGCCCTTCCTCAATAAATAACATTTTTTTTAAATAGTACTCTTTGTTGGACACCGTAGGATACACGAGGTTCACGCGAACAGTGGGTGGGTGTATTTTGGCACGTCAGACCCGCTTTTATTCTAAAAACCAATACGGGTGCGGTAGAGTAAACCTCTCGCCTTTTTTTTCTGTTTTGTACCGTCCCGTCTCCAAACGTTGCAGGTGAACAGGTGGAGCACGGCCTCCGTGGAGCGCGTGACCTGAAGGTAAAAAGAGTATGCAGTGCAGTAACAATGTTGTGTGCGATGGCTTATAAGGGGGGGAGGCGTTTTGGCCAGAGAGTGTAGCTCGGCTGGGCTTCTCAAGTGCTGTGGGGAACTACTGTCTGTACAGGACAGCAGTAGTAGCCAAATCGTTGGTGTCCCATTTAAGTTTTTGTTTTTTTGTTCCGTGATGAGCCTATTACGACAGCGCCTATATACCTGATGGGGTTGTTGTCAAGGCCGGGATCTTGGGTGAGAGGTGCAGCGCTTCTCGTATTCGAACCCTGAGCGAAATTCAAAATCTGGTACTGCTCTCGTGGCATGACTCTAAATTGGCGAACGGAACTTCTAAAAGTAACGCCTGGAAGGGACGAACAACGGCCTTCCATGTCTTCTAAAAGTCCTCTTCTCCACGGTTCGCCGCCGTGGTGCCGCTGCTGACCCAATAACCTTGTTCGTGACGGCACACCCACCCATCCACGGCTCGTTTAGCTCTAGTCCCTGTATGGTATGGCCAGCGTATGTAGGAGATACAGCGCCATGTTGCACCACAGTCGAAAGGTGTTTCAACGACAACTCAAAACACACATTTGAGTTCAAGTAGACTCTACGTCGGTGGCGCCTGATGTTTTTTTCCCCCGTATATGAAACACTTGTTAAGCACTGATAGTTATTACCTAGTGCATGCAGTCCTTCGCACTGTAGAGACACTGCACCGGAAGACGCGTTGAAGAAGTTACTAGCACTGATGATGTGGAACACCCACCCACCCACCCACCCACCCACCCACCCCTGACGGCTTCCTGTGTATATGCCGCGCGGCGCAGGAGCTCACCTGCAACACCGTAGCGTGCCCGAACAACTTCACCCCCATCACCGCCGCCAACACCACCATGTGCGAGGGTGCTGCGTGCACCACCGGACAGTGCTGCGAAGAGCTCTGCCTGTCCTACTCGTGCCCCAACGGGTTTTCCCAGATCAAGAGCGCCCCCACTAAGGTGTGCGCCGACACCGGGTGCACCACCGGATCGTGCTGCGAGGCATACTGCTCGTACTACGCCTGCCCATCCAGCCTCCCTGTGCAAGACGCTGAAACCATCAAGTGCCCCAAGGCGGAGGGATGCACTACCGAGCTGTGCTGCGGTAAGCGACATTGCGTGCACGCGGACTTTACGATGTATGTATCCTTCGTTAGTTCCCCTTCAGGGTTGCCGATTTCCACGGATCGGGGATGAAGCATCGATCTAGTGGTGCGGTACACTACATAGTATGGAAGGCATTCGTTGCGAAGTTGTATTCCCAGGCATGCCACTGCGTGATACGCGAGAAGGTTTTCGTTCCTCTTCCCCAAGCGCCTGTTTCCGTTGCATCTTTCTTTCTCTCGCATGGGTGAGTTAGCACCACCTGGTACCGCGTAGGCACAAACATGCTCATACTTCGAAAGAGAACCGGCGTCCACGATAGCTTAGGTGGGCAAACCGAGCAACTACAGCGGTGGGTGGCCGGTGTGAAGAAACGCCAATTTGATGTCCAGGCCCAGATGTCTTACTTTCGTTTCCGACGTTGATCCAGCTCTATTGTATAGGATTTAGTGTGGAACCCGCTCTTGGGCTGTTTTTATCATACCCATTTTCTTATGTTTCGTGCCAATCTGAGCCTGTTTTTTCTGATCATGATGTCTATTCACTGCGGGCGTCCACTGATGTATATAGATAGTTGTAAACGCCTTCTACTAATGAACGAAACGAGGAGGTGGGTGGGTGGGTGAAAATACGGGATAGGCGCTAGCCAGACCACTGGCTGCTTGCGACAAATACATTAAATCTTGGTTTCATATTTTGCTGTAGTATCGTAACGCCATACCGGTAGGTGAAACGTGAAAGGTGAAAAGGAGATAGTAGGCAGTCACGCGCGCCAGAAGGAGCCCCTAGCCCTGCCCTCACTAAAAAGACCCCGTCGTACGTATCATTTGACAACGGTGAAGGTGTTACATTATACCAGTACACACGAGTACCAGCATCAATTTTGCAGTAGTAGCGATGCAAGCTCTTTGCATATCTTTTCCCTGTATTGCCCAAAATAATTTAAACCCGCACTATGATAGCTCAAGCCATTATTTTGATTTTTTCATCCTCCCCTGTCCCTGCTGAAGTGTATATATATATATATAAGAACTGACAGCCTATTGTTCGAATTAACGTGTTGTTTGCGATCCATCCCCTGGCATCCCCCGTGTTTGGCTATATATACGCCAATATTGTACGAACGCTTCGATTTGTATTTAGATCAAAAACAAAATGAAGGTCTGCCTCCGACGTGATTTTTTTCAACGTGTTGAACTGGTATGTGAAGATATGTAAGTAACATGCCTCCCATCCGCCACATACATGCCCTCACGTATGCAGAACCCTGAAGCTAACCAAGGTGCATGCGACGGCGGTGACGTCTCCACGAACGGGCGTTGACGACACCACCGCATCCGGGTGGCGCCTTCGACACCGCCTCGCCGTTCCGTCGGCATGTAACGTCTGAGTACTTACAAAGTCGGTAGTCGTCAACGATGTGAATGCCTCGGTGTGAAGACTCGGCTCTAATCTACTTTGTGGGGAAGCAGTTTTCTTCGGGCTTGGGGTTATATGCTGTAGATGTCGGACGCCTCGTCGCAGCAGCATACATGTTGGTGAGTACTGTGCGGGCTTGTTGCGTCCTTCGGGACCCACCTGTTACTCTCTGGAGGGTAACAAGTAAGTGTTTCGGGTTGTCCCTGTTTTCCTACTAGGTAAGCTTAAGCATGTCTCGAATTAGCGACTTCCAAGCTGTTCCTTATCATTTGCAGTACGCACTGGGCACGCCACCGCAACTAGGCAGCCGTGAGCTTCTCCCGTACTGGTCGATATGATTTTTACTCAACCCCGATGCTGGGGATGGGCCCATGAAGTACCGATGCGTTCCCTCGCTGTGTGCCTGATAGTTTGCTTCGTCGAATGCGGTCGGCATATTTTTTGCCCCGTTACATCGTCGCCACTGTTGTATGGTGGGCGTAGAATGACGGCCACTGGTCGCTTCTTAGGGAGGGGGTGTACTCATGTCATGCATGGCCGGGACGGAGAACGTCGGGCTTTCACCGAACTAGGCAGGCATTGCTTGCGCCTTCTCGCTTGCACCTTCTCGGGGGTCGGGGGAGGGGGGGAGGGGGGGGAGGGGGGCGTACTCATTTGTTGCTTGCCTTAGTCATTTGACGATTGACCACGTATCCCTTGCGAGACGGAGGGCGGCGGCAGGGGGGGGGGGGGGGGGGGGGCAGGGCATCGGCCGATTGGGTAGGATATGGATTGAGTTGTCTCTTGCCAGGAACCTGCACTATCGACCCCCCGTAAGGAAGGCGCGATGTGCTATCGCACGGACACGCTGTGACAGACCCCGCCACCACGAAACTGGCTGGTAGTTCTTAGGCAGGCAGACGGCCCGATGGTTGATCCAGGAGGTCGTTGCTCATACGAAAGAAAACGACGACCGGGTCAGGCCGCATCGGAAAGTTGTCGGTTTTTGCTAGCCGGTTGGTTGGGAAATTTATGAATATATGTATTTAAACACTCGCCGGTCGTCGTCAAGGAACAAAACGATATCGGATCCATCCCCACGCGAAAGAGGAGGTGTAACTATCTGCAACACCCGTCTTGGGACATGCACTGAGTCTCGGTCATTCAATCGGTAGCCGAGGGCGATCAGGTCGTTTCCCGCGAGTGCCTCTGATTGGTGGGGGAGTTGGAGTGCTGCGGGTATAACTGGTTAGCGGAATTGGAGGGCCGGTCGGCCGTGACTTCAACGTCAACATGGCTCAGTACTGAGCTCCCTGCATGCAACACGTGATAACGAAACCAATACCTGTTATTTAGCAGATACGTGATTTTGTTCCATTGCCAGCTATTTGCGTGTCACATGTCCATATGGCAATTATGTCTATCAATATCGTGTCGTGTGGGGTGGCCTCGTGGCACTCTGCACGGCCAATTCGATGTTGCTACGTACAACGTACCCTCTTTATGAGTTTTTCTTTACCTTGCTAACCGAATATCCGCAAGTACCATACAAACCGGACGCGTACCCGTATTATGCAAACACAGCAAACGCTTGATTTGTTTGCGAGAAAACAAATCTTTTGTTTTCACATTCTACATATCGATATTCCTACACCTACTTGCAGTGCTAGAAGCGAAAAAAATCCAGACGACTAACTGTACTCTGCACTGCTGGGTGAACCAATACACCCTGGACAACTCCTACTTCAACAGAGTCCTAAGATGATTTCGGACGCTGTCAATTAATTGCATTTTGTTTTGCTCATATGCATCGGGATATTTTTCCAGTGAGTGCTGGGCCTTACCTAGACCTAACCTCGCACATATAACACACATCCGATCTAGAATGCCAACTTCTACTGTAAAACCAACCGTACTTTAACCCCCAGGGAGAACAGGCGGGTTCTGCTTTCAACTTGCTCGTCCACACCCACGAGAAGAGCTCCGAAGTACTACTATAGATGGCCTTCTTCCTTTCTATCCGAACCCTTCCCAGCCTCTGTCTTCCCAGCTCAACCTACTGCACCCGTCATCAACTCTATTATTCCCTTGCCCAGCCCCTATTTTATAACATGCCAACAATGCAATAGCTCTGCACAGGCCCCAGATTTCCTCCATCCAATCTTCCACTCTGGTTTGCTCGTGAGTCTGGTTTTTTGTTTGTACTCGAGTTAGCGGTGGACTTTACTCGCTCTCAACCTAGCACATATAAAATAAAACACACCCGGTGTAGACTGCCAACTTCTACTGTAAGACCTGCCGTGCTTTACCCCCACCTAAAAACAGTATATTCCGTATCTCTGTGTGCTCCCGAGCCATTGTACATGCCTCACCTCCCATACCATCTCCGAACCGCGCATTAATAAGGTTTTCTTGCTCTAACCCCTCACCATTTAGCCCCCTGTCCTGACTGAATTCCTCCGGCCACTGCAGTTAGGAGGAGCTAACCGTCTTCAAGCCGTAATCTCCTCCTCTCTTGACGCTCTTACCTTCGGCATGAAGTTATCGCTCTTCCAACTACCCTGACGTTTTGGGCTTCCATTTTCGACACCGCTCCTGTTGCAAGCCTCGCTGCTCCTCCAGTCCTTTGTGAATGAAAGGCATATTGTTCTCCCGGCATCAACTCTTGTTTTCCCACGAAATCCCTCAGCGACACTGTGGCCTGGTTACGAGCCCACACTCTCCATCTATTCCCGTCTGCGTACGTGGCAAGAGGACAAGCTACGTCCAAAGCCAGGATACATCAACATCAATTTGAGCCTCACTTTAAAAAAGCCTCCGGTCCCTCCTTTAGATAGATGTGAAACAGACGGTGGCATGCCATCCACTGCCCCAACTGAAATCACTCGCACCAACCACCGTCTTTTTTTGTTTGTGAACCCACAACTCCTCACCTCAAAACAAACGTCCCAACCGATCAGGACACCGCCATCATTCAGGCGCTATTACGGGGGACCATAGTTAATAGGACCTGTGGTATACATAAAGCCCTATACATTTAACCGTTTCTACTAACAATATTTGGTCCTATTAACTATGGTCCCCCGTAATAGCAACCGTACCATACCATCAAAAGGAAACATCTCCCCTCGTCACTCCACACTCTTATTTGTGGATGTTGCCGCCGTTGTGTCATAACCTCTCAGACGCACGGCCCAAAGCACATGCGAAGCCGATAGCATCATCCACATCACTTCGCCCCCTTTCCCCTATTATTCCGGAACAATTGGCATTCATTCCCTGTTTCAACATGGCCCACGAAATTGGACTCCGAACCCGTTGAGGTTCTCCCTTCAGTACACACTCCCTCGGAATGCCTGCCTTCACGGGTTTTATGATAGAATGCTTCACCGGGCATTATGTTCCCGCTCGGCGAGGAAAACGCTGTACAGCTACCAGTTTCCCTTCAACCGTCGTCGCCGAAAAACTACTGATGCGCCATATACTTCGCGGCATATATATCTCGCTACCGCCTCCTTTCTCAACTCCATGTATGTTCCAATACACGCTTATAAACGCCACTGCGTCCACGAGCACCAGGTAGCTCTATAAGTAAGTGACGTTTGTTTGTCGAAGGAACCTCTCCGACCGATTCTAATAAGCCCGTACGACTCCCGAACACGTCGTTGCACCACTCTTCCCCAAACGTGCCTCCTGCCAATGCACGTGCGGGAAAAGGGAAGATACTCGCAAGTTAAAATCTTCGAGAGGCCACGCAGAAAGGACGTCAGCAAATACGTTTTTTGGCCCCTGGAATATGAGCAGCTTCTCAGCACCAACCAGCTCGCATTTCTACCCTCCATCCAAAACGCAGCTCTCGGTCCCCGTGTTCCCACGCACTTAATAACCCGCGTCGCAACCGACACGTTGTCTCCAAGCATAGCCACTGGCGCTCCCTCAATGCTCGGGTGGTCGGACTCCTGCACAACCATCACATACACTGACATTACCATCCCCCGCAGTCCCGACAGATTGACTGAAATCGCGTTATGCTTGGCGCGCTTTGCCCTTACCACGGACCTGCTGTGCTCTTCAGTTGTTAAATCGCATCTCCGCCACACTCCTGTCTCTGCGCAAAAACCTCAAACCGCACTTAGAGTAGCATCCGACAACCTGTGCATTTCCGGATCCCATTGCGTGTGGGGAAAACAGGGTGAATATGATGACAACCCGTCAACAAAAAGTGGTTCGCGCAGAGCCTGTTTCCCCCGATCACAATTCGCGTGAAACTCTTGGTCTAACAATACGATAGCCCTCTTCGGTACCGCAGCCGATTGCGTGTCACCAGACTCCTGCAGGCCTTCCGGTCCTACCGTCAGCAATATCCTTCAGAGACGACTTGGCCTCATGATCGTGGCCACATGACGCGATTTCCCCGCCAAACTGCACATTTCCTCAGCCGTTGCGGTCTTTCTAGTTGACGGCCACTTTTTTTGCAAAACTCGTAAAATCTCCTTACGTTTTCGTCCCGGCATACGCTTCCTCGCCCGTTGCGTGTCAATGTCAAAACCTCAAACTTCTTGACACACGGCCCAGTTTGTCATTTGCGTTTGTGACAACACAACCACCGGATTTTGTCCATAGTTACCAAGCATATTTGCGTAATCCGAAATAATGGTGAAAAGTGTAGAATAGTAACAATCGACTGTCATTTCCACCCTCACATGCTTCCAAATTGAGCATATCATCGACTCACAGCTCAGCGTAAAACGCCGCCTCTGGGTTTCTCTGTGGTTCAGGCACAACGGCAACCCCAGGAGGAGCAGACATCGCACTCAACCCTTCTGCGGGCACCCAAACGTCAACATCCTTTGCTATCAACCGCGCTTCTGGCAAACCCACTGCCGTAATAACGGTAGTGTGTCGATGCCGGTGAAGAACTGCCGCAGCCATCAAACCCCATCATCCAGGTGGCGAACGCCATCCGAACGCCAATTGAATCTCAAATCCATGACAAAGTACTCCCCCACCCCTTATGAAAAAACAGGTGCCTTATTATCCCGCCCGTTGTGAACTCCCCCAGAAGCGTCCTTCACGTCCATTTTTGAAAAGTAAATGGGTACTTCCGCGCCAACTTGTTCTCGGCAAGCACGCATTTGCGGGATAACTCTGGATATAACGTCTCCCAAATCACACATAGGCGCTTTGTCGAAGTCGGTGTCTGTGTTCACTCCATGTTCTACTCACATCGACTGGAACTCCGTGCCTAACAGCTTTTGCGTTAAATGCTGCATGTTTTTCAAACCTTTCGAATCTAAATTTTGCTCTGTCATGGTTTGCATCACAAATGAGAAACTATCGATTCCCCACCGAATGAGGCAGCAACCTTTGCTCTCCTTCCATCATAATTTAGAGCTCTTTCTGTTGCAATGGCGTCCGCTGATTTTTGCAATGCGTTTGAGGCATCGGGTGCCTCCGCCACTTTGAATTTCTTTCAAGGCGTCAGATACATATTTATCTCCCACTAAACGTACCTTGTATTCTGCCAGCCTCTTCCTTGTCTGATGGAAATCCTCCCGCAATCCCATCATTCGCTCCGGAATAATATACACCGAAACCGTTTGATTCATTTCCCCATCGTAACCATCACTTGAGTCGAAAGACCCACGCTGTTGCTTTTGTAAATGATGTTTTGACTTTTCTGCATAGCATGGAGTAAAACACCTCACGTTGTGGTCCTCCTTGGTCCTTCGAAACGAAAAACAAAAGACAAAAACGTTTATATGGTTACATACCATCCCATCATAATAGCCAGCAAATCATTTTCCACTTTGTATCATGGTCTATCCATCCGATCACGATAGTCAGCGAACATCGCTCACTTAGTATCATGGTCCATCCACATCACCACTGCCGTCATCAACCATCGTTCACTTTGTATCATGGCCCATCTATCCCATCACAATAGTCAGCGCGTCGTTCATTTTGTATCGTGGCTCATCATTTTGCCTTTTCTACATAACATTCTGCAAATCGGTTCATTCATAAGTACTTCTCATGTTGTGGCCCTCTTTGATAAATCGAAAAAATATATTGATATTCACATTTCCTGTAGCCTCCTCCTCCCTTCACGACAATTTCTTTAACTACCACCCAAATCAAGTTTCCTTCCGACTCATCGCTCACGTGTCCAGGACTCTATATCAAATATCCCTAAACTCGTACATCGTAAGAAGTGTGCGCGTAATATCCGTACCGCCCTAATATTCTACTCACTCACCGCATCCCTCAACGAAACCGACTTCGGGAGAGGCATACCCTGGTGTTCTAACGACCTAGACGACCCGCCCAAGTTGGTAGCCCACGACGCTTGTCCCCATCTCCCCCCCTGAGGTACATATTTCGCTAGTTGTCTCGTTGTTGGCTCCGTGAAAGAACGGAGCCCGTGTCCTCATCCTCGAATATTACCACCCTGTCCCCTGCCACGAAAACCACCCCCACCCCCAGACAATATAGCCGAACCGAAAGAACCGCCTGACGGCACCCCCCGTCCCGCTCTCCTTCCGCTCCCTCCTCCTCCAGGTCCTCCTCCACTTCGTCTGGAATCCCCCCCAGAACCCACACATCCCGGTGCTTCCCCCCCACCTCCGGCACCGCTGTTCATCACCTTCCTGCCGTGCTTAAATCGACACGACTGCCCCCGCAAACATCTCTCACCCTTCCAATGGAAAAATGCGCGTACCACGTGGGCATCCAGGCGCTTCCAATCTCCCTTGTTC
Organism: Nereocystis luetkeana; assembly: GCA_031213475.1. Taxonomy (NCBI): domain Eukaryota; class Phaeophyceae; order Laminariales; family Laminariaceae; genus Nereocystis; species Nereocystis luetkeana. The sequence continues at coordinate 311,676 of JARUPZ010000007.1, forward strand.
CAATCGAAACGTCAAGCGCTTCTGTGACCTGTCCCGGCTGCCGCGAATCCTGCACTCCTCCCGCCGCCGTGCCTTTCCTCTTACTACCCGGCGGGCCTCCCCCTTCCCAACTTGCTGTTTTTGCTCCCCCCATCACTGATTGTCTTACCACTTGTTGTTGAACTCCTTTAATTCGACCAGTCAGAGGCCGAGCGAGTATCGTATTCGGAAATTAGGTCGGCGGCGCATCTGGAACACTCTGACCAAGCATGGGCGGACCGTTCGGGAACGGCGACCTCATGGCGGCAGCTGCGTAGCCGAGCCCTTTTGCCACGTCGACAAAATCCTGATCAATCGACGCGATAATCGCATCATCAGACGTCTGGGAGTCCGAATTCTCCCGCGAGAACATCCTGGTATCTCGCTGCGTACGCGAATAATAGCATTCGCCGCACCTCGTGCAGTTCTTGAAGAAAAGGGCCTGCCCGATCGTATTCCCCAAAACCGACCTCGAAACCCCTCGTCATTGCCGCGAAACGGTTCTGGACAGTCAACTTTGCTGCAGGCGGCGTCTTGTTCCCCACCGGGCCCTCCCAAACCCCTTCTTTGGTGCGAACTCATCAATGTGGATCCCAGAGCATGTCGTCAACATCTTCAACACAGCGTCGTTCACTACCCGATCTCCCCTCTGGATTATGTTGAATTCGCTCCTTGGTGAACGAGTGCACTACTGCTGACGGTGCATGTAGTCGCTTTGTATTGTCCTCGTTCCATGCGGTAATGCACCGCTTTGCCGTCTCTATTTCTGCGACGACCTCGTTAGGATTTGAGGAAGCGACCACCCCATCCACCTGAGATACCCCCCCCCCGCCCCCCGCCCCCCGCCAGTTGAGCCCCCACTCCAACTCCCGTTTGTTGATGTCGCAAAGCGTTGGCTGGCTCAGCCAACCCTTGCATCATTGAAAGAGCAACCGCGAGCTTCTCGATGATCGTAGTTATGCCGAGGGAAAACTCTTGGGTCTGATCTACCACAGCTATCGGCACCCCCGACAGCCCCACGGCGAAACCACCCTGCTGCCCCCAATCCTACCTTGAAATGCTCCCGCTCCCTCGCCAACAGCTGCATTGTCCCATACTCATAATTCCCGTTATCCTCCTCTCCAGCAAGAACCACGTCCTCAAAAGCAGCAGCCGCAACAAGAGCCGCAGCGTTGTCCGCCTCCGCAACGGCAGCTGGACCAGCTGCAGCAGCAGCATTCTCCACTTGTATAGCAGCAGCTGCCATCGCATCACGTTCCCCGCCACCACCGTTGCCGCAACAGCAACAGCAACTGCCGCACCTCCACTAGCCCCGCTGCCTGATTCGTCTTCCCGCGCCACGCCAGCACCAACTGGATGTATTTTATTCCACGTTTCGGCAGCAGCTGGTGCTGCTTCGTGTGCGCTCGGGTGGTGACTCATTATTGCCCCTCGATTTCTTCTTCTTCGTCTTCTTGTTCGTCTTCTTCTTCTTCTTCTTCTTCTTCTTCTACTTCTCCTTCTTCTTCTCCTTCTCCCTCCTCTTCTTCTTCTTATTATTATTTTTCTTCTTCTCCTCCTTCTTCTTTCAGCGTGCCAATCTCCTACCCAGTGTCATACCCCTGCTCGTCCACACCCACGAGCAGAGCTCCGTAGTACTAATGTAGATGGTCTGCTTCTTTTCTATGTCGACCCTTCTCAGCCTCTGGCTTTCTAGTTCTACTAACCGTCGCCAACTGTATAACCCTCTTGCCCATCCCCTCTCTTCAAACATGCCAACGATTCAATACCTCCCCAGAAACCCCAGATTCCTTCCGTTCAACCTTCCGCATTGCCTTGGCATTTGATTCCAGAGACTATCCCAATTAGTTGGAATGGGCTATTGTATTCGGCGACTTTCTGTTGAAGTTTGTTGCCCTGCAATTGGTCTGGGAGAGACTGGCATCAATTAATTGGACAGTCCAAAAACTGAATTCGGATGCCTGCTAATTGTAATTGATTGTCCCGACAAATAAATGGTTTCGGCGGCTGGCAACTAGTTGCTATAGAATTTTCCACACAACAATTGATATCAGGGTTCACCGGCAAATGTATGTAATTCTTCAAAGCCTATTGTTGTCCTGACCGTTCTATTCATAGACACGCACAGAGACCAAACAAGCGAAATTACACACCTGAACAAATACTCCCCCCCGTTCAATCCAAAACCAAATACTTTTTGTTTTCTTTGGTTTCTTCTTCCCATTTACTTTTTTTCGCCCGTTGTAGTGTCCACGTGTAATCGGCTACAGCTTTGCAAGTTTGAGGTGTGGAAGTTGGTTGTGAAGTGCAGCATCTTCGACCCATTCTCCGAATCCTCCGGATTGGTTTTATTCATGCCTGAGTTTTCTATGAACCTCCATAGACGGCCCTTCAGGGTGAGCTAGTGTTATGGTATCCCCTCTCCCCTGTTGCGGCGTTATGGTTTGTAGCAATCGTCCCCTCATCATGCCTGGCAGGCGTTATCGCCTGTTTTTTTTATGAGCGTCTCGTCCCTTCGTTCAGAAGACACCTGGCAAGGCAAACAGCAACTAACACAAGAGCTCATAACATCTAACATCGTCAAGCACCTCGTGTGAGTGACCAGAGCAGAGGCAAAGGCATCAACCTGCTAGCAGTAGTCGGTCCCTAGGTTCATACTGCCTTACACTTAACACTCTCTCCTATTAATTGTCGTTACACAAGACACGAGGTCTCACACAGCAGGCAGGCTTTCCTCCACCGTTGCGTGCTTTCATTTTTTATCGCGAAGATATTACAGCCTTTTCTCCCCTCATCGACTCGCGTATATAATTTCGTCTACCCACGCAAGACGCGCAACCAGTTGATTCCCTTGTTTATTTTCGAAAATACAGAATGTCTCACCACAGTGAGATTTGAACTCACGAAATCAACCCCACCCGGCGGCTTTCGAGGGTGTATATACCACTTCTGCACCACCGGGGCGACCGGCTTATGTCGTACCTGGCATTATGTAACTGTCTATTTATACCGTAATAATAAGTGCACTTACTTCCGGATCCTGTTAACGAGGCAAGATTGCCGTGCCACTGCTGTAGTCTGCGGGCCAGATCAGTTGTAGCTCTACAGTAAGTAGCTGAGCGGCCATTTTTGAAAGAGTAGACATTTCTGAAACTTCCTTGTCCTGACAATTTTAATTGGAGTAGGTTTAGCAGTCTGGGAGAAGGGATCTTTAGGAATGTTTTTGACTTGAAAAATGAGTAGCGTGGTCTGCACTCCGGAATCGTCGTCCGCAACCGAGAAATTTCCTGGTTCGATGCACTTTAATTGATGTACCGCTTCCGAATTCAATTGTCTGGACATTTCCAACCAACAGATAGACAGTGTCCGCAATCAGTCGTCGAAATCAATTGTCAGCTACTAAATAATTGGAAGACAAGGTTCCGAAATTATGAAAAGTCTGAACATTTCCAAACGTTACGTAGACAGTCTCCGCGATCTATTGCCCGGACAACATTTCCAATTGCTAGACAGTCTCCGCAATATGTTGCTCGGGCAATCCTGAGTATTACAGACAACTTGGGGATTCTGCCGTGGGGGCAATCATCTATATTGATAGGTCTATCGTCCAAGGAATAAGGCGCAAAATGCGGCAAACACCAGTTAAGAATATATATATATATATATATGTTAAATCGTGGGCGAGGCGTTCTACTATTATAGAGGTTCGCCCGAGCATTTCTGATGCTCTTCTCTCAAGGAGCTCCATACATCACCCGAAAACTGACTTCAGCCAAACACTTGCATTCCGATGAATAATCCCATGGCCAAGGCATACAAAAAAAACATTTTTTTCGGAACGAGATTGTCATTCCGACGAATATGGGTTAAGGAAGCCCGTCATTTAGAAAACATTCTAGCGGAAACGTGCTACCTCTTTCGTAGAACGCGTCGGATGATTGAACGAGGGAAACCCTGGGGTTTGTGGAGAGGTGTTTAATGGTTGGCGTGATGGGTAAAGACGTTAAGACGTAGGCACCTACATCTCTAAGCAATGTTTACCGCCACTATCGTAGTAACTGGCAACCGGTAGCTCGAGCAGGTAGCATTGGTTCCCCCAGCAGCATCTTGTAGCCGAGCTTCATGATAAATAGCACCAGCGGCGATGAGCAACGACATCAACACGGCCTGTGGTATTGCGGCGTGTTACGTATCTGTTCGACCAATGTGTGGTAAACCTAAGACCAGTGTACTCCCCGACAAACGGGTTTGACTGTTCAAAAGGGTCCTTCCGTAGATAATCTTGTAGCAAACGAAGGACCGGATCTGAATAGCTAGGAAAGAGAGCACAGGCCTGCCCCACCCTCTCTCACTTACAGCACCGCCACCACCGCTAGACTCCGTTGATTAGTGCTCTCGAAAAAATAATGTCCCACACAAATGGTCCATTCCATACCAACAAGGCACCGTGCTGCTGCCTGTGCCCACCTGTGCGACCACCTGTCAAGGGTGAAACAATTACCTGGTATACCTGAACAGGTTATGAGCCTCGATATATGTCAAATCGCACACACATCTAATAATAGATTATTTCGTCGACACGACGACCACGATGGATCCGAAACGAAGTGACCTGGGTTAGAGTGAAAATAGACCGAACAAAAGTAATTGAGTTTACTTGGAGGAAGGGCTAGCGGCTTGCCCAAAGAGTCCATGACACTACAGTACGTGTACACGACTACACGTGAGACATGTGAAAGTTGGTGTACCACTCGTCGGGATAGCAGTGCGTAGCGAGTTGATTCTCACTGTGTCGGGGCGTGTATGCTGATTGTTTTTGCAAATCACCAGGCAGGCCGGTTGTTGAAACATCTGGTGACCTCATTTCTCTCGGGCCGATAGAAATTGTACTATACATCAAAACGTCCGCTACATACAGTTGAAGGCGACTTCAAAAAGTAACCCGCAGTGTACTACAATGTTGCGGTAAAAGAAGAGAGTCTAAGTGAATCACATAGTGGTTGAAAACCCCGCAACACACTGCTGCGGCAAAGGAAGTGAGCCTAACATAACCACAGTGGAAATTCGAAAAACCCGAAAACATACGGGCTGTTGCGGAACAATAGATATGATCCCAAAGGAAGAGGTATCCACGGTAGAAGAAGGCGAATTCGAAAGGAAACCCGCAACATGATGTTGCGGTAAGATAAGAAAACATAATGATTACTAGCATAAGCAGGACGGAAGACCCCAACACGGTGTCGGTGATGCCCGAATTCTCCTACGTTTTTACGAACGGGGGGGTCAACTACTGTACGGCATGCCACTACGGCGTCACGACGGCAAGCCACCAAACGGCACACGGATCGGAATGCGATCGAGGAGGCGTGCAGCGCCAGTAGCACCATCACTGAGCGTCAGGAGCTCTACGAGGAGCTGGCCACGGCCTTGCAGACGACTTGGTACATCATACGTAGGAACAACGGAACACCGTGTTTACACCGTGTTTGCTCGCACTGTTTTAGGACAGACGCTAGACGACTGGAAAGCCGTTCGAATGGGGGGATAGTGGTGATACTTCCTGACACACTTCAATGCCAGGAGACTACCTGGTGCGGCTCTTTGGAGGAATGCGCCTACAAAAAGATGGGAGCCTGGAGAAAAACTACGTCTAATACCTAATTGTATATTATTTAATGTGAATCACTGCTGACACTACTACAGCGACTTCGCGTTCAAGATAGATATTATTATTATTACAGTATTTCTCTAATATGTCATCCTATCAGCTGCTCATCCATCGCAGCGCCGTCATCATCGGTACACCCATCAACTTACCAACGACTGCCAAGCGCAACGTCTATGTCGCTATATAGATTGTACCACATGAGAACACCACTGCAAGGTTGGTTGCGCCGTTAGATGACTACGAACTCAAAGTAAGGCTTGATCGGGACTTTCAGCCGAGTGTACTCTGATGCTGAGCCAGCCACGCACTACGCAGTCACTAGAAATGACCATGGTGAACGATATGCTGAGGGAAGTGTGTGTCAACGACATCTTGCCCACGAAAGCGAAGAGCGACCCTCTCCGATGATATCCAAGCGGGGCTGCAATGACCCCCACCTCCACGGCAAAGCGCTCGCGCACGAAGCGAGACGTGGGTGAAGCTGTCTGCCACAAAAGCTCAATAAATAAACCTATCCCTGGTGATACCACCACCAAGTTGTGCTACATGCACAAGATGCGATTATTTTTCGACAATGAGTGCATGGCTCAACATGCAGCCCAATAGGCAGCTCTCCCTGTTTTTGCATGGCCAATGACTATGTCCCCTGCTGCAGAGATTTGTTTATTTACATCTATGGCAAGCTTGTCATTTTCCTTCACCAGGAAGGGAGGGCTACAACTACTGGTCGACAGCGGCTGCTCATCCCATATTGTCGACTCCGCAACGATCCCGAACGTCGAACAGTATCTCCGCCAATACCGTGGATTCGACCTCCGCAAATCGTTCAGGGGGTTGGGTCGCACGAGTTACTGCAGTAGCAGACATCAACATGTATTTTCTGGACGCAGTCTCAACGGAAACGTCAGAATTGTTGTGCCACCTATGATAGATCCTTCGATGTGAAGTTATGTCAACGAGAACCTGGCGCAGAAGGAATACACGGAACTTGTCGGAGATGCGGGAAAGAGACAAACGCGGAGTTGTTGGCCCGTGTTTTTCTGTTTGCAAATATGGCACGTGCGCTCTGGCGACAACCAAGCACCAGGCGAAAGTTGCGAGTCACGAGGTGGCTCCACCTCTAGAGCTACTCTGTACAGACTTAACTGACAGAGCAAGTGGTGAATAAGAAGCCAACAAACGCTATCAAGTCAAGCCCACCTGGTACTACGCGGGACCAACCTATGCTTCGGGTATAAAAGTAATGCTACATGCCGCCAGAGGTCGAGACCAATGAGATGCCCGTTTACTATGTGCATAATTATTTTACGCTGCCGCCGATCACTCAATGTAAGTATTGTTTTTGGATAAGGCCTCCTGCCCCGGTCGGTGGTCCCTCCCAGACTCCGTTGCGTTTGTTAGATCATCATTGGCCACCTCTCGGGCGCTGAATTGCCTCACCCTAAATGTTTTATGGTGTATGCGTCAATCGTACATCGGCGCGCACGCCTAAAAATCTCACTCAAACGCCGCGGACAGCGGGAGGTCGCCCGCTGTGACATAGGTGTGGCCCTGTTTCCTCTCCGATGTCGTCGTCGGCCCGATATACTACTTCACTATTCTCTCCGTCCTCCACCCCCCGATCTTCGTGATCTCGTCAACCGCCGTACCTGCCAGAGACCTGTTTACCAACCCTCCTACGGGAAAGGAGTGCATAGTGAAGTGGTCGGGCATTCACGCCGCTCTCGAATGCCCCTGCAGCGCCGCCGTCATGCGCTGCACCGACATAGGCACTGATCCCCTGCCCCCGCCTGCAAGGACTACGGGGAACAGATGACCCTTCGTCAAGTCCCATCCGATACTCTGAGCTGCGGAGATGTATCCCGCCACCCCCCGGAACGCGCAGACTGATACGCACTCCTTGTCTGCCAACCCTACGACCGCTTCTGCCACCCGACGTAACGTTTTCCCAAACTGAAAGGTGAAGAGGAGCCCAGCCGACTCTGGTAGTCGCAACACCTGTGAGCCCATGATGGACGATAGACCAAATCTGTCGCAGCACTACGGGCTCCAGGAGTCGCCCATGAGGGCGACAGGGTATTCTGGGATGTACGTCAACTGACCTGACCAGTGACGTATGGAGGGTGCATCATGGAAGACAGCGATAAAGCCGTAGGATGGCTCGCTGTCATATCGATGTAGGTATACAATGGAGTGTCCCCGGCGAGGGAAGCCATTGTCTGGGTCATGGAAACCCCGCATCGGCTTTAGTGGTCGATGCGGGTGCTCTGTGGCGCTACCTGGGGTTTAGTCAATCCCACCAAAGAACGAAAGAAACAAGTCAAACCACATCCCGTTTCCACGCCGAGTAATTTTTGTATTGTCTATCACTTGCCTATCTGCTAATCCCACGTCGCATTTGCTGGGGAATACCAACACTCGACTCCGTGGCGTCTGGCCACCTCGTGGCCAGAGAGGAATTAGGAGCGAGGTACGGAGGAAACCTCCATCAGCACTCTCTCAAAGAACGACAACAGCTGGCTATCGAGGTGAAACCGAGCGGATAGCGCCCTGAGGGCAGGCCAAGCTGTAACATGGTGAACCCTGGGAGATGACAGAGAGAGGGGGAGATTGGAGCACAAGGGCATGAGCTCCGACGGGGATAAGGGAGATCGGTACCCAAGTAGCGCATGCCGTAATATGGTGGACTACCGATGTAAGACCTTGGGCATGGATCCAACGAGCTGAGCTACCGATAGCAAGCATAACAGGGCACATACCAGTGACGGGTTGCCCGGGGTGTTCGGAAAGGCGTGACATCTTAGTAGTAATATGATACCTCTGCTGTATTCATTTAGACTAACTACCATGGCAATATGTGTACGACTCTAATAATCAGCCCGACCTGACCGACAGCAGTATTCTCGTGGTTACATGTCACATGTAACTGCTGTTGTTGAAGGGTACCTCGCTGCGGGTATCGAAACAGTAGAGAGTACTTGTGAATATCGTTGCGAGATGAGCACCTTCCGTAGATGGTACCAAGTTTGAAGCTATACGTAGTTACCGATAATCTACCATGCCCCGAGCACTTAGCTGCCTGAAGCAAAGGCGCCTTAACTCTAAAATTACACAGAAAAGCCGTATCGCCGTCTCTACCATACTATCAGTAGCCTACACTACGCACGATGCTCAAATATATACAAAGAGAGTACTGACAACCTGCATTACCGTACACGACTATATAATATGAATATTAATAATACATGTTGTAATTTGGAAAAAAGTCAGGGATCCATACTACTAATACTATACCCTGTACCTGCAGATGTTTTTTTAGCTATTCCAGAATAAGGTTGATTTATTGATACGCGTACACAGAGAAGCATATAGGGGAGGTGGCTCGCAGTATGTTTGTTTTTTACATCACTGGAGGACGCACATATGTTATCTGCATGCAATGCTACTGTAAAACTGTAGGCCGTATGGCAAGATCCCTAGGGGCCCTTGGGTCTCTCTATCTTCCCATCTTAACGAGTCATGTTAACGCGTGGGAAAACGCATACCAGGATGTACCACACACACCGTCTGTATATATGGTATTCATACGGGGTATACTGTGATGAAGCTGGATAGAAAGGACGATTTATAGTCGAAGACAACACACATACGTGGAGGATGCATCTACAGTATATACGGTACTCATACTACTATCAATATATTCGTTCATGGTACAGAAGGTCGTACGGCAAGATCTCTCTAGATCCTTGGGCCCGCCATTCCTCTTGCTTTCACAAGAGTGTAGACCATTAACTTTGGCCCTACACGTCCCTACACGTGCACGGGATTGGTGTCCCTTACTATCGCAGCAAAGTATAACTCCGCTATTAATAGTGGCCAAGCATGAAGTACTGTTGTGAAGCCGTTCAGCTGTGCAGTGTAGAGCAGGTTAATATTCGGGTGTAAGCACCGCATGAAAGCTACTTGAAACATCGTTTTTCGGGGAAGTGGAGGAGGAGGTGCCCACGCTGTTACCGCGTAGTGGCCGGGATACCCGTTGTGCGCCGACGATAGTTATGCGTCGGGCAGGGGGGGTGTTGCAGCACTACGGGCTCCAGGAGTCGCCTATGAGGGCGGCAGGGTATTCTGTGATGTACGTCAACTGACCTGACCAGTGACGTATGGAGGGTGCATCGTGGAAGACACAGATAAAGCCGTAGGATGGCTCGCCGTCATATCGATGTAGGTAAACAATGGAGTGTACCTGGGGGGGGAAGCCATTGTCTGGGTCATGGAAACCCCGCATCGGCTTTAGTAGTCGATGCGGGTGCTCTGTGGCGCTACCTGGGGTTTAGTCAATCTCACCAAAGAACGAAAGAAACAAGTCAAACCACATCCCGTTTAGACGCCGTGCATGAATATTGTCTATCACTTGCATGTCTGTTAATCCCACGTCGCATTTGCTGAGCAATACCAACACTCGACTCCACGGCGTGGCGCCTGGCCACCTCGTGGCCAGATAGGATTTAGGAGCGAGGTACGAAGGCAACCTCCATCAGGACTCTCTCGACGAACGACAACAGGTGGCTATCGAGGTGAGACCGAGCGAATAGCGCCTAGAGGGCAGGCTAAACTGTAACAAATCCCCGTCTCATCTGGTTGAACGCCAAGAAAAAACATGTCGGATGACCTCATTCGTGCGGACGTCGATGGTGCGGACTCTGCGCGTTGACGCAGGTCGTGCATCAAGCGGGTGACGTCATGTGTCAACAATGGGGCTGCTTTACAGAACAGGGACCCCGACCTGTTTCTGCGTGTTGCTCACGCACGTGAGGTAAGACTCTGCCAAAGGGCTAGAGCAAGGGCTCCCCCGCTTCTCGATGGGGTCCCAGTCCTCTCATTTCCCCAACAGTTCCATCGTGGCCATCCGCAACTTTGATACAAAACCTTTGTCGATGGAGGGTATACTCTAATACCTCGTTTTTCCGGGAATCGGAGAGGGCCAAAATATGGTTTGTCGAATTGAATTCTAGGCGATGGTCAATTATTTTCACGCAGGCCACCAAAAAGCACGAAATGTCCACAGCAGTCAGACACGAGGACGCCGACCTCAATCGTACTTTCCACTGATGCCATCGTACCGGAAAACAAGAACTCCAGGTACCGCCCCCTCGGCTCAAGTATTACATGTGTGATCTCATTGCAAAGGGTATGAATAGTGCCATTTTGAGCTGAAATTCAGGAAGCATTGTTGTGTAAAATCGTTGACCAATCACCAGAACCCCAGTTGAGTTCAAGAAGAATTTTAGTACTATTTTCCTCAATACCGTTGCCGTCCTACGCCCATGCCGGCGGAGACGAGATAGCAGCGAGAACAGGGGGATAAGCGAAGGGAGAAAACTACAGACCTTCCCACCCACCCTACCCGCGTAGTAGCAGTCGTTTTGTGCACGGTCATAGCAACCGTAGGGATGGGCGTCGCGCTGAGAGCGCGCTAAGCGCGACGTGTATCCCGGGCTAGACCCGCAGCCTCAGGGCAGGAGGCCTCATCCAGAGTCAATACTTGCATTGAGTGATCGGTGGCAGCGTAAAAGAATACTAGAGTACGAGTATGAGAAGTAAATAACAGCCGAAATATCTACGAGAAGGGCCATGGTAGGAGGGTAGGAATGAGGGGCGCAACAGATGCCGAGGTACAACAGTAGTCAAACTCCTTACTACAACAAGCCAATGTCGGATTTTGTTCTCCTCGTTTTGTCGAAGCGAATGTATTCACCCAGGCTTGAGATAACGCTTGGTAGTAAAGCGACGTGTCAGTGCAAAACCTTTCACCTGGTGCCAGGTACGTATCGTACGTGTATTACTGCTGTAGTGAGAGTTTTAAAATGGCAAAGACAACGAGTCTTGAAACAACAGCAAGAAGATGTACATACCCATCGCCACCAACACCATAGAAGACAGCAGCAGCAACCACTGCCTCTGCCACCACCATCACCAGATATAAGCTGCTGCTGCTGCTGGTCAGCTGGTGGTGGCGATGGTGAGGATGATCATATCTGGTATCTAGCGCAAAGGTTTTCCTTTTAGCACACAGCAAAATTTAAATAGAGAAAGATGCCCACCACCATGGACACAATCACAGAAGGAGCAACAACAACCATCACCAACACCACCAGCGGTATATTCCTTCTTCTGCTGCTACTTCTTGCTTAGATGGCAGTGGTGGTGGTGGTGGTGATTGACGTGATAATGGTTGTTGGTGATGTGAGAGAAAAAACTATGACGTGATAATGGTTGTTGGTGATGTGAGAGAAAAAAAAGAGTTTTTTTTTATTTGCTCTACTCTAAGTTGCTATGCTAAATTGGGCATCAAATATCACTCGATTAAAGTATTGTCTCCTGGGCATCTAACGAACTACCAGGTACCAGGTACCAGTAGGTACTGTATACCAGGTATAGAATAGATAGATGTGCGAATTATTTCACGTCTTATACTTTGTACTACACGCATCCCGAGCCTTTCCTACTCGCGTTTTTTATCAGATGCCGTCGGACACGAGGTTATGATGGATACGTTTCGAATGCTTGGTCTTATAGTTATGGAAGAGACTTGCAACACTCACCACCACAGCAACAACCCCGAGATGTAACGAAGGTGTAGGAATGTCTGGTTATTATGTCGGGCGCTCACACTGGGGCCTTTGTACAGTGCTACAAAATAAAATACGTCTAGGATTTCGGCGCGTTTTATTTCTACTACTATTCAAAATACGTATTGCGCTTCCCCATGGAGTGATTTGTCCAGCTATTATTAATAGGAGCATGTCAGATATTGCACTTTAAGAAATCTTCAACATTTTTTTACTCTCGTTGGTTTAGGTGGCACCGCATTTAGATAAGGTTGTACCGCATACGACTTGTACCGTATATTCTCTGATGCGTTCGAGCACGGGTCTTGTTCGGATATCGACCTCAGCTCTTCGCCCGCCTACCCTGAGGCTGTGGCGTGATTATTTGTCTACTATTCCTGGGTTGAAACGTCTATTTCAGGGAACCATAGTAACTAGGATCAAATATTATTGTTGGTAAAAATAGTATTTTGTGTGTGTGCCGTAGATCTTTACTATGGTTCACCGGAATAGTTGGCGTAAGCTTTTTTTACCCAGATCTCCAAGGAAGATCGAAAAAAAAAAGAAGCTACAGCAGTAGCGGATCTACTACTTCATTGACACAGCGCTAGTGTTATAGCTAGTATACTATCGAGTTACGTTTGTTGTTAAGTGAAGTTAAAAATATCAAAAGATTGCGCTTTAACGAGCATATGGTTATCCTCTGTTAAACTGCAGCGGTATCCTCCGTATACACGCTGACGCCTGTTTTACGGTGGCACTACTAGATCCGTCCTTGCTGACTGCATACCGACACGCCACGCCCCACCGATCACTCTGTTGAACCTGCTTCTTTTCACGAGCCACAACGCTTATGATCAACACCAGCTACGCTTGTCTTCTTGCGAGTCGAGCTTACATCACAGCACACACAGTACCTTCCTAATAGCGGTTCAGGCACTTGACCTATGTGACAACATACGCCAGCCACAGGTCCATTCACAGTAACAAGCTACGAGCTTTGATACGTGCACAAGTGCCACTGGGCAGCTTCAGGCATCACGACTTGTCAAGACACACGTCTAGCCGAGGTACCCCCATTGAGATGGTTGTTCGTCGTTCAATCTCGACGGAGCCAGCGACAAGAACATGAGTGAACACGTACGAGCTGCCACCACGTACCAGAGCCAGGTTCCAGAACGTCAGTGAATCAATACAGGCTACTACGACTACGTCCGGCAAAACGTGGATCGAGACTGCCAATGCTGTTCGTCGTTCAGTTTCGACGAAATCCTGCTACAGCAACGTGGTTGACTGCACGTTCTAGGTTCAAGACTGCTGGTCCTCGTTCAACCTCGATAGAGCCAGCTACAAGAATGTGAGTGAACAAGTATGAGCTACTACGACGTCGAGAAATCCTACATAGATAGGCTACGCAGCCACCACTAGCGATCGCCACTCAAGCAGCTATGGTTGTCCCAGCAACTATGGTTACAACGACGGTTACAAATTCTAGAGGGTATCGTATATCTGCAAGCGTTAGTAAGATTTTTTCCGTGTGCTCATGAGGAGAGCTTGAGCACTCCACTCCGCTCTTTCTCCTCCTCTGTCCTCTAATACAACGACTAAAAGGAATCTCATCAGACCACGTGGTGGTCAGGGCATCCAGGCTTGGACTCTACGAACATGCTAATGACTCGGACATTTTGAGATATGGTATCAGAAGCCAAGAGAGGTCGGTTCACATAGTGCACGATTCTTCGGGTGGAGTTCAAGCGCCGCCACGCGAGGTCAAACTGGCGCTGAAGCAAAGGCAGGCATCCATGATGTACACCATGAGGAGCATGATGGCCAAGGTCATGACAGACGACGGTCGATCGGAGCCCGGTGGCGGCACTGGGGGCAGAGTTGCTGTAAGAGATCGCCCGGGAGAGGTAGGAATCTCTGCTGTGGGGGAAAGCCCTCGAGGGGCAGTCCTCACTGCTGAAATACGATAAACTACTGCTGCTGCTGTTGGAGCAGGCATTGATCGCTCGAAGTCCGGCAGCGCTGAGGGTAGCGCTGCTGTAGGGGAGAGCCCAGGAGGGTCAGTACCCACTGTTGTACGAGACACTTGAGCAGGAGACGATACGATTTTGCGTGATGGTGCTTCGCATAGTTCCGAAGCGACGAGATGCAGAGAAACTGCGTTGCATGTCGAGGATGACCCAATGAGGTGCCTGCCAGATCAGCCGGGGAGGGCCGGAGAGAGGGGGGGCAAACCTCAGCAGTGCGTCCGGTTTCGACTCGGCCGCGACTACCGGAGGCAATGGCAACAGTGCTAAAGCCACCGAAGGTAGTACCTTCACTGGGAGGTGCTTCAAATGTGGCAAGAAGGGCCATAGGGTCGCAAACAGCACGATAAAACTGCGAAGTAGATGCAACGCACGGGGGGCATGCTGCTGATGTTTGATTTACGTCGAAGGAGGAGGCTGTCATGGTTGTGGCGAGCGAGGTTGAAGCAAGGGACGACGACCAAGAAGAAGGCATGGTCAAGGCCTCAGGCATCCAGGCCGAAAGGAAAGGCAAGTGCAGGGATGGTTCGGGGGAGGGGGGTTGGCTTGGCAGGTAGGAGACGAGGCCTCAACCCGCGATAGTGGCACGCCTACTCACATGACGCTCTCAGCAGACTGCATGCAGAAATATCGAGAATGCAACCCCAAATTGCGAATCGCTGATGGATCCAGACGATCGATCGAGGGATACGATGACACAAACGTTTGTCCGGAAACGGTTTCGTGCAAGTGCTGATACCTGGCGTTGCGCTCGTGTCGGGCCTCCGCTACCACCTATTTTCCCTGCCCGCTCTAATGAAACACGACCCCACCTTCGAAGGGCACGGGGGTCGTAGTCAGGCAAACGTCAGAACGTTCGACCGTGTTAGCGTTGAGTGGGACCTTTTACAGCCTTTACGGATACCGGATCGACCGCAGTAGTAACCAAAATGCCTCTGCTGTTCTCGCCCCTGGGCGACTGCCGAAGAGGTCTGCGATAAACATCAACGATTTTCATTGGGCTGCTGGCCGCTCTAACGCGGTCCTACTCCGCAACACCGCAAAGCAGCAAGGAATAGTCCTCGACCGAGAGCTGCTGGAGGGGGTGCTCCATGGCGGAGGCTCTTCGCAAGAGCTGTTCGTTTGGATCGTTCCAGCAGCGATGATTACAAGTTGTAAAGGGTACCGTATATCTTCGAAGGCATTTTTACGAATTTTGCCGCTTGCTCATAACGAGAGTTCGAGCACTCTGCTCTCTCTCTTTCTCTGTCCACTACTGCAACGACCATAAATATTCGCATCAGACCACGTGGTAGTCAGGGCTTCCAGGCTTGGACTCTACGAACACATTACTGTAGTGGCTTGAACGTTTGAGGTCTGCTATTAATACCAGAAGCCAATATATTTGGAGAGGTAGGCTCACGTAGAGCACGATTCTTCGAGAGAAGTTCAAGGGCTGCCACGCGAGTTCAAGCTGGCGTTGGAGAATAGGCCGATATCGTTGTTGTACGTCATGAGGAGCATGATAGCCGAGTTCGTCACCGACAACAGTCGATCGGAGCCCGGCGGTGGCACTGGGAGCAGCGTTGCTGTACGAGAGAGCCCGGCAGAGGTATGAACCACTGTCGTAGGGGAAAACCCACGGAGGGGTAATTTCCCACTTCTGAGGTACGAGAGACCACTGCTGCTGTTGGAGCAGGCATTGATCGAGCGCAGTCCAGCGCTGAGGGTAGCGCTGCAGTAAAAGAGAAACCACGAGGGTCAGTACCCACTGTTGTACGATACACTACATCAGGAGATGATACGACCTTGCATGACAATGCTTCGCGTATTTTCGTAGCGACGGGATGCAGAGAAACTGCGTTGCCTGTCGAGGATGGCCTATTGAGGTGCCAGCCAGACCAGCCAGGAAGAGCTGGAGCAAGAGGTGCATACCTCAGCGATGAAGCCACCGAAGGTAGTACCTTCATTGGGAGGTGGTTCTAATGTGGCAAGAAGGGCCAAAAGCTTGCAAACTGCATCCGCAGAACTTAGATGCAATGGTCGGGAGCACGCTGCTGACGACTGACCCATATCAAAGGAGGAGGCTGTCATGGAGGTGGCGGGCGAGGTTGGGGCAAGGGGCGACGACCGAGAAGAAGGTATGGTCAAGGCCTCAGGTATCAAGGCCAAAGAGACAGGAGAGTGGAGTGATGATCCTTGAAAAGGGGGGTCGGCTTGGCATGTAGGAAACGAGACCTGGATCTGCGATAGTGGTGCGCCTACTCACATGACGCCCTCAACAGACCGCACGCTCAAGTATCGAGAGTAATACCTCAAACTGCGAATCGCTGATGGATCCACTCGATCGATCGAGGGATACGGTGACATAAACGTTGTCCGGAAACAGTCTCGTGCAAGTGCTGATCACTAGCGTTGCGCACGTACCGGACCTCCGCTACCACCTATTTTCCCTGTCCACTTTAGTGAAAGACGACCGCACCTTCGAAGGGCGCCCCACAAGGGTTTTATATGTAGTCAGGCTCACATCAGAGCGTTCGATCATGTTTCCGTTGAGTGGGACCCTTTACAGCCTTCACCGCTACCGCATCGACCGCAGTAGCAAGCAAAAGGCCGGTGATGTTCTCCCCCCGAGGCAGCTGCCCAACAAGCCTGCGATGAACACCAACGACTTCCCTTGCGCTACTGGATACTCTCACGCGATCCCACTCCGCAAGACCCCGAAGCAGCAAGGAGTCGTCCTCCCCGAAGAGCTGCTGGAGTGCGAGGGGGGGCTCCATGGCGAAGGATCTTTGCAAAAGCATCAAGCAATCCACGAACACAAGAGAAGATAAAAAAACCGGGAGGGTTTTCGTGGACTGCTTGATGTTCTTGCGAAGACCCCTTCACCACTAAACACCCCTTGCACTCTCTCTCGAGGACGATTCCTTGCTGCCTCGTGGTCTTGCGGAGTAGGACATCGTCAAAGATTCCACTCAGTCACGAGCAGATCAAACGGTCGGAGGGTTTAGAGTATTTGCGTGGACCTGAGGTAGTAGAGTCTCTGGGGAGGAAGCGGTACACTCTCCTCGTGTGCGACCCTTTTTCACGGTACACGTGGATGTACTTTATACGCCACAAGTCGGACGCCGTGGAATTGTTCCAGCAATTCCTCGTGGGCGTCGAGACGATGTCCCTTATAAAGTGGTAATCGTCCGGTCTGACGGGGGTGGGGATTTCCGCGGTGGGAAGTTTGGAGACCTGTGTAGATCTCGAGGTACCAGGCAGGAATTTACGACGGCCGATTGTTCTCAATTCATCGGAGTGACAGAGCGCGCGCCAGGTTTGATTGAGACAGTCGCAATGGCGGGCCGAATTCAGGCTTCTGAGCTTTTTCCCGGCGCGCAACTCCCAGTCACTGCGTCATTGTTGGTGGAAGCGTCCCACTGGGCGTGTGACGCCTTGAACCGCACATCAACGACAGCTAACCCAGAGAGCACGCCGCCGCAATAGCTGTAGCAAGTTAGTTCCCCCCCGGCAGTACTGCTACGTTTCCTCAAACCTGGCTACTGCGAGGGAAAGAGGGAAACAAATCCACAGGCGAAAGCACAGGAGTGTTTTTAATTTAGCTCTGCACTCAACTACCCCCGAAATTCAGTACGAGCACTGATGAGGCAATGCACTGCGTTTATCACGCGAAAGGTCACCTGGCAACGCGATCGCCTGCACCATTTGTAGCGGCCCAGGCGAATGACTCTCAGTCTGCGGAAGAGGGGGGGGTCCGAGGCAGACAACATGAGCACGTCGGACCGACGTGGTGGGGAGGGGGGTGGTAGATATGCTGGACGACGGTCTGGTTCACTTGAACGACCTCCACGTGACGTGGGGTTTTGATCTGGGCGTGTTTCTGATTATCGCGCACACCAGGCGCCTGCCGCCGGCGAGGCCGGCGACGGCACAGCCGAGACCATCGATTCATCTCAAGGGGGTGCGAATGACGCCTCCTCGGCCCCCATAGAGGGGGTCGAAACAGCCGGGACGATGGGTTCGTCTCGGGGGGGCACCGTGGATGCCTCCTCGGTTCCGGCGGAGAGGGCCGAACGCGACTCGGGCGCAGCATCAGCCTCCGACACTGGCCAAGGGAACGGGGAGGATCCCTTAGCGGTCCTGCCGGGGAGGCCAGCACACGAGCTCAGCAGCTGGAGACCGGCTCCCCCCGACAGTAAGGGGCCAGACTCGGGGTTAGACCAACGCCTGGAGGGCGAACCTGCTGGACACTAGCTAGGGGTGAACCCTGAAGTCGCAGACACGCTGCTCGCGGCAGCGTACGAGAGGTGGACGAAGCCTGGGAGTATGTTGAAGGTCATTTGGTTTTGTTTGTTTTGGAGCGTACATCCTGGACGAGGGAGGCCGCAGTGGCCTTGGTGGCTGGAGGACCTGCGAAGAAAAAAAGGGACATCGAGCGTGTGCTTACCGAGTAGTTTCCCGGAAGACGTAGAACCGCCCGCGAATTCCGTAGCATATGTAGAGCGTTCCCAATATAGCGCGGAGTAGCACGAGGCCATGAAAATTGAGTTGTGCGGTCACCAAACGACCGACACATACGAAGCCGCGACACCGCCACAAGGGCGAAAAGCTGTAGGTGCGAAGTGGGTGTTTACCTAGAAGACGGACACTGATGGCCTGATAGTAAAGACAAAAGCCAGACTTATGGCTAAGGAATCCAGCCAGGTGAAGGATGTAGATTACTTTCAAGAATATGCGCCAACCCCCTCGTCAGCGTGAGTTAACATTCTGGCGGCTGCTGCAGTGAACATGGTGCTAAGATTTCCCATCTAGACGTCGCACAAGCTTTGGTTCGCGCTATCTCGCCACCGAGACGTGTATGAAACTACCCAGTGGGTGTGGCGACATGTCAGGAAAGATCGTCCGCCTAGACAGATCACTGGATGGTCTGAGGCAGAACGGACTGCAGTGGGCCGGATTGCTGTTACAGCCCGTGGTAGGGTACGGTATGGAACAGTGTAGGCCCGAACCGTGTTTGGCTCGGGGGGTTGTGGACGGAAGGTAGAACTGGTGATGACCGTTCATGTAGATGACGCAGGCGTGTTGCGCGATCGTGATCGTAGGATCGGACGAGACATGCCGAGAGATTTCCGTTCCGTGCTACTGTAGTTACAAAATTCGCCACAAATAACATCGGCGAACTGACACGGTACGCTGGCTGTGCTTTTAAACGTGACTGGGAACTGGGAACACTAGAGATTACGCAGAAGGCGTTTCTTGAGAGCGTGTCGAATCGTTTTGGCGTCAAATCTTTCCCTGACACCCTCACGACCCCCGGTGTGGAACTAGGTCCAAGAGAGAAGGGCGAACATGGAGGAGATTGGCCGTACAGAGAGGCTATGGGCAGCTTGACGTGACTGTCGACCATGACGAGGCCGGATATCTTGTACGCTGTGCGTGCTGTGACGCACCACTCCCACAACCCCACGGAGACACTCTGGAAGGCAGTTTTGAAGATTATGGCATACCTTCACGGGAACAGGCTTTGGGGATTGATATTTGTGCCGGGCTCGAAATTGGATTCGACTGTGTCTAGTGATGCTGGTTGTGTCGATGAATGGAACAATAGGCGCTCGGTATCGGGGATGGTAGTAACCCTGGGGGGGCAGTTGGACAAGTAGCACGGAGAGATGTGTTACGTCTTCCTCAGCAGAAGCAGAGTTCGTTGCCCTGCGTGAAGGCATGAAAGAAGCGTTGTTTACGGGTGCAGTGTGGTCGTCTGTTTGTCCAGAGCTAAGCGGATCATGTGCCCGGGTTTTCGAGGACTACCTGGGTGCCATAGCGTTGGCTGAGGACCCTCTGAGTTCTTCTCGGAGCAGGCATATCGACGCTCGCTTTCATTTTGACAAAGAGCTATTTCGGGCTGAGAAGATCGTCATTTAGTTCGTAGCTTTAGAAGAGCAGCACACGGATATGTTTGCTACACCCCCTGCTGCGACCCCCCTTATGTCTCACCGACGGTTCTTGTTGAGTCTCTGCCTTTGGGGGGGTGAACAAGGGGGTATGGGCATATTCGATGAGTACCATGTTTGGGTGGTGCAAGTAATACTTTATCACGTCGCCAACCCTGCGCTACTTTGAGGGGCATGAGGAAGTAGGACACCACATGGCATGTTATTTTCGGGCCATAGTCATCGTTTAGAATGCGGTCGTCGTTTCAATTGGCAATGAATTGGAGTGTATGTGCTAAACAGGGGGTTTTGACCCGATGGCCGGGTTTCCTCCTGCAGGACTGCCGTTGGCTGTTCTTAGGCCCTAGCATGTATTGAATGTCCCTCCGGGCTCAGCATTACTGTGAAGAGCCTGGAAGGGTGCTCGTCTGGATGGTTCTAGCAGCGACGGGTACAAGTTTTAAAATATTGCATACATCTTCGCAGGCGTTATTTTGCCGTGTGTTCATGAAGAGAGTTAGAGAACTCTGCTCTCTCTCTCTCTCTTTCTCTGTCCTCGAATACAACGAATGCTGTCAGGCTACGTGGTGGCCAGGGCATCCAGGCTTGAACTCTACGAACATCGAAAGAAGTCCCGTCCCGCGTTCGAGTCCCGCCAAAAGTCGTATTTCCGTTTTTTCTGCCGCGGATAAAAAAACAAGTGGGGAGAACCACGATAAGAACACTCGACCAGAAAGTCGAAAATAAATGGGGTGAGCCACTCGAGTAAAAAGAACGCACGACTTGGGAGAGGGTGGGGGGGGTGTACTCATTATCAGGCATGGCCGTAGTCGTATGACCATAGACCCTCGCATCCCTACAATACCGGGACGGAGCACGTCGGGTAGTCACCGACCAGGCAGGCATTGCTTGCACCAAGCGCGAAGCACCGTGAGGTGTTGGGCGAGTCGCATAACGGGTGAGCTGCATCCTAACAACAACCGCTTTAGAGGTGGGTGTTCTTGCATATATATGGATGACAACATTAATGGATTGATTTAATTTATGGTGAGGCCAGTTTCCTAGAGACAGCAATAGGTTTACTATGCCACTGCCTCGTGGGTGCCTCGCCATATATATACGCACTATGTGATACCGTCATCCCCCTTGTGCGGAGTAGAGGTTTTCCCCTCATCAAAATTATCTAACTTGACCGCCAGCCGTGGTAACCGCCAAGAAAAACAAAACGGTACCCTGGCTGTCTAGCTCACGCAATGAGAGGCGTGTTTTACAGCGTCGTCGCCGACCGACGTCAACCCAACAATATATATATATAGGGGGGACGACTTGGGAGGGGGGGCATGTGAAGAAAAAACCAGGCGCTGGTTAGGGGTTTGATCAAACCCGGAGGATGTTAGCGACGGGGGGGCGTATCGAGCCCAAAGGTACTTATTTCGTTCGCTTGTCAAGGTTAGACCACTGAGCTACTACTCAGCCGGCGCTGAATGAGTAGCTCAGTGTTTGACCCTACAATGCAAAAAATGACAGGGGTAGCACTTCATGACCATAGGCTTCCGACTATTACGGGGGACCATAGTTAGTAGGACCTATGGTACACATAAACACCTACCTGGTACCTGGTATATATTTAACAATTTTTACTAACAATATTTGGTCCTATTGACTATGGTCCCCCGTAATAAGAGGGTTCTTAACCTTCACATTGTTGGAATACCGAGAGTTTGTTTTCGCCATTTTTCGTGACATACCTAGCCTTTGGGGCTGTGTCGTCGGTCTGCACTTTCAAGGGTCTCTCACAATCCAGTGTTGTTGGGTGTGGTATAGAGCCCCTCACGTAAGCCTGAGCCTCAGAAGGCAAAAGTAGATGCTGCGACTGCCGTAACACGCGCCTGCTCGGGACCATGACCGGTATCATATGCGGCGCCATCACCAACCAAATTGGCCAAACACATCAAGTGTGTAGTAAAGCTTAGGACGAACCATCTTCTCTCGCCCCACTGAAATTGAGCGAGGCATACGCACGACGCTCGAGGCAGGGAAGCCTTGCTTGAGGGAAGGCCACGCCGTGGTACAGCTGGAGTGACAGCCGAGGGGGGTATTTGCTCGTTCAAGGAAACCCTAGACGAAGGAACAGCGCGGCCAAGGCACCAAGAATGTCCGATGTAGCCCTGGTTGTATCGCGGGGTGTCCGAAGCGGATGGACACACGCTTGCAATTTCATCCATGCGTATGCCCCAAGACAGCAACAGCATGCCTAAGGAGGCCACTGCCGTCACCGAGATGAAGCGCCAACATGCACAAATCCAGGACCGCATGCCTGAGGAGGTACTATTTCTGAAACAGAGCGCCAACGTGGGTAATTCCAGGACAGACCGCAGCAGCAAGCGAGCAACGCTTCGGAGAATGACAAGTCACCGACAACGCGCGAAGCATCGTTGACGGAAGCCAGAGCATTATCACCAAAAGGCAGGGGCGTCATCACCAGGGGATTACAAATCCTCACAAACAAGAGACCGGAGCGTCAAGGGCCTGGAGGTTCATAGCGTATATGCGTTGAAATTCATATATATGCGTACGTACCTGTTGTGATGGTTCAGTCAATACGCACTGATACGAGTATACGAGTATCTTAGCTAGGATGTTCGGGTAAATGCTATATGCGGATAACTTACGAGTCTGTCTCACTCGTTCTATAGTGTATCGTATATTCAACATACCTCTGTTGAGGCGTTGACCATACGTATAGCAGGGCAGCTTGCTTACCATTAGGAATGTTGCTATAGGACGCGCACCATTGGGAACGTTGTTGTAGGACGGACTAGCTCGTCATTTGGAATATTGCTATATATAGGACGCTGCTCTCCATTAGGAACGTTACTATAGGACGGACTGCCAGTTGGTCAGCACATCAGCCCTTAGAACCTATCTGCTCGTATCACGGGGGACCATAGTTAATAGGACCTATGGTATACGTAAAAACCTATCTATTTAACCATTTTTACTAGCAACATTTGGTCCTATTAACTATGGTCCCCCGTAACAGCATGGGCATTGTACCCGATGATCTGGCGAAGGTCAGCCCTACCTCCACACCCCTCCTTTTCTCCTTCCTCGTTTTCTCCTCCTCTCCACTCCTCTCCTCTCCTCTCTTTTCCTTCTCCTCTTGATCTCTGAGATCAAGACTCCTGCCATAATGGCCACGTAAGCGCCAACTTCACACCATCTCTTTTCTTCTTCCTCACAACTGATCTTCACAGACACTTCGGTGCCACCTCTGCCATCCCTCTTCACGGAGACAGAGCCTCGACGCATGCATCATTCTTTCAGGTTGCTCATCAGGGACCGGAACGCCATCATCAGAGACTGGAGCCCTACACTGGAGTGCCATCATCATCGCAAGTCACATCAAGTTTATCTCGAATCGCGCCTTCTACTTCGACTGGGGTCGCAGAGGATGCCCCGCACCACGAAACCGCCAGTAGTTCGGAATCCAACCCAAGCGTCGGGGAGAACGTCGACAGCACGCACGCCCGGGAAACATGGGGGGCAGACCCCCAGGCAAAGTACGTGGATTTCTATCGCACCGAGAGGTCCGTTTGGGGTATCGGAGGAGGAAGGAACACCAGGTGATTAAAATCTCCAGCAAATCAACAAGGTGCCATCCACTCCCCGGAGGGGCCTCACACGGAATCGCTGGACCATCAGCATCTGAAAACATTGATGACTCAAGATCTGGGATCGTCGGAGCATCAGCGCCCGGGATCACTGGATCGTCATCACACATCACACATCGGAGCATCAGCGCTTGGGATCACTAGATCAACATCATCTGGGATCAACCGAGCATCATCAACAGCAACCTATGAGGTCGCTGGAGCATTATAACCTGGCATCACCGGAGTATCAAGTGATTCATCATTGCCAGAGATCGACGGACCGACGCCGCATGCTTCACCAGGGTTCGTGCCAGCTGCTTGTATGCTGTGCCTGACTCGCGCCTCCACTCGAGACGAGCTCAATAGAGATAGCGGCCGTCAGCTGACATAAGTCCAGGCGGTCATGACAGCAGATTGGCAACCGCAGGCAAACCCCGCAGCAGGATCTGCGGATTCCACACAGGACAACAGAGGGCCACCTGCGACATCCGCGATCTCTGGATACACTCGCCTGTGACCCTCGGGTTTCCTCTTCTTCCTAAACGGAGGGTATCTCGGCACCCGGGCCAAAACGCAGAAGCTTGGGCAGCATAGTCACCATAAGCAAACATTGACTGTGCGATCAACAGTGGAGGCGGAGATGATCGCATCCAGCGCCGGACTGAAGAAAATGGCCAGCGGTCCACCTGAGCAACGTTGTGGGAGAGCTGCTCTCTCGGAGCCTTTCAGGACAGTTCCCGTCAATTACCACAGCACAGGAACACAGGAAACATGTCGTCAGTCACTGTCAACCGATCTCACACCACGCGCACTGAGTACGCCGGTCCGCGAGTCTTCATCGTCCGCGAGCTAGCCAAGACCAGCAAAGCTACCGTTTCCCACGTGCCGACCGGCGCCATGGTCGCCGACGTTGGAACTACAGGCCTGCCCAGCAACACAAGTCCCGCTCAATAACGCAACAGATCAAAGACTTCTCCCGTTGCACAA
Source organism: Nereocystis luetkeana (assembly GCA_031213475.1). Classification (NCBI taxonomy): domain Eukaryota; class Phaeophyceae; order Laminariales; family Laminariaceae; genus Nereocystis; species Nereocystis luetkeana. The sequence continues at coordinate 336,561 of JARUPZ010000007.1, forward strand.
AAAGGTCAGGGGTTTTCCGTATCTCAGTTTGCATTATCCCGGAGGGCACGTGTGGCGCAGGAACAGCGCACGAGATAAAAGAAAACATCATCATCAGATGATATTACTGCAGTCTCAACGACGTATCGGACTACACCTCCACAGGAGGGACTCCTTAGGATCCTGCTCGGCACCGCTCGGCTCGGATGTTTTTGTTGTCAGCGAGGCACTAGATGTATTGGCCATGTCGTCGGTCACGTGTGACGGAATGAGGATTTACAGCCAACCTGTTGTTCGTTTTATAAAGGAAGAGCTGACTGAGTAGCTCACAGTCAGTGGTCTATCCTTTATAATCGAACAAAAGAAGTCCGGGGTTCGAGTCCCGCCAGACGTCGTATTTCCGCTTTTTCTGCCGTGGGTAAAAAAAGGGAAATCAGGTGGAGAGAACCACGATAAAAGAACACTCGACCAGAGAGTCGGAAGTGAGTAAAAGAACTCACGACTAGGGAGGGGGACAATATGAAGGAAAAACCAGGCGCTGATTAGGGGCTTGATCAACACCGGAGGATGTTATCGGCGGGAGGCCGTATCGAGCCCAAAGGTACTTGTTTTGTTCGTTTTATAAAGGATAGACCACTGAGCTACTCAGTCAGCGCTGACTGAGTAGCTCAGTGGGCTATCCTTTATAATCGAACACCTGTATGGTAGAAAGCACGTCCCGCAAGATACCGGAGCAGCAGCGCCACCGCCCGATGCGTGGAACGAGCGGAATGAGGATTGCCATTCACAACCGGCAGCCTTGAGGCCGGGTACGGGGCAGATCAGCTTTCACTTGAGGGTAGCAAAAAGATGATAGGAGGAGAAGGGCGGACCAAATAGTGCAGCACTTCACTGTATGTAGTACAACCGTTCTATACATCCGCGACTCACGCCTATCAGCAGCACTCTATTTTTGTTTTTGTATTTACACGGCGGGAGTGGGGTGCTATCGAAACACCACACCACAGCCGGTTGCGGAAGGAGATCAAAATGTCTGAAACCCTCATCATCGCAACAGCAGCAGCAGTAGTATAGGAGTGGGGTAGCAACCGTGACATGAGCTGAGAATCGAACCCTATCGAGTACAACTTGACTGAAGGATTTTTTGTATTTACACGGCGGGAGTGGGGTGCTATCGAAACACCACACCACAGCCGGTTGCGGAAGGAGATCAAAATGTCTGAAACCCTCATCATCGCAACAGCAGCAGCAGTAGTATAGGAGTGGGGTAGCAACCGTGACATGAGCTGAGAATCGAACCCTATCGAGTATCAGGTACAACTTGAGTGAAGGAATCTCAATCCGATAGCAACTTTGACTTTTTATCGCACGATACGCGCATGGGTCGTGTCTGGCACAAAGTCAATGATTTAATTAAAAAAAAAAACTAAAAAAGGACGTCAGCTGTGAGTGAGTTCAACCGATCGGCAGATCGATCGATACTCAACTTTGCAAGCTGAGTGAACCGTTCGCGCGTTTTCCATCTTTTCCCTCGCGATTGACTACTGGCCGGTGACTCCCCTGGATGCTACCAGGGTCGACGAGACGATAATACTTGTACCATTTCGTTCACTGAAACAGCAAATCGACACGCGAAGGTCGGGGTACACAAGACAACAACCGAAAGTTGGTTTACGACAGTTTGAACGTGACGGGTACACCAACACACACACTGAAAATAATTTAAATTACCATTTATTTCGTGATTTATTTGTGATTCTCCACCACAATAGAGGCAACGCTCTCAAGTCGCTGCTCGAGAAAAATGCTGCTTTACGAACATGTTAAAAGAGGTAACAACAACAGTAGTAGCAGTTTAGTAGCCTAGCGTGGTATGACCAACAAAGCAAGTTGTAGGCGGCTAAAATGTGTATACGTGCAAGAGATAATACTGCAACAAACTCTGAGCCCAGAGGCAACTAACTACGTACCGGTATCTCAGTCCAATCCTGTTACCATGGTAACGCCGTCGTGTGGTGTACCTGGTAGGTACCAATAATTAATTGTAGTAAGTGAAGCTGGGATAGCAGCACTGACGAGCATTATTCGTAAAAGGTTCAACAACACCATCAAGTCGTAGCACACTGATTGATCGTACGGCTATGATGGTAGCATGCTGTCGTTTGTGTAGACAGACACAGTATGTAGTGACGGTTACATTTGGAAGTCATGGTGTCACCCACAGAAACCCAGGGTGCCACGACCCTACGCACAAGCAAGTACGATGTCGTACATACTGGTGGTAAACTACAACAACAGTGTTTACAATAATTTCGTTGTTTGATTTTTTTAGGTATCTGTGAAGGTGCTACCTACCTGGTACCTGGTACTACTGAGCTATAGGGGTAAAAGACCGATCGACTACCCAGCCCCGGGTAATCCTTATAACACTCTCCCCCCCTCTGAACGGCGGGGTATTTGGGGCGTCGGAACCGTATACCAGGTACCGTATACGTCCGTCCGTACGCTGACCTACTCGCTTCGTTTCATTACCTACCTGGGGAACCAGGGAGACGTGTGTTTTTTAGGTGTGCACGCGCAAGCGTTTCTGTAAAAGAAAAGTTCGAAGTGGGGTTCGAACCCGCGACCTGGACGACGCCAAATAATGTGAAGGTGTTACCTACGTTACACTGAGCTATAGGGATAAAAGACCGATCGATTACCCAGCCCCGGGTAATCCTTGTAACATCTTGCCTTTCTGCTCAACAAGATGCATCCATCGGGCGCCACGCCCCATCGATCATTATCTTCACGTATACCTGTACTCCTGTTCACGAACAACAATGCTGTGATAAACAACACCACTGTGGACCTACACTATAAAGTCCTCTGGAAAATATATTCTTTAGAGCCGAGCTCACATATCATCACAGAACCTGCCTCATTGCGGTTCAGGCACTTGACCTCTATCATCGTACTTCGTACCATACACCAGCCACAAGTAAGTTCCCTGTTTGTTGCCTATTCCTGACGGTCCTCGAGCTGGAGCTTGATACGCGACACTCTCCACGAAAAGTCGACCCGTGTGAGTGATCCCCCCGAGACGATCTGCGGCATCATAATCACATACCATCACCACCAGGTAGTACCTGGTAAGCAGGAATGCTAAGCAGGGGCGTTTTCGGCATCATCTTGGGAGCCCCGACCGCTTGTTTGGGATTTGTTTGCGACGTGTTCGCGTTGGTAAAAACGCCTCCCGCGGTGCGTGGAGACATCCTACCGTCCCCTAAAACCCGATAAATTGACGGTCTTTCTTGCGCTTTTCGGCGGGTTCCCCTTGGGATACCGCTGGATATACCGTAAACTTCGCAGCTGAAGAGAGTGGGACGCCGTGACTGCCTACGAAACTTCAGATGGGATCTGTGCTGTATTTATCCCGTGGAATTTTCCCGCAAGACATTTCGCGGGATTTCGCGGGATGTCGCGCGGGATGCCATGGGCATTTCACGCCCAAATCACCTCGGGAAACCTCCGTGATGCCCCATGCGGCTCTGTGGGGTGTCATAGAACATCCACTCGGGATCCCGTGCAATGTTTTATAAATGGGTGGCAGTGGTTATAATAGCACGTGAGGGGGCTTTTGGGCTAGGCTTGGGTTGTTTCTTTCCTATCGATTTATGGACAACACGCCAGAACTCGCCGGATCCCGCGGGATGGAACTGGCGGGAACTATTAATAAATAGCAGGAGGAACTCGCCTAAACCTAAACTCACGAAAGCTCGCGGGAACAGCATAGAGAGGGGAACAAGCTGCGTGTCGCGGGAGCATCACCGGGTCGCGCAGGAACTCGCGGAAACTCGCGGTGACCAAAAACGCCAGTAGTAGTGGCGGGATTATACGGGAACCCACGGAAACCCGCGGACATCCAAACGATTGTGCACAATAACTTCGGGGGGTGTTAACACGGTGTATGATAAATCGGCTTTGACGCTCATGCCGCGTTTGGTCGGATGTGGCAAACACGTTAGTATTCAGAACAGTTGAGAGTGATCAACGTTGATGGACCTCATGAGACACGCTGCACATTGATGCCGGATAGCAAGAATATGATTGTTAATAATAACACTGGGAGGTATACTTGGTGCATGGGTTTCCTTTTGTTTCCGAGGTTTTTTTCTTTCGAGAAAGTTATGAGTGATCCATGTTGAAGATCATGCTGCACATTGTCGGATGGCAAGAGAAATAATAACACTAGCCTTGTGTCCATAGGTTTCCTTTGTTTCCGAGTGTTTGTGGTATGCGGTAGCTTGATACGGGTCAGCGGATATTGGAGGTTTTCATATGTTGTGGGGTTTAAAATTATGTATCGGGGCATTATTTAGTATGCCTCGTGGATGGAGGGATGGAGCTGCTCCTCCGGGAGCAGTCGCTGATGTTAATGATACGGCCCAGGCTTTGATGTTAATGATACTGCCTGTCTATATATATGTGAGTGGTGCAGCCGGTGACTATCTTGGTGCGGCTTACCTCCTGTGTGTGGTTTATGTGGTGGGGTCTGTGACAGAAAGGTATTGATCCATCTGGTGTGTGTTGTGTTTGGTTTATTGTACGTACAAGTATTTTGTTTTCTCTCCTCGACCTACGCCATAGGGGCACGCCGCGCGGTTACATAGACCACGTTATACAGCAAGCGTATTCAAACACGATACCGTGTTTCCGGGCCCGGAGTTTGCTGAAGGGTTGCTGTTATGGCCGAGAAGATCGAGCTGCTTCGGCAGCAACTTGCGGAGGTGACGACTAATCTGGCTGAGCGAGACGCGACGTTGGCTGACCGAGACGCGATGGTGGCAACGGAAAGAGCGTTAAGGATGTCAGCCGAGGCAGCGGCTCAGGGGGATACCGCTGGGAGGAGCGGGCGGCCCATACAGCAGAAAGGGGCGCAGGCAAGTGTTGGGCAGCCTGTGCCGGAGCCAGACTACCGTCACCAGACTCCTCCGGCGCTCATCTTGTCGTCGCAAAATAGCATGCGGGTACCCAAGTTTGATGGGCGCAGTCAGCTGCATATGTGGTCACACAGATTTCAAACGTTTTTGACGGCGCGGGGTCTGATCGGGGCACTTGAGCCCGCGAGCGACCCCATTCGGATAGCCGGAGGTTTAGGAGGGATGGAGGAGCGAAACCGATCGATTTACCTCCATGGGCAGCAGAGAGTCGAGAAGTGCGAGAAGGCATGGGAATTCCTTATGGAAGCCATACAAGGACAGCCTGTGGAGGAACGCATGCATGCCGCTGGGTCGGTGGAGGGAGCATGGAAGGCTGTGATAGATTGGTATCAGCCACAGGGTGATGCCGAGAGGGATCAGCTCGAAAAAGAGTTCGAGAATATCGGAATGCAGGGAGATGAGGACCCAAAGCTGTTCTTCGCCCGTGCCGAGGGGAAAGTCAATGTCTTGTCCGCATTGGGTATCCGCAAGTCGGACCGCAAGGTTACTCGCATACTCACACGTCGTCTTCCGTCCGAGTTTTACGACGTGGAGCAGCGTACTAGTTTGCTTCGGCCCGGTATCACGCGACCGGAGATGGAGGAAATCGTCCGCACCTTCCACGCTAACCGCAAGACGAAGGAGTTGGAGGAGCGGAAGTTAGCGGCGGTCGCGTCAATGGCTCCAGCGCCGTTGGCGGATCCCCACGCCCTCGCCGTTGGTGGGGGTTTTCAGGGCAGGTATGGAGGCGGCGGGCCACAACAGCAGCAGCAAAGGCAGTATGGGCAGCAGCAGCAGCAGCAGCGGTCGTATGGACAGCAGCAGCCACAGCAGCAGCAGCGGCGGCAGTAGTATGAACAGCAGTAGCGGTCGTATGGACAGCAGCAGCCACAGCAGCAGCAGCGGTGGCAGTATGAACAGCAGCAGCGGTCGTATGGACAACAACAGCCACAGCAACAGCAACAGCGGCAATACAGTGGCACCGCGCAGCAGCAGCAGCAGCAGCAGCAGCAGCGTCAGCTGGGGGGAGGCCAACAGCAGCAACGTGGAGGTGAAGGCCATAGATACCAGCAGCCGCACCCACCTCATCCGCAGCAGCAGCAACTGCAGCCGCAGAGGCCGGGGGCACTGCTGGGGCAGGTAACACCGGAAGGGGGTGGTATCAGCCCGAATCCCCTCCGCCTCCAGGAGCGTTCATGGGAGAAACGTACAAGTGCGACCGGTGTGGCACTTTCGGACATAAATCCGCGATTTGTCGAGCGCCGAACGCCTTTTCGGGGGTCTGCAGCACTTGTGGCGCTTTCGGTCATATGGCCAGGCAATGTCGCACTGCCCCGCCTACCCGTATGCATGCAAACATTGTCGCGGCCCCTTCGTATGGCCCTCCGGCACCTCAGGACCACTACAGCAGTGCACCATCACCACCGGGAGCTTGGCCTCTGCACCAAACTGGCTTCGTAATTCATGGCGACGAATTGGACGGGGGCGGTGTGGACGGAGGCGTACAGCAGTGGGACGGGGGCGGTATGGGCGGCGGCGAACCAAAATGGGGCGGGGGTGGTATGGGCGGTGGCGAACCAAAATGGGGCGGGGGCGGTATGGGCGGCGGCGAACCAAAATGGGGCGGGGGCGGTATGGGCGGTGGCGAACCGAAATGGGGCGGGGGCGGTGTGGGCGGCGGCGAACCGTACTGGGATGGGGGCGGTATGGGCGGCGGCGAATCATACTGGAACGGGGGCGGTGTGGGCGGCTGAGTGCAAGGTCAGCCAGAGCCGAGTGGTGTAGCCGGGGAAATTTACGAGGGCGGACCGCTTTCCTCGACTATCGAAAGCCAAGCGATGTCCAGCAGCGATCAGCAGGTCAAGTTGCCCACTCTCCTCGTGGCGCATTTGACGTCTTTAGGCAAGTGGTATGCTCTTTCTGTTGGTGGTGGTCTTGTGAGGCCAACAAGGCCTGGGAGTAAGATTCTGATTGGAGATAGTGCTGCGTCAATCCATTGCACTGGTGATTGTACATTCTTTTACAACAAGAGACCTCCTACCCCCGATGAGAAGTTTTTGATCATAGGCGATGGAAAGGAAATGAAGGTAGATTTTTTCGGTTGTGTCGATCTAGTAATGCACTGTGCGGAGGACGTAGCCGTGACTCTGAGGAATGTGGCGCATGTGCCTGGGATCCCCTTCGACCTTTGCTCATTCAACGTGATTCAAGAGGAACACGTCATCACCCTTGACCACAACGGGGCACACATGCTTAACGGACGCGTGTTTTTCCGCAAGGAAAAGTTCGGTAACTACGTCGAGGCCACTCGAGTAGCGAGACACGAGACACCCCCCGCACTTGGTGCTGCAGTGTTGAGGCCTGGTGGGCAGAGATGGATAGACGTCAACGACCTGCACTGTTCTCTTGGCCATGCCCACGATGCCGTTCTACGCGAGACTGCTCGTCAAATGGGCATCAAGGTGCCGGGCCATTTGGGGTATTGCGATGGGTGCGCGGGGGGGAAGGGAATCCGCAAAGCCATCGCAAAATCCACATCGTCCCGTGCTGAGAAGCGGATGCAGCGCCTGTTCGCCGACCTCGCAGGACCCATGCCGACGTTATCGGGCGGCGCTCGGTACTGTTTGATGATCGTGGACGACGCCACCAACATGGGCTGGCCGGTATTTCTGCCGGACAAGAGCGCGGCCACCGTTACCCTCGGTTTCCGCACTTTCATGGCCGCCGTAAATGCCTACGGGAAGCCTGGATGCCTTCGCACGGACAACGCGTCCGAATTCACCAGTGCCGAGTTCCGAAGGCTGATGACCGAGAACGACATCCGTCGCGAGTTCACCTCCGTCGACGGTCCGAAGCGCAACGGGCGAGTGGAGCGCAAGCTAGCTCTTGTTGCCGAAGGAGGCCAGGCTGCATTCTTGGAAATCCAGACCATGTTCGATGAGGTGGAGTTTCCGGCCAAGGCGCTCAACTACGATCGCACGTGGCCGGAAGCATGGACGTGGATGTGCGACGCGCTCAACCTCATGGCACGAGTGGATGACAAGCCCGACATGAGGTGCTCGTTCGAGAAGTTCCACAAGAGGCCTTACAGGGGCCCGGTGCTTCCATACATGATGCCGGGACGCCACAAGGCCAAGCGGGCGGCCAAGTCAGAGCCGAAGGGCGAGCTATGCTTCTACCTGAACTCCGGCAACGACCACGCCTCGGATTGCAGCAAGATCATGTTGTCGCCATCCGGCATCGCGAGCTACTCGACCGATGTGACGTGGGGCTACCGGCGCGCACCGTTCGATGGAGGGACCGCGATAACCGGGTCCCCGCCACCGGCCAGGTGGGGGGCTGTCGGTGACCCAGCTCAGCAACCGCAAGCGCCGCGGGGCTTCGAGGTGTGGTACCAGCCGTCGACGCCATCGTCTGGTGTAACGCCAGAGTCTTCGCCCACGCCCCTGGCTGCTGCGTCGTCCGTACCGCAGCAGCAGGAGCCGACGCCAGCGACCGTTGCACCGACGGAGTCCTTGCCCGTGTCCCTTCCCCCTGCGCCACCCGCAACCATTGCATCGCCAGACTCCTCGCCCGCACCTCCGCCCACTGTGTCGGAGATGCCGGTGCAGCAGCAGCAACGACCGCGGGTATCGCCGGCCGTGACGCGGTCGGCGTCGCGGCAACAGGGGGGCCTGGGTACGCGGCATGGCTTCGTTTCGATGCTAGCTGCGCGGGAGAATATCGCCATGGTCATCGCCGATCAGTCTCCGCCGCACATGCCCGCCCCTGAACTGCCTTCGTGCCCTGCGAGTGAGTTGATAACGCCCGACTCATATCGCGAAGCGTGCGAGGATGAACACGGAGACGTTTGGTTCCACGCCATGGACACTGAATTGGACGGTCTGTACCGCGCGAAGACGTTCGGTGCTGTGGTGGATGAGAAGGATAGAGGCACATAGCAACGAAACGGAATCAACGTGATCTCTGCTAAGTGGGTTTATTCTTGGAGGGTTAACGAATTTGGCAGAGTAGTGCGGGCAAAGGCCAGGTTGGTAGCGAGGGGCTTTGGGCAGCGTGCAGGAGTTGACTATTTCGAGACTTATTCCCCGTGCCCATCCGTTGCGAGCATTCGTTTGCTCGCTGCCGTCGCGTGTGAGTTGGGATTGGATTTATACCATTTTGATGCCGAGCAGGCTTTTGTCCAGTCAGAGTTGAGCGAGGACGTCTACATGCGCCTCCCCAAGGGGTACGGGTCGATGTCCGGTAAAGTGGTCAAGTTATGTCGCAGCCTGTATGGTTTGAAGCAGGCGTCGCGGCAATGGCATCATCACTTGGTACGTGGTATAAGGGGTCTTGGTTTTGAGCAGTGTGAGGCTGATGCATGTGTCATGCGTTTGGTGGAGGCGGGGGCCGTTTCTATCGTAGTAGTGGTGCATGTGGATGACATATTTGCGATGGGGCTTAAGAGTAGGTGTGACCAGTTTTGTGAGGACCTGAACCAGTTCGTTCCTATCAACAACCTGGGGGAGTTGCGATGGTACGCAGGTTGCCGATTCTCTCGAGACTGGGATGCAGCGACATTGACGATATCACAGCAGGTTTTCGCTGAAAGCACCGTAGCGAAATTCGGTGTCACCCGCGGCAAGTGCATTCCTGCGGTGGTTGACCTAAAGCTTGAGGTGTTTGACAAGGATGAACCAGACGTTGATGAGCCTTTTCGGTCGTTAGTAGGTCATGTGATGTGGCTGGCGAATCAGACCCGCCCGGACATCATTAACGCGGTTCGGGCGGTGGCAAGATACCCGGCAGCACCAAAGTTATTACATTGGCAGGCAGCGTTGCACATCCTTATGTACATCAAATCTACGAGTACGTACGGTATTACTTTCCAGAGGGGTCTGAGTAATGGAGTTCAGTTGGAGTTGTACGTGGATGCGGACTACGCGCACGAGGCCAATGACCGGAGGTCTGTCTCTGGTGGAGTTATCATGTGCGCTGGTGCCTGTGTATCGTTCTACTCTAGGACGCAGAAATCCATTACCCTCTCGTCCACGGAGGCAGAGTATGTGGCGATGGCCACCGGTTTCCGCGAGGCGATTTTCATGCGTTCTCTCTGGAGTTTTATTTTTCCGGACCGCGATGTTGGATGTACCATGGTGAGGGAAGATAACCAGGGGGCGATACATTTGGCGAAAAACCCTGTGACCACTCCGAACAGTAAGCACATTGATGTCCGCCATCACTTCCTTCGGGAACGTGTTGCTAATAATGGGGAGTTCGAGATTGTCCACGTATCGTCGGCATTGCAGCATGCTGACTTCCTCACGAAGCCTTTGCCCACGGAAGCGTTCCGCTTTCATCGCAACTTTGTGATGAATTTGTGGTGATTTATTTCTTTTATTTCTTGGTTTCGGATATTTTGGGGTATTGGGTGATGAGAACGGAGAAGAGTGATATTTAAGGAATTGGAGAAAGTATTGGGATGTACTCATGCGTTGAGTATTGTTAATACGCCAATAGGGTATGCCGATGGTCTTGATGAATCGTGCCGTACCCGTTGGCTATTGGTTAAGTATGCACAACATACAGGGGACCCAAAATTACTAGTATCCATAGTACTTTGAAATATAGATGCAGTATGTTGTTGACTTTTGCATACTCCCGGAGTGAGCACCTACTAATAGCAGGTGGGCTATCATAGTTCCATTTGAGATGTCCTACATCAGAGACGTTCTGTTGTTCTGCCCTTCCAGTGTGCAAAACAAGGGGGCCGATGCTATCGGGCGGTACGATATCTATGTGAAGGCGGTGTTATTGATTTTGTTTGAAGGTTTTACCAACATACTTACGTTTGTTGGATTTTTTTCCTTCTCATAGTTACTGTCTTGATATATATTTTAGGAGGTCTCCACTGGAATCGAGATTGAGAGATTTGGTGTCGGGATTGCCGTCTTACATTGGCGACTCTGAAGTGTGGAAATTGGGATTGCCGTTTTACTTTGGCAACGATGAAGGATGGGATTTGGGATTGCCGTTTACCTTGGCAACGATGAAGGATGGAATTTGGGGCTGCCGTTTTACCTGGCAATTGGTGATAAGATATTCGAGACCTATCGTATCGAGCACCGAATAGGGGGGCTGTTTGTGGTATGCGGTAGCTTGATACGGGTCTGCGGATATTGGGGGTTTCATATGTTGTGGGGTTTCGTATTATGTATCGGGGCATTATTTAGTATGCCTTGTGGATGGAGGGATGGAGCTGCTCCTCCGGGAGCAGTCGCTGATGTTAATGATACGGCCCAGGCTTTGATGTTAATGATACTGCCTATCTATATATATATGTGAGTGGTGCAGCCGGTGACAATCTTGGTGCGGCTTACATCCTGTGTGTGGTTTATGTGGTGGGGTCTCTGACAGAAAGGTATTGACCCAACCTGGTGTGTGTTGTGTTTGGTTTATTGTACGTATAAGTATTTTGTTTTCTCTCCTCGACCTACGCCATAGGGGCACGCCGCGTGGTTACATAGACCACGTTATACAGCAAGCGTATTCAAACACCGAGGTTTTCTTCTTTCGGGAATGTTTTGAGTGATCAACGTTGAAGCTCATGCTCTGCACATTGTCGGATGGCAAGCATCAGAATATCATTGGTGCACGGGTTTCCTTTTGTTTCCGAGGTTTTCTTCTTTCGGGAAAGTTATGAGTGATCAAAGTTGAAGATCATGCTGCACATTGTCGGATGGCAAGGGAAATAATGATATGAATAATAACAACGATGATTATTACGGGGGGCCATAGTTAATACCAGGTAGGACCTATGGTACAGATAAAACCCAAATGTTTAGCCATTTTTACTAACAATATTGGGTCCTATTATATATGGTCCCCCGTAATAGTACGATCAGGTGTGGTTAATAGTTGTTAGCACCTTCCATGCTTGTGAGTCATGGGATTATAGCTTGCCCTTTTATATGTGAATGGTACCTGGCATTATTTGAATGGGCACTGCACATATTGTCAAATCACATATATCTTTATTATTTTATTTCTCTTGCCATCCGACAATGTGCAGCATGATCTTCAACACTGATCACTCATAACTTTCCCGAAAGAAGAAAACCTCGGAAACGAAAGGAAACCCACGCGCCACGGAGTCTATACCTCCCTTCTGTGCCAACTTTCAGCGTGTCTACTCCATTTGCTGTCCTCGCTCCTTCCTCCTCATTACGTTCTATTCTTAAATCCTAAGCTGTGCATCCAAGCTCCATCCCCACGCCATCGGTGTGGGTCTGTCGTCGCCCCCCCCCCCCCCCCTGTTCCTTCTTTTCTTTCCCGGCGGTCCCTTAGCTGGAGCTTGAACCGCGACACCATTAAATTTGAGTGTAATAACCATATTATTTAACGGTGGTTATGTTTATCATGCGGTACAACGCGTGCCGTGGGATCCTGTGGTGATTTTGGCACACAGCCTTCATGGGTGCAATGGAGTGCATGCAGACTGTTAAGAGATACTCACAGGCCGGATCTGCCGCTATTGCAACGAGAGCGACACGCATCCCAGAGGGGGACGTGCGGTGGGCTCGAGCTCGAGCTCTATTTTTACCAATCCGCTGGAAGATATATATATATATATATTTTAAACACCAACCTAAACTACTAATACGTACGCAGCGGATTCTCGAGCAGGTTCGATTGAGGTCAAAATAGGAGCTCCGGCGGGAACTACTATGAAATCCTGTGGGAGTTACCAGCAGGACACACGAGGCAACCCGCGTGGTATCCCGCGGGAACACGCGGGATCTCCCCCGTCATCCCGCGGGATTCTGCGGGATCTCACGGGATCCTGCGGGATCCTACAGGTCCCATGATAAGTCCCGTGCGATACCGTGGGAAGCCGCGGTGGAACCCCGCTGCATCCCATGCATGATGCACCGAGGGAAACCCGCGGGATACCATATGGAAACTCACACGGTATCCCGCCAAAACACACACAGTTTCCCTTAGTTTTCTTTCGGGGAATGTGCATGAGTGATCAATGTTGAAATTTATGCTACTGCTGTGTTCATTGTCGGATGGCACACGCAACATATACTATTACGGGGGACCGTGGTTAATAGGACCAAATAATATTGTTTGTAAAAATGGTTAAATATAAAGGTTTTTACGTATACCATAGGTCCTATTAACTATGGCCCCCCGTAATAATAACAATGCAACACACACGCTGTTGCTGTCAACGCAAGCTGTTGTTTGTTGCTATACGTATTGTTGTTGCTGTTGGAGCTGTTTGTTGTTGATGTTGCTGATTGATGGGATGGAAAACTGGTGTTGGCGTTGTCAAATAAATGTTGCCAAAAAAAAATATTGTTTGTGGTCGTTGTTGCTCTCGCCTTTCGAAACCGTCGCCAAAACTTCGTCCGCCGGACGAACGACTAGTAGTCCTATATTATACCTGGTACGTGGTATCTGGTATATATACGGCACAAATGTTTCGGGGGAACATACTGGTAGTAAATAGGACCTATTATTTATCTTGCCATCCGACAACGTGTGCACAGCATGGTCTATTAATAGTAGTGTACGGTACTACACACAAAATATATACTGGTATGTATGTTCACCTATTTTTACCGACATCATTGGTTCCTACCAGGTATTTACTATGGTCCCCCGTGAGTCTGATACCATACGTAAGCTATTTCGTTTGCCTCATAGTAATAGCACAAAACCCGCTCTGAACGTAAATAAATGTAAGCACCGCTTGGTACGCATATATATATATATATATTATTATATATCCATGCGCAAAAGCTTCCATATATTATGGTCCAGAGTGGTATAATACAGCATGAATGAGCTTCGAGACGTCGACCACTCGTAAGCATTTTCCAGGTATCAATTATTAATAATTCCCGCAAGAAAACGCACACGCTTGACTCGCCGCCGGGGATCGGGGGGGGGGGGCTGTGATGGCTTATCCGCCGCGGCAGACACCACAATATGGTGTGAACCATGTGTGTGTGTTCTTCACATTAAACCGTTCTTTCTACCCGTCGACATCCAGCACAACCAGTGTCCGTGCCGATTCTTCAATCCTAGAAGAGATACAAGTTCTGTGGTCACAAAGCTACGCCACAGAGATACTACGTTGCCACGTGTGCAGTGTGAACTGCAGTGGGCAATGCAAAGCCATGTCATCATACTAGATACGACAGGCACGACATACGCAATCTATGAAATAGTGAAACGAAAAGAAACAATCAAAGAGAAAACAAAAACAAGGTAGACAAATCGAAAAAGAAAAAGAAGAAAAATGAAAGCAAAATCTAAGAGAAACAATCTGTCGTGCCCCCCCCCCCCGCAGGCGAGGTGGCCAACACTTGAAAAAGAACGAGCTGGAAAAAAGAAGAAATAACAAAAAACACCACTGCTTGTGAACAGAGTAAGACACAGAACCAAGGAGAAAGTAACAAGGAAAAATAACAAAGGGGAAATAACAGGCATGGGGAAACGGCATGAACTCGTCTTCATCTTCGAGTGCCAGGATGTCGACGGGTAGAAAGGACGGTTTAATGTGAGGAACACACACACACACAGGAATGTGGGAAGGCAATACCACGGCTTTGGATTTCAGGGGTATGTTATACCTGTGGTATAGCATATATATACCAGGTAGTACATATATATATTGAACGGGGTATTTTTATGTTAAAACACCACTACTATTGGTATGCCATATTATCGGGGGGGAAATACGTACCAGGTACTGTAGTAGTAGTAAGTAGTAACTGTTCACTTTGTGTGGTATCTCGAAAGTGTTGTAAGGCGTAGGTCAGGGCGGTCATCGGTTAACCTTTTGCCAGCGGTGATGAGGAATAGGATATATATACGAGGTATATATATATATATATAAAAAGCTAAGTTTAAATGATGTGGGGAATGGGAATATAATTGGGAAACGGCTGGCAGAGAAGCGTACCAGGGTATGTATGAGGAATACTGCTGATTTACGGAAGGCTGTTCGGTTTGCAGTGGAATGGCATCTACGCTATATTGTCGGAAGGCAAGCACAATGATATATAACTTATTACGAATAATAATAGCCCAACGGACGAAAACCTTAACAAATGGCGTCATCGGCAGTAAAGTAGTAGTATTACGGGGGACCATAGTTAATAGGACCAAATGTTGTTCGTAAAAATGGTAAAATGTATAGTTTTTTATGTATACCACAGGTCCTATTAACTATGGTCCCCCGTAATAGTAGTAGTACATGATGAATGGTTCGTTGGTCGTGAGTTCGAATCTCGAGTCCACCATGAAATTGCTTTTCAAAGAACAGCGAATTTCCTCATGTATGTATGTCGAGAATCTGAAAAATACTTCTGGATCCGCCGAAATTGGAACCGCGTGTTGGTATAACACGTCGACCAGTGTATAATATCCAGTCCGTTCCAAGGGGCGAGAGTGTTACCAGGTACCAGGTATAAGACTTAGATTGGGTACTACGTAGGCGATCGGTTAACCCTTTTAGGACTGCAGTCAGTCTCGTTTTGAAGACAATTATTGGGGACACATTACTACTTGGAATTTGAGTTGTTTGTCCCCAAAACGGGACTGGAGTTCTAAAAGAGTTAACCTGTTTTTACCAATAATAGCCCAACGGACTAAGAGCTTCAACAAAAAGTCAACAGCACAAGCAAAAATATGGCAGTGGAACATGATGGTACCGGTAGACTATGGGGTATCTGGAATTCAGTCAGTCGTGATTCACAGGCTGTGACGGTGTTCGAAAAAAAACGGAGCCATTAACTGCAGTCCATACACACACCGTATAATTATAATAGGGCATCCTACCATACCCCCGTATTATGCATTACTGTATGTATACTGTATGTAGTACATCTATCTCGGACTCGAGAGAGCGCAAAAGAAAACAGGCCGTGCCAAGCACAAATCATTGCTGAAACCGTCTTGCGCGGCCAGGATCAAAGAAGCAGAATTATTCACGAGGAAACGGATGTAAGAAAGCTACGCACACACATAGTATTACCCAAACGGGTATTATGCCTGGTATACATACATACATGCATGCAGAACACAATTAATGGCATCATCAGTCAAAAGCTGCGTGTGGACCAACAGCTGCAGCAGTTAGTTGTAAGATCGAGGATTGCGTCGAAACTCATGTTTGCAAGCTGTGGGTGTGATAGTTCGATCGCGCGTACCACGGATTTTGTGTGACCTCATGCAGGGAATAAAGTCCGTATATTATATGAGGATATATATACACACAATATATATACACAATACATATATAAAAGTACAATATTGTTCGGGACGATGGACCCACACCGATGGCGTGGGGATGGGGCTTGAATGCAGCTTACGATTTAAGAATAGAACGTAAGGAGAAGGAAAGAGTAAGGACAGCAAAAAAAGGAGTAGACAAGCCGAAAGTTGGCACAGAAGAGAGGTAGAGACTTTCGGTCCGTGGGTTTCCTTTTGTTTCCGAGAGGTTTTCTTCTTTCGGGGAAGTTATGAGTGATCAATGTTGAAGATCAAGCTGCACATTGTCGGATGGCAAGAGAAACAATAAGAATAAAATATTGTTGGGGCGGCTGTGGTCTCAGCGCTGCTCGGCGTTTCTTAGACGTATTTTTTTTACGTTGTCCGTGATAGCGCGAGATCTGGTTCACCTTTCGGGACGAAATTGCCTCATCGTGGTCCCGAGCCTGACTGTGTCGAAGGAGGCCTCGGTCGTTCTTGCTCCGTGCCCTGGCTGCCGGCTGGGCGAGTGTTCTGAGCTCGTGTTTTACAGAAACATTTCAAAAACGTCAGCTGTGAGTTGAACCGCGGTTAGGTGATCGATACTTGGTTTATCACAGTCTGGACCAAATATTTTGGTTAACGGTCTACCTTTGCCCCGTCAGGCCCACCTTTGGCCCGTAAAACCCCCATTCCACAACATATTAGTTTTTACCAATGAATGGGACGCCCTTGATAGCTGTCCGTCAAGGGGCAAATGTGCTGTCAACCGACATCTATGCTCGCTCTTGACGGTGACAATATCATGTTTTCGAGGCCTGCACCCAGATTGGACCTCTTATCCTTCCGCCGGAACAGGAGAGGCCCCAGCCTCCGCGGCTTTTGACAGCTCAGGGCGGCAAGAGTGGGGGAAATGTCGGCTGGGGTGCAGGGCCTCGTCCTCCACCGTTACGCGTGTTTTGAGGGTTGGGCGTTACAGAATCGACTGCCCAATTAATTCCCGATTCGGACCATTTTACGTGTGTAAGCACCAGTTTTCCACGAAAAATGTTTTGAAATTCGTAGGCAAGCATAATATATATATATATATCATATGGTCGCGAAACGAGCGTCGCGAACCTCTTCGGCTGCTGCTGCTGTGCACGGCGGCCGACCAGACTCCGTAAGGCAGAAAAGACGGGGTCTTTGGTTTCGACCGAATCGGATGAGCCTACGCCGCGGGCGAAGCGGTACGGTAGTGGAGATCCAAACGATGTCTACAATCAATCTTGTGTTTTGCACCAGCAGCAGGCAGCATCATAATATATATGCAGCATTTGTGTTGTGAAGGTGTTTTTCTTTGTTTCTCATTTATTTAACCACCGAGAAATATACCATCAGGTATCAAGTATGAATGAGGGCGTGTGCGGGTTACCACGAGGTAATAAAGCGACCAAGTTGTGTTTCTTTTATACGCTTGCGCAGCTCCCCTCACGGAGTAGGTCAGCCTGCAATATGTTTCGCTGCTGACCCTCGAGGGCGTGATTATGTCCATCCTCATCGGGCCCCACCGTGCTCCCCTGCCCCGGCTTCTGTGCCGGGGCGGCCTCGGGTGTGCGTGATGTACTGCTTGCTGCAGCTCCTGCTACCGCCGCCGCACCTGCTCTGCTACTACTGCTGCTTCTACGTACCTCCGATGCTGTGCTGTTCTGCTGTGTGAGCTCGCCTCATGGAGTAGGTCAGCCTGCGATATGTTTCGTTGCTGAATCTCTAGGGTGTGGTTGTTTCTTTTTTTTTAGTTGATTATTTTCAATCTCGCTTTTACTTTCTAGCTTCAGGACAAGCAGTGGTCACAGGTGTCGTCCCTTTCCCCCCGCCGGTAAGTACCTTCATTTTTATCGCCCAAAGGGTTCAGCATTCCCAACGCTCGTGGATTATTCATCGAATTCTGCTAACTCTCGCTCTCGCGCTATCGACTCGTCAAATTTGTACGCAATACCAATTATATTGGCTATTAATACGAGCACGAGCATGCACTCGGTGAGACTCGAACCTATAACTTAACTCTAGTAGGAACCAAATTCACCTACTACTACAAAGGGACTCCATCGGCGACGCCATTATACAATTCCTCGTCGTACCCCACCGTGCTCCCCTGCCTCGACTGCTGTGCCGAGGGCAGCCCCGGGCGTGCGTGATGTGCTATACTGCTCCTGCTACTGCCGCTCCTCTGCTGCTGCTGCTGCTCTGTTGTTGCTGCGTTGTCTTTCCTCCTCGTACGCCACCGGGCTCCCCTGCCCCGACAGTTGTGCCAGGGGTAGCCTCAGGCGTGTATGATGTGCTACTGCTGCTGCTCCTGCCACTGTCCTACCGCTGCTCCAGTGTTCCTGCTGTGTATGTGCTACTGCTGCTGTGCTGTTGTGCTGTTGCTGCTGCTGCTATGTATGTCTGCGATATGAGTTTGCTGCTGACCCTCGTGGGCATGGTTATTATGTCAGTCAACCCCTCTCGGCA
Organism: Nereocystis luetkeana; assembly: GCA_031213475.1. Taxonomy (NCBI): domain Eukaryota; class Phaeophyceae; order Laminariales; family Laminariaceae; genus Nereocystis; species Nereocystis luetkeana. The sequence goes on from JARUPZ010000007.1 coordinate 355,244, forward strand.
ATGTACATTTCAAAACCGAAAGACAGATCCATCTCCTTCGGAAGCTGTACGAGTATCGTCTTGCTATCGACATTTATCGAGCATCTCGGAGGAGGTCTTGTGTCTGCGTAGTTTTCGTGTGATACGTAGCAGTCCGCTATGCTGCTGCTGTTGCTGCCGAGCTTGCTGCACCAACGTAGTCGCCGGCGCTTCGTACTGTCGAGTAACTCGATCAACTGCTGCTCTGCGAACTGTTTTTGTGTCTTATCTGTATACAAAGTGTACATTACGGACGCCGAGCGTCTCGTACGCAAGTTGTAGTGCTGATTATTATGTACGAAACGAGTTATTTATGCGTTGTCGTGCCTGATGGCGTGGCAAAGTTTGTTTTTTTGTGTTTACAACGTGTTCCTTCTCTACACTCAAAATTGGTTTATAATGCACCCCTTGACAGTACCGCCATCTAATATCCTCGAGTTGCATACGGGCGTGCGCGCAGCCGCGGGTGGGCGTCAGCCCGCCGGGGCGAAGCCCTCCTTGTATATACATACATACATATGGCGGCAACATAGACAGAGATGCTATATAGAACCTCTTAGATCTCACTCTCTGAGCGTGCTCGGTTGGTACATCCCTGGCCTCTCAGAGCTCCCACTTCGAAACCGCCTCCCTTCATTACTTGCCGGACCTTTCCTACGGGTCTGTGTTTTCTCCCTTTCTCTTGGCACTCTCGGTGTTTTCTTCCTTTTTTCTTCTCTTTCATTTCGTGCGCGTGAGTGTACATCGAGTACGGCACCACGGGTGAGCCCGGCACCGTCGCGGGTGTCAGCGGGTGCTGGCGGGTAGAGGGGGGGTTGCAAGGAGCACGGTGGCTTTTTCGTGCCTAGGCATCGCGTGTGCCTCGAGACACGAGGGATGCATGAATGGGCTCTGTCTGGCCTACCCTTACTTGTGATTTTAGATAGGGTGCGTACGAGTTCTAAGGATCGTTCGGCGTTGCAAGATAATATTCAAGCGGTGCTTATTTTGCGACCGGGCTGAAAATCACAGAGGGAGGTACCCAGTCTGAATAACAACATTGTCGAGCTGGCGAACGACGGCCACAGTGAGCACCGGGCTTTACGCGAGGCGGGCGACGGGGCTCACTGTGGCAGAGAGTAAGGAAAACTTTACCCGGACCGAATCGGTGGCGAGGTAGTCGTGAGAGGGGCGGGTGGCGTACGAGGCTGAGAGAGAAGCTCTGCTATACGATTTTATTTTTGTTTTTTTGCCGGTGCAAAAGGTGTTCCAACCAGACAGAAAATTATTTCATGAGGGGACGGGGGGTTTTTTTCTTCCCATTCTTTTCGGTTTTGTTATGATACTGCTTTGTGTGAGGTTGAAAGCCCGGTAATTACCTGGGTTCTGGCACTGGGATCGTATTTGTAGTACTTGGAAGGCGTATCTTAGGTGGAAAACCAGGGGTTTTCCAGAGAGGCACTACGAAACGTGGTCTCAGTCTCCTTCGTGCACGAAACGAATGAAGTGGCTCTTCTATCTCTAAGCGAACATCAACGTGAGTACCAACGAGTGCCGGCTTAATAAGCAGACCTGCCCAGGGATACAAAGTGTCCCGCTGTCCATGATCTTAACAACTGCTGTAATTACCCTTCTATATGTGGATGTTAATATTGGAATAAGAGCTGCACATTGAAATTGTGAGATGGCAACTGGAATATTAGTAATAATAAAAACAATAACAATAGCGCAATAAGAATGTTAAGCTCACTTTTTTAGAGGCTATAGAAAATTGGGCCTCATGGGGCCGATGTCATCGGAGAGTTTTTTTTTTCCAGAATTTCCGTATTTTAGGTGTGCAATAATTTCCAAAACTGTGAAATTTAACAGAGGGCAAAATATCAGGAAAATGAAAATTCACAAACAACTTGGAATATATTCCACAAATAAATATGAGAAAAAAATAAATAAAAAAAGTGCTTAGCGTCGAGCGCTGCAATCAGGGAGAAAGGATCTCTAGGGATGTTTTTGACTCGAAAAATGCGTAGCGCGGTCTGCACTTCGGAATCGTCGTCCGCAATTGATAAATGTCCTGGTTCGATGCAAATGCGTCGCAGCCGCGTTTGTGTGCAGTTTTGGCCCGTTTTGGTTGCGGTTTGAGGTCAGGGTTAGGGTTAGGGTTAGAGTCAGGGATTGGGTTGGGTCTTCGCCCGTACCTTGATCCCAACAGGAACCAAAATACCTGAACAGCCTACCAACAACCAAAAGATCCTTTCTCCCAGATTGTGATGGGACCTCACCCCACCAGTACCAGCTACCGCGTATATAATACAGCAGTAAGAGGTCAAGGTTAGACAGGGGCGACGTCACAATAATACTAACTAGTATTCAAGGGCTCGGTCAGGTGAAGGTCGTCGTCTTGTTTGGGGGCCCATGCCAGAAAAAAAATCAGCAGTGCATCAACCAACGGAGAGAAAGAGCTTTGGCTGTGGTAGTCAATGCCATCCACTGCGGGCAAAAAAGTGCCTCGCCTGGTGCTAATAGCTGCCATTAGTACTCATTCATGATTCGACGCTCTTTGGCGGGTGTCAGTAAAAGGAGGAGAAGGAATCACGCGGAGTCATCGTTCCTTTCACCGGTGGCGTGTACGCATGCAAATTCATTCCCTTGCTGACATAAAACGCAGCAGCACAGTAACCAAGCAAGCTGTCGTAAAAGTTCACTTATTTCTTCGTTCGTTCAATGACCACATCTATCTCGCGGCACTCCTCTCCCATAGCTCTCTCTCTCTCTCTCTCTCCTTCTCTCCCTCCTTCTCTCTCTCTCGACGTGGGAGCTTAACAATGCATGCATGCTCAAATCGGGGCCTTCCCCTCAGAGGCCCCTACCGGTACACACCACATCGTCGACCGAATCGTCGCTTGCTCACGACGATGGCAAAAACAAAACAGCAACAGCAACAGCAACAACAACAACAACAACCCAGCAGCAGCTGCAAGTCGCACAAGAAATGACTGCCAGGTAATACGTAGCAGCATCGACTTCTTGCTGCGAGCCGGGTAGAAAAATCTAGCCTTGACTACAATGGATCCACGAAATTATTGCATGCAGCACCACCATTCATGGCTGAATTATTCCTGGGGGGGGGGGGGGCGCCAGTCGGAACAGACTCGTTCGTGCGCACTAATAGAATACTGATAACACTGCTGCTACTGCAGCAGAAAATAAAAAGTTAAAAGCGTAGAAGAAGAAGCAGCAGCAGGTAGTAATAGGATGCAGCACTACTGACGAATAACAGTAGCGGTTTCAACACTTCCTCCTTTCATCACACCGCCCACCGAAAAAAAAAAAACGGCAACAGAAAATAAAAAAGAAAAAAAAATAAGCGATCGCTCCCGCCAACAGTCGTAGTCTCAACTTACACCAGTCACGCCAGAGCATATAACCCAGAGCATCGACCGACCCAAAAAAATCGAACCACCAAACCGCTGTTGTTCCTTGGGAGAATTGACCACAAACAATCACACATCAATTCTCCTGATCCTGCTGCACAAAAATGCACATGGTACACCACGACCGACCCTCCGCAGGCGGTAGGTCCCTCACCTTCAAGCGGAAGAAAGAGAAGCAAAAAAAAAAAAAAAAAAAAAAGGATAACGCGGCCCCAATGTGCAACAACAACACAGCTGGGCAAAACATCGTATCGTACAGAATTAAGGAGGGGCTAAGGTACGTACTGAACTTGGCATTACATCCTACAATGATAATAATAATAATCCCACCCACAGGTCTTCGCGACCGGCAATCTTTCCACTCATCACGGCAACACGCGTTCGTAGCGCTCCAAGTTTTTTTTCATTATCGCGCGCCACCCACGCGCGGCCCGTTTTTAGTTGAAACCGCGACAACTCCCTTGTTTTCTGATGCCGCCGCGATCTCTCCTCCAATCAACCGAACGAGATACCTTTATTTCCCACCGCTACGACAGACGTGTACTACGCACATGCACAATCACTCAGATGTATGATGAAATCTAATACCATAGAGATCGGTTCCCGTCTGTCTAACCGCCCGTCCGCTTGCCTCAGAAAGCGCCGAAACAGAACGATGCAAACCCCCGAACCAAAAACCAAAACCAAATAAAACCGAATCATCAAATCAAAAACGAAAGCACAGGCAAAAACCAACCCGAAATCAAAACCAAACTGAACAAAAAAAAACGCAATCAAGAAGAAAAAAGAACAGAAAAAAAAAAAGTAATCTCTCATCGTGTCGCGCCCGGGGGGCTCTGTTTTTGTGCTGCCAACCACCTGCCTGCCCGCCCGCCCGCCTCTGCCTCTGGCTGTCTGCTCGTCTGCGCTGTGCCGTATACCGTGCATACCCTTCACCCTCCCAAAAAAACGCCCTGTCCCCTCCCTCCCTTCATCGCCACTCTCACTGCCCATAGAAACCCAGCCGGCCGACCACCGCCCGCGTGAGTCTCCCACAACCTTGGCGTCTCTCCGCCTCCCAACCCCCCTCAAGGCCGACTTTCACACATGGGGGGGGGGGGAAGTCCCTTCACCCTCCCCCCCCGTCCCCCGTCCCCCCCCGTCCCCTACCCCTTTTAACGTCCTGGCTATGACTCCATATTCTGCAGGAAACCCCACACATCCCCTTCTACTACAGTATCTACGTAAGGTATAATTGAGCAGACACCAGCGGGCTGCCAATGGATCGCCCTCGGATGCCGAGCAGAGACCCGTTCTACCTAATTGTATCATATGGTACTACTTCTTTGCCGGGCGACATCGCTAACCGAAAAATCGAGCTACCCATAAAAATGCTTTGGCTGACTTCTGCCGGGCGCGGAAAGCACGCGGCCGATCCCAAACTGGGACATGATTACTTCCAAGTACGTATCGGCCACCCCCCCTACTACTCCGTGTGCGGCCCTGCCGGTGGCAGAACCACCAGGCGAAAAAACAAATGACAATTAACACGCAAATCTCATCCACAGGCACATGCCCGGCCTTGTATCGTATTTCCAGCAACACGCTCACTCAAGAGCAGCACGTCCGCGCGTAGCAAGGCAACCACTACCTACCGTGTGCCCTACTCTGCCCTGCGAGGAAAAAATCGCGTCCGGACTATATCGGGACGAGAAGGGAAAAAAAAAAATCTCCAGCAAAAACAACGGGCAGATTCGGGAACCTCGCGGCATGTTTTATGAAAGACCCATCCCGACAATTCTGAGGAGCGTCGTGCCTTCCCCGCGAGGCACCGCACGCAACGGAACTCTGTACATCATTAGGGGGCGAGGGCTGCACTGGGCAGACCTGACACATCACCACAACCGGAACAAATAAAAATAAATAAATAAATAAAAAGTACTCGTACACCCTCCCTCCCTCCCCTCCCCTCCCCTCTCACCTTTTTCCCCCAAACGCCTTCCCCCTCCCTCCAAACGTCTAGCCCCTCCCTTCCCCTTGTCCGCACTACAAACACGGCAAAACCGAGGCTGTCATATCGGGGTGAGCCCACCCCGCCCTCATCGACGTAACTCTTTCTCCCTGTCGTTTGCCCGCTCTCCTTGCAACGTGCGCCAAACATCCTCTAGAGCGCGCGCGCGCACCCAACCACCCACCCACCCACCCGCGCTATCCCGCAGTACACTGCAGGGGCGTGCGGCATTGCGCAGCGCCGCACTGCACAAAGAAAGGAGCGCGGACGGAAGCGCCACTGCACGACGAACACCTTTTCTTTTCAAAAACAAATGCCTCCTCCATATTCAACACCGACCGGAAACACCGACCGGTTGCAACCACCAACCTTTCGACTCGCAATCTCGCGCCTTGACCTGCTCAAGATTCTCCTCGTATTTCGAACGCCGATGCTCATCGCCCGCCCCCTTACCCACTGCCCTTCGGACCAAGGGCTCCTCCCTCTCTTCCTTCCTTCCTTCCTTCCTTCCTTATTTCCTTCCTTATGGTTACGGTCCAGACCGGCCGCCTCCTGTACGTATCGAACACCTTTCTAGAAAACCATGCACGCACCGTCCTTGCGCGACGATGGCTGTTCCTATCTTTGGGGAGCGCAAGATTTATAGCGTAAATTTGCAACTACAAAATCAACAAACGCATGGTCTTCTCGCCCCCCCCCCCCCCCTCCCCCCCCTCCCAATCCCTCCTCTCTCCCCCTACATAGCGTGTGCCCTAACCGAAGCCGAAACCCAGCCCAATAAATCCACCGATGGCAAACCCTACGCGCACAACTCCCCCCCCCCCCCGCCTTCCGTGGCCAGTCCCCTCTCACACGGCCAACGTGTGTGCCCCTGCTCAGGCGTGGTTATCGATCGTTCGTCTTCCTCTCCCCCCTGCTCCCGCTCTCCGTGCTGAAATAGTTGCCGCTTCATAAAGTCGACCCAAGGCGTGTTTTATTGGCTGTCCCTGCCCCCCCCCCCTCCCCCCCCCGCCTCCTGTTGGCCCTGCTGCAATCGTTGCCGCTCCATAAAACTCGGGAAGGGGCGTGGTTTATCGGTTGTTCCTCTTCTTATTCCTCCTGCTCCTGCTACCCCTAATGCAATGTATGGCTGTTTCTTCATAAAAACGCCACCCAGACAATCTGCAAACCCCTCTCTTTCCAAATCCTCACGCCAGCTGCACAATCGATTACGTCTTGCCGTCCTGAACACCCTCCGCGCTCGCCGCCCCTCGGTACCCATGCGCTTCCACCCCGTACTGGCGGTCGAACCCTCCCCCGGGAATGCCTGCCCTTGCCGCGTTGGCCCACAGAGCATCTCCCCTACTATTGTTCGCCGCCGATAGAGCGTCCACGGAGACTCCCACCCCGTCCGTGTCCACTCGCCCTTGCCCCCCCTGCCAACGCGCCTGCTGGTGTTGGTGGTGCTGCTGCTGCTGCTGCTGCTGCTGCTGCTGCTGAAGCTGCTGCTGTTGTTGATGCGGTTGCCCCGCCGTCGCCGCCACGGCCGCAGCCGCCGCCGCCGCCGCCCCACCCCCACCACTACCCCCACCACCCCAACGGTGGTCGTACCCCCCCGGCGCCGGCTCCTGAAACGCCCCTCCCCACGCAGACGCGGTCCCAACACCCTCCGCCCCGGCTGAATCCCCATCCATCAAGTGTCTACCCTCGCCCGCCGCAGATCCGACCATTACCCCGGATCCCATCATGAAGTTTCCTGGAGGTCTCTCCAGCCCCGTATGCCTCTCAAAAATAGAAGGGAGTCCACCCCCCCCCGGGGGTATCTCGCTCCGCCCAGACGGGTTTGCCAAGTCCCCGGCGCCCCACGTGCGCCGCGCAGCGGCGCCCGCGCCCAGGTTCTGCGACGGCGGAGGCGGGGTCATCCTCTCTGGCGGGCGCCACATGTCGCGGTGTCCGCTCCCTCCCCCCCCGTCAACACCCTCTTGGTTGTCGACCCCGACCCCGGACGTCGCTGCCACCCCGGCGCCCGTCCCGGCCCAAGCGTTGGCGAGCTGCTGCTGCTGCTGCTGCTGCTGTTGTTGTTGTTGTTGCTGGCCTTCCCTCTGGTCTGCCGTCGCCGTCGCCGCCGCCCCCCCGCCGCGCATGTTAGAGCCGGAAGGTCGCAAGCTAAAGTAGCTGCTGCCGGGGGGTCCCGCGAATATCGGGCGCAGCTGGGGTGAAGAGCCAGAAGGGTTGTTGTTCGAACCCGCTCCGGCCGAGTGCCCCCCCCCTCCTCCTCCTCCTCCTCCTCCTCCTCCTCCTCCTCCTCCTCCTCCCCCTCCTCCTCCTCCTCCCGCTCCATCGCCATGGCGCCCCCCGAGGGTAGCAACAGCAGCAGCCGCGGTGGCTACAGCTGTGGCTGCGGCCGTGCCGCCCGAGGCACCGCCGCCGCCACCGCCGCCACCGCCGCCGCCGCCGCCGCCGGTCACAGCGCCCGTGGAAAATTGTTGATTCTTGGGCCATTGCCCTAAAGATCCCGTAGAGTACCCGAGGGGGGCCGACCCCGCCGGCGGGTAGTTAATGCGACCCGTCGACCGCGCGCGACCGAAATCATTGGCGGGGAGCGCGCCACCCATGCCCCCACCGCCGGCGCCGGCGCCTCCGCCCGCCGGGTCCATACCCTCGGGGACGCCGCCGCCGCCGGCGGAGCCCGCGCCGGCCGCCCCGGCGGCCCTGCTGCTAGGCCAGTACGGCGCCAAGAAAGTGGAGCGGGTTTGTTCCGCGGGGTCTCCTCGCCCCCCGCCGTACAGGTGGTCCTCTTGCCACTGGTGTTGTTGCTGCAGTTGCTGGACGTTGTGCTGCTGCTGCTGTTGCTGCTGCTGCTGCTGCTGATGTTGCCACTGGGCGTGGGTGCGAGCATGCTGTGGACCCACGCGGTAGCCCTTTTCGAGTTCCGCCCAAGGTTAATTGTTTTTTAGGAACGCAAGAAGCAAAGCACGGAGGCAGGGGGACGGGGGCGGGGGCGGGGCGGGACGGGGCACGGGGTAGCAGGGCTTATTCACAACGTCCGCAGTATTGTCGGGATCATGATCCAGCTCATCTACTCCCTCCTGTGCCGTCGTCAAGAGGTTGCGCAGGATCTGCGTGTACAGCACAGGACCAACCCAGGAAACAGGCTAGCGCTAGATCGTGCAGATAATTCGGACTGTACGGGTCTCACGCGGCAGAATGAGGTAATATCCTACAACATCGGGATATATACATGTATATTGGATATTACATGTAAAGATATAGATATCCTTGCAAGATCTAGATCATGGTGTGGGAACGATCTGTAGATGATCTGCAGATGATCTGCCTGACCTCCAAGTGTTCCACGGTAGGGGGAGCTGACTCGTGCTTCTCGATATAGGGGTATATAGCCCTTTTCGGCTACAATATTCATGAATGGCCGGGTTCCTTAACCACTTAGGGACACCTCTTGATCCTTTCAAGATCGCAGACCCGTTTTGATGGCAAATCACTAGGAATTAGAGCGGTTCGCCCCCTGATCGGGACTGCAGCACTACAGGGCTTAAGGGATTATAGCGACCTAATCAACGATAACTTTGGTGTTGCTACAGCAGTAGTGTTTTGCCCGCCAAGCAGTATGTTTGTGCGGGTAGGATCATGCTGCGCCCGCGTGGAGTGCGCCTCCTTGCATCGCAGCTCGGACACAAGTTGCATCATCCGCCCGCCAGTGACGCAGTGGCCATTACTGCTGTAGTCGCCAATTCTTCCCTCTCAAGTAACCCAATACTTGTCGGAACGCCATTGTTGCCATATTTGTGGTGCGATTGTTCGCCTGAAAACACGCAATTGAATTGCTCTCCCTTGCTCTCCCTGCGAAATCTGTGTGTCGTGTGTTTGACACTAGAGTAGTGGGCATTCGACATTCCTCGTCGGGCTACACCTTCTACAGTAGCACCTGTTGCCTCCACAAAAAAAAATGTGTTGGCTTCCTAATGACTTGTTTTACGGGGGGGCATAGTTAATAGGGCCTATGGTATGCACAAAACCCTATATATTTGACCATTTTTACTAGCAATAGTTGGTCCTATTAACCACGGTCCCCCGTAATGGTACAGAGCTCCTCCAAAGAACCTGAGCCTCACCTCAGCAAATGGAAGGTTCTACATAACCATGTATTCGTTTCCCTACGTATACCTCGCCCAATATATACCTGGTAATACATAACCCTAATATAATATATATACATATAATATTCCAACAACCGGAAAAGGGAAAAACACAATAAATAAGATAATGGTATATACATACTATATATAGGTACGAGTATGCAAAAGAAACAATGTTCGCAAAAAAAAAAACAAGACGATCGAGCGTTCTATTACAGGGGACCATAGTTAATAGAACTTACGGTATACATAAAAACCTATATATTTAACCATTTTCACTAACAATATTTGGTCCTATTAACTATGGTCCCCCGTAATGGGTGCTTCTTCTTCGGCGGATGAGAAGCCTCCTGTCACTCCGAGAGGTTTCGGAGAAAAAGTGGTATATACCCCTAGTTGCAACCCTTGCGGCGGCACTCTACAGGGGACCATAGTAAATAGGACCTACGCTACAGTAGACACAAAACCCTACCAGGATATATATTTACCCATCTTTACAGACAGTAGTTGGTCCTATTTACTACGGTTCCCCCGTAACACCACTCTGTCCGAAGAAAGAAGGGTCGTTTTTCGATGAGCGTCCGTTCTACAGTAGTAGGGCCACGTCCCATTTTTTTGTTTGCCTTCAGAGGCAAATATTTCCGACCGACGGACGGGACTCCTTCTTGACAGCACCGACAGCACCGACAGCACCGACAGCACCGACAGCACCGACAGCACCGACAGCACCGACAGCACCGACAGCACTACTACCTGTTGCAAGTACTGCCCTGGGCTGGGCAATCGATCGATTTTTTTTACCTCTATGGCTCACTCAGCAAGCGATACTCGTACCCTCGCACTTGATGTCGTCGAGGACACGGGTTCGAATCTCATTTCGAACGTTCCTTTCACATAAACGCTTGCGCGTGAGTCCCGTGAAAATATAATCTCTCTGGTTCCACAAGTATTGAAACGAAGTGGGGTAGGCCGGCGTACGGACGTACCTGGTACACGGTACCGTACGGACTACCCCGAAGATCCCGCCGTTCAAGGGGGGGTGTACTCGATAGGAGAGGTGTACTCGATATCATGCATGGCGGTCGCCCCGGTGGTTCAAGTGGTTAACCTCGAATTCTACTTGTGTTTGAGCCCTGGGTTCGAGCCCCAGGTGGGTCGGACATTTGACTTTATTTGCAAAAATAAAAGTAAAAATGATTCAATTGTTGAGAGCGCCTTGCAGCGTGGGTAGGCACAATTCGATGCGAGTCGACGAGGGAAGAAAAGGCTGAAATCTTCTCGCGATAAAAAAATGAAGGCACGTACCGTAGCGGGAAGGGGGTAGAAGAGCCTGCTATGTGACCCCGGATCTGAGTTACGAGTTGGAAGGAGAGAGAGAAGAAGATGTGCGAAGATAATAAATGGGATGAGCAAAAAAAAAAAAAAAAAAAGGGCCGTAGTCGTATGACCATAGACCCTCGCATCCCTATAATGACGGGACGGAGCATGTCGGGTTTTCACCGACCAGGCAGACATTGCTTGCACCAAGCGCGAAGCGCCGTGAGGTGTCCGGCGAGTCGCATGAAGGGTGAGCTACATCCTACTATTAATAAGAACCGATTGTGAAGCGGACTTGCATATGGATGGCAGCTTCAATGAGTTGACCTAATGCCGGTGTAGGCAATTCCAGAGGGGGGGGGGGGGCGTACTCATTTGTTGCTGGCCTTAGTCATTTGACCATTGACCACGCAACCCTTTCGAGACGGAGCACCGTTCCAGAGGGGGGTGGGTGTAGTAAGGATTACCCTGGGCCGAGTAGTCGATCGATATTCCACCTCTATAGCTCAGCAGGTAATACACTCACACCACCCAATATCGTTGGTCCCGTTTCGGGTTTTTACGATACAATCCGAACAATACATACTTACGCCGAGGTTGAGCTTCCAATTTTCCTCGAAATTATTTTCTGCGCGAGACTAATGGAGCCCTTCCGGGGAGGAGCTACCATTATATCGCAGCATGCGTGTTAACCCCTTTAGAGCCGCAGTCCCGTTATGGGGACAAACTACTTGAAAATTGAGTGGTTTGTCCCCAAAACGGGACTGCGGTTCTAAAAGTTAAATACGAATAAAAATACGGTCCGTAAACTTACCAGGGGCAGAGTAATACGATCCCTATCGTAAATATTGTCCGGGAGAAAAAAAAGGAAAAAAAAAAAAAAAAACGAAGCTGTGTGATGAGATCTATGCCAATGGAAACGCGAAGTTCAAGAGTTTTTTTTCAAATATTTTGCTCTAAAAAAACAGCCGAAATTTCTTACGTACCGCCGCTGTGGGAAAAAAAAAAGAGAAAAATGTTTGATTTTTCCTTTTTTTTCCCCCAACGGCTGCAGGCGGCGCAAATTGTGTTTTTCTGGTTGAAATTGTCAACACGGTGATCGAAACCAGCTCGTGCGACGATCGACGCTCCACCTCGACATAGACTCAGCCCACGGCCAACCCGCTCCGTATCTGGCAAGGCCAACGAATATAGATGACAGCCTCGAAGATATCGGGTGGATCCATGGTCTAGGGGGCGAGAGCTTGCCGGTGGCGTCCTACGGTATCCTCCCAAACCTGGAAAAAAGTCTATTTTTTGCAATTCGAGACGGATGGAGAAGTTTTGTCTTCTGTTTTGCGCAAACCAGCGGCCAAATGTTTTTTTATCATGCGCCTGATCAGCTCCCGCCACAGGACACCGGCCATGGTGTGAAGACGGTGAACCTAGGGTGGGTCGGAGCCCCTAACGAGCGCACTCCGTTCAGAATTCATGACGCAATCGTTGGTTTTGTTGATCGATGTCTGTCGAGGACTCGGAATCTCGCCGCTTCCAAACAAAGATCGGCCTGAGTTTTTCTCAAGCCGATGTTGGTCCAACATCGGCCCCAGATTTTGCTTTTTTCGGGCTTTTCCAAAAGTTAGGAACTTTTTGTTTTTTTTTACGTGGCCCATAGGAAGCGTGTTCTGAAATATTTTGGCGGGTATCTTTGAAATTCAAACTTTTTATCGAAACTTCGCTGCCCCATTGGCATAGGTCTGAGATCGAAAAAATACTTGAAAAAAAAAACTGCAGGGACAGAGTGGTGGCAAAAGTATGTACCGTTCCATCGCCTGCCATGTACCAGGTAAACAATAGCTGGCAGCACTGTTCCCGCGCTCGCTAGATGTACTAGAATTGGCGACACAATGCCTGCAAAGGTTCCCCCGCCCACGATATGTGCGAGCACTGGAAACTCAATTCCCGCGCCCACTATGTGTCCAAGAATTGGCAACATAATTTCTACTCCAGTCATATTCTAATTGCCTAAATACTTTCTACGCCTATATATGATGATGGTGATGGGGATGGTGAGGTTCCATGATGATGATGACAATGATGATGATGATGATGATGATGATGATGATGATGATGTTGATGATGTTGATGATGTTGATGATGTAAGGATCAGGGTTCGGGTCACCATCGAATTGGTCGAGCAATATTTCCTGCGCCTACAGCTAGCATCATACGTGTATACTGCCAGCAAGTATCATCCCATACGAGCTACTGTACAATTGAGACCACAGCAGTTCACCCGCGCCTCATCATGATGCTGACGCTGATGATGATGATGATGATGATGCCCGGCACTGTAGGGGCGACCGTTCACTTGCAAAAAACAATTGTCCCACCAAAAGTTGCCATAAACAATTTTGGTGCACCGAATAACACAAACAAAAAACAAAAACAAAAAACGAAAACAAAAAACGAAAACAACGTATTTTTTCCAGGTCACTCCAGATGGGAAAAAAAAAAAAAACTGGTTCGGGCCACTTCCTTGCTTTATCGAAAAAAACTCCAGAAAAGAAACAAGATAATATATATATATATAAGGAGGCCGTTATGATAGATGGGGTTGGCAGACAGCGCCACGACAAAGCAGGGTCGGTGCTCTCACCTGCTGCTGCTGCTGATGCTGCCGCTGCCCGAAGTCGCGGCCATCCTCGAGCGAGCTGGTCGAGTCCCGCCGTGCGTACCCCATGCCGTGCGGCGAATCGGGCAGCGTCATCACCGTTCCTCCCCCGATCATGTACATGCGCATCCGCTCGAGAAAGCGCTCCCTCGCCGCCTTCTCGGGGAAACGGCCCAAGCAATCCCTGGTGCATAAAACAAAAATGGGTACACGAGTGGGAGGAGGCCTAAATTAACCCTTTGAGCACCACTACGAGTCAGACGAGGGAAGAAAATGGCCAACTCTACCCGCGACAAAAGAATGCAAGGCAAGAACCACCATAATCCTCGGGGGGGGGAAGGATAATCCGCTATTAACATGTCACCTCGGATCCTATCTGCGCCTAATACGAGGGGGGACATAGTAAATAGGACCTACGGCACACACACACAAAAACCTATATATTTCGCTATTTTTACTGACAATATGTGGTCCTATTTACTATGGCTCCTCGTAATATATAGGGCGAGATATTAAATCGGAAGAAAAATCAGAAAAAGTAGTAAAATCAACCTACCTAAATGCCACACACTTGTTTCACGTGTTTGGTCTTTGTCCACCCAACTGGGAGGCAACTCTTATAAAGGGGTTAAAACTAACGGAGCCCCGATGGGGAGGGGGGGGGGGGGGGGGGGGGGGGGGGGTGCTCGACAACATGCATGGCCGTAGTCGTAGGACCGTAAACCCTCACATCCCTCGTGTCATGCATGGCCGTACATCGTAGTCGTACGACCATAGCTGCGGTATACATCGATCGAGGGGGGTGTGTACTCATGTTGTACATGGCCGTAGTCGTATGACCATAGAGACCCTCGCACCCCTACAACGCCGAGACGGAGCACGCCCGGTTTTCACCGACCAGGAAGGCGATCACTGATGGCTTGCACCCACCGAGCTTTGCGACGCGAGACCTGAGGTGTTTCGTTCGGCGAGTCGCATGAAGGGTGAGCTGCTGCGTCTCACCCCCTGTACACTAAAACCGCTTGCGAGGCGGACTTTCTTGCGTTGGATACCGCGCCGGATGAATCGATGTTTTTTTTCGTTTCTGGTGTGGCCGCCTCCAGAGGTAGGTAGCACAGAAGGAAGGTTTCGCACTGTGTGTGTTTGTCTTCCGATTAAATCGTCCTTTCTACCGAGCTTCAGCAGTACACCCGGTGTCCGTCGTGATTCCTTATCCTAGAGAGATACTAAATTATGTGGCCACATACTTTGTTTGAGACAGCGAAAGACCAAAAGCACAAAAACAACCAGAAATTCGTGGGGCAAGGCAAGTGCGATACCAGCCTACCGGGTTTTACGAAAACACAACAACTCAACCACGACCAAAACAAAAAAACAAAAAAGAATCACGAGACAATTGAACAACCAAAAAAGTGCTGCTGAAAACAAAAATAAATGTCCTCGCTGATTTGCAACTGGGGCAGCTACTAGCCACTATTGGCCGCTATAATTGTACCCGACAGGTAATTACAAGAAACGACCCCAGTGAACCCCGTGAAGGAGCTCGCTGGGTTCGCACAGAGAGGGATGGGATTGGCCCCTTCAGCACCGCACTCTCGTCGTGGGGACAAACCACTCAAGCTGTAAGTAGTTCGTCCCCAAAACTGACCTAAGGAGACTGCGTTCTTAAAAGGGTGACCTGAAGGTTAAGGAAATTCTTGCCGATACCGAGCAACGTGTTTTTCGGAAAGATGCGGCCGAGAGAAAGAGAGCCTTCCGAAAAAAAAAAAGGACACTGCTGAAATGTTCGACCTTGAAATCGTCGGAGGAGCATCCGTAACGTTGACTGGAGAAAACGAGCATAAATAGGGCGATAATCGCAACCCTGTTTTGAGGTCAACGGTCTTCTCTCTTCAAGGTAGCTCACCGCTTTTCTCCTATCGGAAGTCGGTTGGGGGGGGGGTGAGTTACCGCCAAACAGTAGATACTACAGAATAATAATAATATAGATACGGTAGTATACCAGATGGCATAGATAGAAATATGTACTGCCTGTGGTATATAGATATTGTAGACAGTAGTAAATATATTTCAGCTATAATAGTATAGATAGTACGGATAGGAGATAATAGTATACCTGGTAGTGTACAGTAGATGTAGATAGTATATATTACGGGGGACCATAGTAAATAGGACCAAATGTTGTTGGTAAAAATAGGTAAACATATAGGTTTTTGTGTGTACTGTAGGTCCTATATACTATGGTCCCCCGTAATAGAAGCATTGTATCAACATACGGAGGCATTCTGTCACGATCTGTGAAATTCAACAGAGCTCAAAACATTACGTAAGAAAGTCAAATCCCACATGGGAAGTTGGGAAAAATTATGAAAATTTTGGGGGGAAAAGCCCCTCCAGTAAATAAAAAAAAAAACTGAAAACCTGGAAAAAATATGGAAAATGTGGAAATTATGGGGGGGTGGAAACCTCTCCGATTTTCAAGGCCCTTAGACCACAGCAATAAAAACCAAGGGGAGACTCAGATCAAGCCTGCTGAGACCAGTGAGTGGAGGCTGATCCCAAAACCCTGCGGAGAAGGGAGAGGAGGCTTGACCTCAAGCAAGCAAGCCAGGTACAATATTGTGTGTAGGCCAGGCGTATAAAGCAACGTTCTAGAGTGGGCGGTGTAGGAGAGCGAGAGGGGAGATGCTCAGGCTTTTAACCCCACGCACAAAAACGTGACGGCAGGCTTAAAAAAAAAACCGCGGACGGCTGAGGTGAGGCTTACCGTGGACGAAAGCTCGGCCCAACTCTACTTGGCCCCTGGCACGTGGGTGCTGCTCGGTACGGCTTGACCCGTTTAAAACTGCAGTCGCCTTTCGACGACAAACCGCTCAAACGCCGAGTAGTTCGCGCCCAAAAACGGGGCAGCAGCCTCAAGAGGAGCGATGCCTTGGTAGGGAGTATTTTACACCTGGTGCCACTTTTTTGCCTTCCGGGGCAATGTTTCGTGCCCGGTCAAGTGAGCATCTAATACTAATATTAGTCTACCAGGCTAGCATGAGCGTTCCTACTGCGCACGTGCCTGGTAGCCTATTTGCTTCAGGAGTGTTTGTTTACCACCAGAACATATACACGAGTACGAGCAAAAAAAAGGTTGGTTGGGATGCACGAACGGACGTCTTCCAAGCCCAAGTTTCCGATGAGATCATGAGCTCCTCATTCATGTCAGGAGCTCGGAAAATAGTAGGGCACGCCACCCCTCGAAGTTCATCGGTCGGAGAAGAGAGAAGAGAAGACACAGCGATTTCGGGCGGAGTACCCCGGTGTGACGTTTGGTGAAAGAAAAGGAGCGGCAGCTTCTTAGACGCGCTAAACTCCAGGGAGTCGCGCAGTCTGATCACGAACCGAGCACATCATTGCGAGGGGGTTAAAGATTCAGGGCACTCACTCTCCGTGTTTTTACAGCAACGGCACCAGCAACGACACCCCGAGGAGTGTGTATTTCCGTCCGTGATACCACCGCCTCTTCTTGGCCAGGTCTTTCAGATGTACAGCAGCAGTGTCTCGCCGTCTTCTATTACCCCACCCGACGGCGTACCTTCGCGTACAACACTTCACCTTCCCCACACTGCACTTTGCCTGAGGCTGTTTTCTTCCACGCCAGGGTAGCTGTAGACTGTCTTGTGACTGTCTTACGGTTGTCCTGTGACTGTCTTGGTCATCCACGAGTACGGAGGAGAGTGTGGTGTTGATTGACTTCATGTGAGAACGATAGCAACAACGGCAACGGCAACAACAACCAACGGCTATATACAACGGCACTCTTAATAGTACCTGGTACTCTGCACTTACACCACTACCTTCAATGAAGTGCGCAACACCCACTATTACGGGGGACCATAGTTAATAGGACCTATGGTACACATAAAAACCTATATATTTAACCATTTTTACTCACAATATTTGGTCCTATTAACTATGGTCCCCCGTAATAGATCACACCACATCATACTCATAGCTAAGGGAGGAAGGCGCAAGTTTTTTTTTTTTTTTTTTTCCCATCCCATTCATTATCTTCGCACATCTTCTTCTCTCTCTCCTTCCAACTCGTAACTCAGATCCGGGGTCACATAGCAGGCTCTTCTCCCCCCTTCCCGCTACGGTACGTGCCTTCATTTTTATCGCGAGAAGATTTCAGCCTTTTCTTCCCTCGTCGACTCGCATCGAATTGTGCCTACCAAGTTAGGACCTCTTAAAAAAGTTAAAAACAATACATATACCTGGTACGTCGAATAACAATATACTTCGAAGTATACATACATATATCCGTTGGTTCAGAGTCATAGAAGAGGGACTACTACCATTGATACTACTGTTAATACTACCACTGCTGTCGTGCCAGACGATATTCGAGTCACGTCGGAAAAAAACATGGTGAAATACGATACTTTGTCCGAGGGCAAAACTAACAGCCCTAGAATACGATGTCATACCATGGCACGCCGCGACGCACCGTACCACATCACGCGAAAAGCAAACAGAATACCACACCATACTCCACCACTCCTGTAGGCTAGACGAAATATGCTATAACCACAGCGCACAGCACACCACAATACGCGGACCGAGCTCGACTGGACTACCCACTTTTTTTTTTTTTTTTTTTTTTTGCTCATCCCATTTATTATCTTCGCACATCGTCTTCTCTCTCTCCTTCCAACTCGTAACTCAGATCCGGGGTCACATAGCAGGCTCTTCTCCCCCCTTCCCGCTACGGTACGTGCCTTCATTTTTATCGCGAAAAGATTTCAGCCTTTTCTTCCCTCGTCGACTCGCATCGAATTGTGCCTACCCACGCTGCAAGGCGCTTTAAACAATTGAATCCTTTTGATTTTATTTTTGCGAATAAAGTCAAATGCCCGACCCACCTGGGGCTCGAACCCAGGACTCAAACAAAAGCAGAATTCGAGGTTAACCACTTGAACCACCGGGGCGACCGGCTTAGACCAGTATTAATATTAGAACCAAAACCACACTGCGCTCGCAGACCAAGGCTGGAGGACTACATACGACAGCGCACTAGTATCACGAGCTGGTCCAGCAAGTTATATTAACCCCCCTAGCACTGCAGTCCCTACTTGGGGGCAAGTCACTCTAATCCCAAGTGCTTTGTCCCCAAAACGGGACTGCGGTCCTGAAACGATTCATACCGGTAGTAACATTCACTTGATCGACGTTTTCGCAACCATTTGGGAATTATTTCAACTCCAATTTCTGGCAGCTGTGTTGCTGAGCCTGCAACGCGCTCGCAGACGTTTTCATTTTTGGAGCACCTATTTTTTCGTCGAAAAAGTCCAGGTTTTGAGTAAATCCGGTCAGGCACGGAGAGTATCGGTTTCCAAGTCTACGCGAAAGTCGAGAAAAGGCGTGCTGCGGACAAAGCTGAAACTCGGATGTGAACACTCCCTGTGGAACTGCGAAACGATGGGCATCTTTGCCATAGCCTAATTCGTTATCTATCAGGAGACATCGCACGCGCAGGATTTCCATATAAAGGCCAGACACTACTAATAGATGAGCGACACAAAATTCTGGTTTCGGGATCCAATGTTCCGATTTTCGATCCGGAAATTTGACACGTGATTTGAGGCGCGCTCGTCGTGGCATCTGGGTGGGGGCGGGGTTCTTTGTTTTTTCGAGTATGCTTCAGCCAAACTAGCGGCTGAATGTTTGTCCAAGCCGTCTTAACCTTTCCCCAACCACTGTACTGGTTGGTTCCAAGTCCTCGCTTGAATCGAACAAGCCTAAAGTTGGTACAGAAGGGAGGTAGACTTGGTGCATGGGTTTCCTTTTGTTTCCGAGGTTTTCTTCTTTCGGGAAAATTATGAGTGATCCATGTTGAAGATCATGCTGCACATTGTCGGATGGCAAGAGAAATAATAATAATTACGGGGGACCTTATAAAAAAGGACCTTCGGTCGAGACGAAAACGTATATAATTCGCTTTTTTTTCTGACAACATTTGGTCCTATTTGCTATGGCCCCCCGGAATAGCCCGTGATCACAGCACGGGCACTAGATGTGCTGGACATCGACGGGTAGGAAAAACGCTTTACTGTGAAGAAACACACACAGGCCTATTCGATACCTGATGTATGATACCTGGTACCTATTGACGACTAGACTACACTACTTACGGGGGACCATGGTAAGTAGGACCAAATATTGTTAGTGACGATAGGTGAACATGCAGGTTTTTGTGTGTACCGTAGGTCCTGTTTACTATGGGTCTCCGTAATAGGAAGACAGCAAGACACTGCGGTAGGTACTACTGTAGGGCACCACACTGCTAAGGGCTACGTAGACTAGACCATACAACTCAGAAAACTACTACCAGTACTACCAGTACCTGGCAAGACTATTAGACTTGGACTACTATTAATAGGCTATGACTATTAAATAAGACTACTATTATTACTAACAGACTAGACTAGACTAGAATAGAATAAACTAGACAGGACTAATAGACGTAGATCACTAGACTATTAGGCATGGACCACTATTAACAGACTATTAGACTTAGACTACTAGACTTCAAGTAGGCTGCCAGACTATTAGACTTCTTAGACTACTGCTAACAGACACAAGATAGTCTGTACAATAGACATAGACTACGATCAACAGACTAGACTAGACACTGACATACACTAGTATTGACAGATTAGACTAGACTAGACTAGGCTAGACTAGACTAGGCTAGACTCGACAAGACTAGACTCTAGACCAGACTAGACTATAGACTAGACTAGACCAGACTAGACTAGGCTACAGGCTAGACTAGACTAGACTAGGCTACAGGCTAGACTGGAGAAGACTAGAATGTGCTGGGTTTCCTTTCGTTTCCGAGGTTTTCTTCTTTCGGGAGAGTTATGAGTGATCAATTTTGAAGATCATGCTGCACATTGTCGGATGACAAGAGAAATAATAATAATATACGATAAATCACCCTCGCGGTTTACTTCCCTTTTGAACCCTTTCGACGCTGTCTCTACTATAGTAAACATAGGAATGGGAGCCTGCAACACTACAACTACTTCGAACAAAAGTACCCGAATGTCATGGGTCAAACCAGGGGTGCAGCCACAAAAAAAACGACAGCCCACTCTACTCATTTTCGAGACCCAGACAGGGGGGTTACACTAGAGCCAAGTGATTTCCAGGAAAAAACACTCTCACCACAAAAATGGTTTGTCTTTCATCTTAACTTATTTACCAGCAGGGTGTCTTATCGTTTTTTTTGTTTTTTTTTCTCGTACACTCCTGGGCAAACCTTAAGGTAGGGCTGTCAGGAATGCAATCCCGTTGCGGAGACAAATCACTTGGAATTAGAGTTAAATATATGTTTCCTGACAGTGCGGTGGCGAAAGGGTTACAAAAAATAAATTTTCGTACCGTAGCCCGTTTCGGGGACAGGAGTACTTGGAATTTGACTGAGTTGTCCCAAAAAAAAGACTGCAGTGGGCCATGTTAATATCAATATTACGGGGGACCATAGTTAATAGGACCTCCGGTCCACACAAAAACCTATATATTTCCCTATTTTTACCATCAAGACTTGGTCCTATTTACTATGGTCCCTCGTAATAGAAGGGTTCAAAGTATGCACACAACAAAGTCGCCCACTAGCGACGAAACCGTTACATAACCCTAGTACGGGGGGGCTTCGTAAATAGGACCAAACATTGTTATTACGGGGGACCATAGTAAATAGGACCAAATATTGTTAGTAAAAATAGGTAAATAGATAGGTTTTTGTGCATACCGTAGGTCCTGTTTATTATGGCCCCCCGGAACAGTAAAAACATATGGGTCCTATTTACTCTGTTATTAGGTCCCCCGTAATAGTAGTACGAACCCTTGCCCCTACCCCCCCCCGTGAAGGTGTTACCTGCTGAGCTATGGGGGGTGAAAGATCGATCGACTACCCAACCCAGGGCAATCCTCGTAACACTCTCCCTCCCTCTGAACGGCGGGGTCTTTGAGGCGTCGGTACCGTCGTATACGGCCGTACGCTGACCTACCCGCTTCGTTTCGATACCTTTTGCGTACCTTGTACAATGGAGTCAGGGCCCTTTGCCCCCCGAGTTCAGACGGCCGTTCGGGCGGCCAAGGATGTTGTCTCCAACGTACAAGGCACGGAAAAGGTGTTCAAACCAGCCGATGCCATGGGTCTACGGCAGTAGCTCGGCGGGGACCCGTCCAGTCCTATTGTCGACGCCAAATGTGAAGGTGTTACCTACTCAGCAATAGGAGTAAAAGATCGATCGATTACTATTACCCAGCCCCCCCGCCCGAGAGAGTTCTCCGTACGTACGAGCTGGGCCAGCCGTAAGACAGATATATTATTGCCTGAGGCTCCAGCTCTACTACTTTTGCGACTTACAGTAGGACTTACTTCGTGGAAGAGCTAAACCTGACATATTTATGAAGATGCAGAAAAAAAAAAATGTATACCAGGTACCCACCTGGCACCTGGTATGATTTTTTGGGGAATTTGACTCGATCTCGCCGAGATATCCGCGGAAAATCAACAGTACCGAAAAAAAAAAGACAATATTTTGAAGCTAACTTCTTACAACGGCTCCAAAACTCGTCGTTCCCCATCGACCAGGTACCTGGTATGATTTTTGGGGAATTTGACTCCATCTCGCCGAGATATCCGCGAAAAATCAACAGTCCCGAAAAAAAAAAGCGACAATATTTTGACGCTAAATTCTTATAACGGCTCCAAAACTCGTCGTTCCCCATCGATGTTGATGGCTCGATTAGACAATGCTAGAGATGCAAGGAGACGATCGATGTAAGTTCCATCAACATATACAACATAAAAAAAGTTCCGTACAAAAAACGGATAAACTCGTAAATGACATTATTACTGCCATGTCCCGCTTAATTTTGCAAATTTCGGACCGAAACTTTGATCTCGTATTTGAAGCATACGTGCGAATGTATTCCGAACCACTGCTTATTATTTTTCGTGTATTCACCTTATGTTAACCCTTTTAGGACCGCAGTCCCGCTTTGGAGACAAACGAGTCAACGTCTAAGTTATTTGTCTTAATACCGGGACTGCGGTTCTAAAAGGGTTAAGGCCGCCATATAAAATAACGGACGTCAGGATCGGTCACATATCCCTGGGGGGAAAAAAAGAAAAAGAAAAGGAAAAAGAACGACATGTCAAAGGTTGGTCGGGACATACCAGGTATTAATAGCCATCAAATAGTGTAGACAAGCCTAAAGTTGGTACAGAAGGGAGGTAGAGTTGGTGCATGGGTTTCCTTTTGTTTCCGAGGCTTTTTTCTTTCGGGAAAGTTATGAGTGATCAGTGTTGAAGATCATGCTGCACATTGTCGGATGGCAAGAGAAAAAATAATACTAATAGTGAATACCACCGTGAAAAAAAATGTACGTTTTACACCAGTAGTAGCTCGTATTTATTGAGCGGGGAATAGCCGATCAACCGCTGTGGCACGCACCTAGGCTGGCCCAGCTCGTGTAGGAATAAAGCTGTCAGGATGACTTTTTGTGTGCGCTGTCAATCAACTATGTCTCCGTGGCCTCCTTCAGGGGGGCATGCAAATGGCATGTATGTTGCGGCCTGGCCTCGAAATCCACCCAGAGACAAGATTACTGTCTCCGGAAAAGCAATAACCCGTTAGATTATTAAAAAATATATATATCCAAACGGTCGTAAAAAAAAAATCCGTACAAACGTGTCTCAAATAAAACGGTCCCCTGCTGTTTCCGTTTCCATGTAAGTTGTCTCGAAACGGTCCTTACAGTTTCGTACAGAACGTCTTAAAAGTGTCAGGGCCGTGTAGGTCTTAAAAGTGTCAGGGCCGTGTAGGTCTGAAAAGTGTCAGGGCCGTGTAGGTGCGAATATGTGAGTGTACCTAAGCATTCTCTATAATTCCGACCAGGAGGGGCACACATGTACAACATAATACGGGCAACCATAGTACATACTGGTAGGAACTACGGTAGAGACAAAAACCTCCATGTCTACCGATTTTTGCTAACAATATCTGGTCCTATTTACTATGGCCCCCCGTAAACATATATTACGGGGGGCCATAGTAAATAGGACCTACGGTACAAACAAAAACCTATATATTTACCTATTTCTACGAGCAATATCTGGTCCTATTTACTACGGTCCCCCGTAATACTAATATTACGGGGGACCATAGTTAATAGGACCTACGGTACAAACAAAAACCTATATATTTACCTATTTCTACGAACAATATCTGGTCCCATTTACTACGGCCCCCCGTAGTAGTAGACAACACCATAAACAGTACTGTAGCGTGAGTGTGCCGGAGCTTTCCCGTGTACACACTTCAACCCCTTTAGAGCCGCAGTCCCGTTTTGGTGACACATTACTAGAAATTTGACTGGGTTTTCCCCAAAACGGGACTGCGGTTCTAAAAGGGTCAAGAGCATCCGATCAGCTTCAAGAATTTCGGGAAATAAGACCGGGTAAAAATCGGCTCGCCACCAGACAAACTACTTGGAATTGCTACGGGATACATGTTTCAACGATGAAAGGTATCGGTAAGACTCTACGCGAGAGATCAGACCACGTTTATAGGTTTGTCACGGAGCAGCACTGCCTATGTATATGGCGGGGAATATAAGATCCATTCGCAGTCTAGTATCAAGCTAAACATGTACTATAATCCCGGGCAGAGTCTATGATGCTGCTGGGCGCATGCCGTAGAGTTCTTGAATGTTGCGTTGCACATATGCATACATGCTTCACGGGGAAATCAATATGTTCGACTAGAGCACGAAAAAAAAAAACGGACCCGCGGTTAATTTCGAGAGCCAAACAGAGCGGGGGGTGTACTCGATAGGAGATATGTACTCGATATCATGCATGGCCGTAGTCGTATGACCATAGACCCTCGCATCCCTACAATGCCGGGACGGAGCATGTCGGGTTTTCACCGACCAGGCAGACATTGCTTGCACCGAGCGCGAAGCGCCGTGAGGTGTCCGGCGAGACGCGTGAAGGGCGAGCTGCATCCGACTAGGAACCGCTTTTGAGGCGGACTTGCATATGGACGACAGCTTCAATGAGTTGATCTAATTTCCGGTGTAGGCATTTCCAGAGGCAGCCATGGGAGTACTATGTAACTGCCTCTTGGGTGCCTTACCTTGAACACTACCTGGTACGTGATACGATCATCCCCAATTGTCGGAGTAAAGGTTATTTACCTCGCACAAATTATCTAACTCGACAACCAGCTGTGGGCGACGCCAAAAATAAAATAAAAAAAGAAACGGTACCCTCGTTGTCTAGATCACGTAGTGAGCGGCATGTTGTACAGTGTCGTTGCCAACCGACGCCAAGCCAACCTATATAAAATAGTGGGGATATACTAAAACCAAGTAAAAGAAGTCACAGACAAACAAAACGACGTTTTTTTTCTGGATTCGTGGTACCTAAATCCCACCGCTCCGATTCGTTTTTCTTCTTGTTGGCCTTGTTAAAAGGACTACTGATACGAGCGTGGCTAAATTTTTCCCTGTCATTTTTTTCATACTCCCTCTGACGTACGTGCGTACGTGCCCATCCCTACCCAAATAGCAGCGCGCTTCGCTCCCTTCCGCGAACCAAGGTCGATTCTCCCAAAATCCTCCAAAACATCGGTTCGTCCATCTTCCTCTGTCAAGGTTGATTTCCCGGATTATGACATCATTCTCGCTCACACATACACACACCCGTCTCAAAAAATTCAGGGAATTTTTTCGTGTTCAAGCCACTCACCATCCGGGGGGGGGTATTTGTCGGCCTCCGTGTACCTCGTGGGCGGCCGCAAGCATGGCGTCCACGTCTCGAGGATCGGCCAAGAATATCCCCTTACGCATTTCAGACTCCAGCCCTGATGTGGTTTCGTAGAGGATTCGTCGGGGGCGGGTAAAAGGCGTTTCGACAGCGCGCCAATCACATTACAAGCGAAGATTGTTCGAAGGACAGACATCATCGATTCCCACTATATGGTCTAGATAATCAAAGACAGATAGATACCAGGTACATCTTAAATTCCCGATCTTGCCTGCATCATCTGCTCAAGCTCGTGTGTTGCCCGGTGGGAGCCGTATACAATCTGCACGATCTACGAGCACGTGTTTCCTGGGTTTGATCTGTTATATTCAGATCCTGCGCAACCTCTCACAAAGGCAGGCAAGGAACTAAATGAGCTTCTGCTGCAGATGATCTATCTGATTTATCTGTAGATGATCTGTCTGTGCATGATAAGTCCGAGCTGTGCGGGGTTCTCGAACGACGGACGGTGATAGGCCCAAGAAGAAAATGCGTAGCCTATAAGGCGACGATGCTTCGATTTTTCGACCTCCCTCTTTCACGAAAGGTGTTCCAGCGGTTCAGACACGAGGGGTTAGTACACGTTCAACCAACTCCCAAAACGGAGGGTAAATTTCTCTCCTACATGCACGCCTGATCTGCTATACGAACTCCCTCACAAAAAGAGTAACCACGAGCCCTCTTGCCAATCCGGCATGTATGTACCGTGCGTACACTATACCAGGATAACGAGGGGCAACAAAACCACCGACGACAAGCGAAAAAATATATACATACGAAGTCTATATTTTCGCGCTATCATCTCGCTCGGTTTCGGGGATTCCATACACAGAGGTTTCGCGTAGATTCCTCCTCTGATGTCAATAACCGGTACACGGATGTATACCGCTGCAACATCGGTTGACCCCGTTTAGGCCTTAACCCCTTTAGAACCGCAGTCCCGTTTGGGGACAAAACTACTTGAAATTTGACTGGTTTGTCCCCAGAACGGGGCTGCAGTTCTAAAAGGGTTAAGGACTGCACTCCGCGTTGTGGGGACAAAAAAACACCCCGACATTATTTAATAGAGTCATACTTAGGTTTCTGTTATATAACGGTGCACGACTGAAGCCAAACGGTTAGCCCTTCTAGGCATACACGAAACCCTCTCAGGGGCTTCAGGGGGGAAAAATGCCGATTAAAAAATGCCGATTACAGCAACGAACGACCACCACGTGGCTGGGGGATGCCACCAATTTGCGCGCGAGTCATAATGCAAGGGTGCACTCCTAGCGCGGCCGCAACATTACCCCGCCCGTGCTCTTAAGCGCTCACGCCGACAACACCGAAGTTATATCAACCATTGTTTCGGTCGCCATCCCTCAGGAGGGGCTGCTCTCGCATTAACCCTTTTAGAACCGCAGTCCCGTTTTGGGGGACAAAGCACTCAAATTCTACGTAAGTTGCCCCCAAAACGAGACTGCAGCACTACAGGGGTTAACCCCTCCAAAACCACGGGTCCCGTTTGGGGAGAAAGTACTTAGCATTTGAGCGCTTTGTCCCATTAGACATGACTGCAGCAGTACTAACAGTTCTGTAAGGCTGCCAACACCGTACCACTATAAACAAGGTGTGTGTGGGTGTGTGTATGGGTGGTTTTTTTTCCCCCGGAAAAGATGCTGGGTCGAGAGATACCCTCTTGCGAAAATACAATGTTCGATTTTTTAATAGTGCTATTAATAGTAGAGCCCTTAATCCGCTGTCGATAAAACGAGCGCCCATGAACGATCGAAACTCCACGCTCTTCACGGCGTGTTTAGGTTACAATCCCACACCAATTCCTATGAACACCGATTCCGATTAACACTAATTCCGATCAACACTACTTCCGAGTGGCACTAATTCCGATTAACACGAATTCCGATCAACACGAATTCCGAGTGGCACTGATTCCGATTAACACTAATTCTGAGTGGCACTGATTTCGATTAACACTAATTCCGATCAACACTGATTCCGAGTGGCACTGATTCCGATTAACACTAATTCCGAGTAACACTAATTCCGATCAACACTAATTCCGAGTGGCACTAATTCCGATCAACACTAATTCCGAGTAACACTATTTCCGAGTGACACTAATTCCCAGTAATTTGTCTCTAAAAACGTCGGTTTAGGCAGTCCTGAAGGTATCAAGATTCCGCACGAGGGGGGAGGGGGGGGGGGGGGGGGGGTATTCGATGGCATGGGGGTTACCGGCCTTCACCCTTCCAACCTCTTCCGAGTTCTCGATAAGGCGGTTATTCGCTCTTTGGTCTCCTTCCTTTCGTATTTATATTTTTCAGGTACTCCCTGCTGCAGATTATCGCTCTACAGCAGCATGCTCCTATAGTTGCTCGCTCGTATTCTACCTGCCACAGAAGAGCCAGGAACCTGGTATATGGTTATTGCCATGTTCGAACCGACACCGAGCAGCACACGCTGAAACGTCAATCACCCATGAACCATAACCACAGACGGAACCAATAACAAAACCCAAGGCCCATTACGGAAGCCTACCCAAGGTGATATTGTTGCGGTTGACACCCGACGATGCAAAGTGCGCAACTCCAATCCAACGCCACCCTTCGTCCCACCTTGGACCCCCTTCCCTGTCACCTACCAACGGTCGGAGGCCCCTGGCCGCCCAAGCGATGAGAACAAGCCGAGAGCAGGCCTTCACCTCGCCACCGTAACCCGGGGCACACCCTTCGTTGCCGCCTAGGAAACCATACGGCATGCATCGACGCATCCACCCTACCCACCCACCCACCCAAACACACCCACACACCCGTCCACACACCCATCCACCATCTCCCAACCACTCACGCATCCATCCGTCCACCCACATCTAGCCATCCACCCAAACACTCACCCACCCATCCCCCCATCCACCCGCGACCGACTGATCGACAGCATTAAGCCCGTCGACCACAACCGTGCAAGTTCAAGGGGCATCCTCTGCTAGAAATAGAAGAGATCGTGGAGATGCCCCGCCCCGCCCGGCCTCGCCCCGCCTCGTCCCCCCAATGTTTTTGTGGGGAGTCTTTTTCGTCTACAGTCGAAAAAAACGCCTCATTGTAAGGTCAAAAACGAAGACACCCGACGTGCCACACCAGACATCACCAGGCACTCCAAGCCGGACAACGGCTATTAATGATAATACAGCTTTCGATAGGGACACGCGCGCGCGCGGCGCGCGCGCAACAGTATATTCGTAACTGCCGTCACCTTGTTGGAGGCGGCCCGCTGTGCCCTGTGCCCTCCGCTGCTACTGCTGCTGCTATCAGCTGTTTGTACGAGTAGTCTGTGTTGGGTGCTCCTGATCGGTCGAACCGAACACATTAAGCCGCCGGGCCAGCATTTTTTTTTTTTTTTTTCCGAGATCTCGATCCACGGTATAGAATCGGGTTCAGTTGTATATAGCTCGAAATGTGTCCCTCTTGTTTGGGTGCTGAGAAAAATAATACCTCGCATGACAAGTGTTAATATCTATGAAAAGCACTTACCGCAGCTTGCGAAGTGCGCCACCAGCTCCCCCCTCCTTCGCAGCAGTTGCAGTCGCAGCTCCATGTCATCGGTTGCCTGGCCGACGCCAACATCCGGCGGGTAAGAAGCGGCAACAGCAGCAGAAGCACCAACACCATCGCAACCACCATCGCAACCACCACCACCACCACCACCACCACCACCACCAGTAGCAGAAGAACAAGGAGCAACAGAAGCAGAAGCAGTAGCAGTTAAAGCAGGAGCAGCAACATCGAGGCCCGAGGGGGGTCAGTGAGCGCAACACAAGAGGGGGTGCTCGTAGAATATCATGTTTGATGTCTTCATCGCACTGGCAAGCACATGCCTACCGTACGCTTGTGGAAACGATCAAATGATTTGTCACGATACGTAGGCAAGATTGAACTCGTGACTACGGGGACATATAGGAGGCACCCCTGGGTTTCAGGCAGGCCTTGCGTTTCGGGCTAGGGCTAGAACCCTGGGGGAACACCTAGTAACGACTACATGGGCGAGATTGAATGCACGACTAAGGGGACATATAAAAGCCATCCCCGGGTTTCAGACCTTGCGCTTCGGGCTATCAATCGTGTTAAGAGTTCTGGGCAACTTATAGTCGTGGCTACGTAGGCGAGATTGAAAATCACGACTACAGGGACATTTAGGATCTATCCCCGGGTTTCAGGTCGTGCGTTTCGGGCTAGGGTTAGGGTCCTGGCCCGTAGTGATAGTCACGACAACGTAGGCGAGATTGATGTCACGGCTGCAAGGGCATCTAGGAGGCATCTCCGGGTTCCAGGCCTTGCGTTTCGGGCAATCGTGAAAGTCCTGAGAAAACTGTAGTCGTGGCAACGTAGGCGAGATTGAAATCACAACTACAGGGACATATTGGAGCCATCCCCGGGGTTCAGACCTCGCGTTTAGGGCTAGGGTCAGGGTCCTGGCCCATAGCGATAGCCACTACAACAAAAGCGGGTTTGGAATCACGACTTCAGGGCCATCTAGGAAACATCCGCGGGTGACAGGCCTTGCGTTTTGGGCTAGCGTTAAAGTGCTGGGAAATTGTAGTCGTGACTGCGTAGGCGAATTGGAATAACGACTATTACGGGGGACCATAGTTAATAGGACCAAATATTGTTAGCAAAAATGGTTAAATACATAGTTAATAGGACCAAATAATGTTAGCAAAAATGGTTAAATATATACCTGTTAGGTTTTTATGTACACCGTAGGTCCTATTAACTATGGTCCCCCGTAATACGGGGACATCTAGGAGCCATCCCCGAGTTTCAGGTCCTGCGCGTCGGTCTAGGGTGTGTGGGCAAAAGATAGTCACGACTACGTAGGCGAGATTGAAATCACGACTACCGGCGCATCTAGGAGGCGTCCCCGCGTTTCAGATGTCTTGCGTTTCGGGATAGGGTTAAGGTCCCGGGAGCTACACAAACGGCATGGCTACTACACCGGGGCTGACCCCGAACAGCCACGAACGAGGCCCAACCTTGGCGACAGCACCAACCGGGGAAGGTGCATACCGTCGCTGCTGTTGCTGTTGTACGTACAGCAGTTTTGAGGACGACTGCCTGCGCAGGAGAAAAAAAAAAAAACGAATCTGGCGTAGTTGCTACACACGCGGCCGTGGCGGAACAAAAAACAAAAAACGTGAAACCGACAAAAGTGGTCCAATTACACTGTCTCGGAAATTTCTACCGAAACCCAGCGCATTCCTTTCATTCCTTTCCACTGCAGCGCCAATAATAGTAGCAGGGGGGGGGGGTGCTTATGTCATGCATGGCCGTACTTGTATGACATAGACCCTCGCATCCCCACAATGCCGGGACGGAGGACGTCGGTTTTCACCGACAGGCAGGCATTTCTTGTACCAAGCACGAAGCGCCGTGAGTCGTTGGGCAAGCCGCATGAAGGGTGAGAGCTGCATTCTACAACGGAGAACCTGTGAGGTAGAACTGAATGAGTAGCCCGGGGGGGGGGGGGGCTGTGCCACCCTGCTCTCATCAAGACCTCACACGCAGCGATAGAAACGTCGAGCCACAGCGCGACGCAACGCACTGCAACCAATGTTGAAATTGGATATAAATAATAATAATAATCAGCAGCAGCAGAGCAGAACAGAGCAGCGACAGCAACAGCAGCGGAGCGGAGCGGAGCGGGAGTCGCAGCTACGGTAGCAACGGCGGTAGTAGGCGCGCTATTAATAGTACCGCTGCACACCATGTCATCAGTGGCAGCCTCTCGGTCCTTCTCGAGCTGGTCGATGGACTCTTGCACGCTCCTCACCTACGAGACCGCACACCACACAACCACGGGCGGATGGGGAGTGGCACGATAAAAACACGCGGCAAAAAGGGCGTACAACAGACAATCGAGCAACACATCAATATAAAACAGTCCTTCCTTGTGATGTGCGTTGTATGATACAGCTGTAGCACACACAACAATATAAGAAAGAAAAAACAATACCTGGTGCTGTATCGTGCCAGGTATGACCGGAGAAAGGGCGAAATGCTAACCAAAAACAGCCACCCAACATGACAAGCCAATACAAAAGTCAGCGGAAACAACCAGCCAAAAAATAACCAAACAAGCCAGTCAAAACAACCAGCCGAAACAACCAGTCAAAAGGACCAGCCGAAGCAGCCAGAATATACTGCCACCAAAAACAGCCAGCAAAAGCAGCCCGTCGTAACTCATGGGGCATGGAGAGGACGAAAACCAAAAAGAAGAAAAAGGCGTGCTGTCCTCGAGACAGAACAGAAGGGAAAAAAAAGACCTGCTGCATATAGCAAATCCGACAGGGGGAAAAAAACAAAGAAAAGAAAAAAAAGTGCAGGCTCGTATCATGTTCCAGGTGCCGTGTACTGTAGATATGTGGGTTTGTGTCTTCACATTGGTATGCGACCACCTCGCGACCTCGCCGCGGCTCCCGCGCGGAACTCGCGGCGAGAACGCCTCCGGTGTACTACTGCTATCAATTCGAAAGGCGAAACCTGCCTCGTGTGAAATAACATGCTGTAGAACACGGAACCTCGCGCCGCCGCTGTTCCCCGACCCCCGCCGCAAGAAAGCAATCGATAAACATGAAAAAGGTGGAGACAACATGCCTCGTGCATGACACAGGTATGTACCAGGGTATACTATTACGGGGGACCATAGTTAATAGGACCTATGGTATACATAAAAACCTATATATTTAACCATTTTTACTAACACTATTTGGTCTTATTAACTATGGTCCCCCGTAATATTAAAACTGGTAACTTACAATAAACTACCAGGTATTGTAAGTTACCGGTATGTACTGCCAGGTGTATGCGTTTCGAATTATCGTACGACTACGTCCAAGGAGTCTTGGTATTTTGCAATGCAGGACACGACACCGATGTTTGTTTTCGCTGGAGCAAGCTAGAGGACGCCGCCTGGTGCAACATTCATGTCTCCATCGCATCCCCCGCAACCTCCCCCCCCCGCCCCGAAAGCCAATTCTGGAGGGGACGAAAATGTTCACCGAGGTCAAACTTCGCCCGTGGCTCTCGTTATTAGTCGTACTGTACGAGCTCAAACTTCCGAATACTGAAGATTGGCCTTCGGTTTTTGGTATATCTGGTTTGGGATTTCCAAAACCTCGTACCCGAGCTTGGGTTCTAAGGCGTGGCGGCGGCGAGAGTGGTGCGCCTCGTTTCACTATTGTGTTGTTGACGGCATTCCTTTTTAGGGCAAACTGCAGCAGTCCCGTTATGGGGACGAAACACTAAAAAAACACAAGTAGTTTGTCGCCAAAACGGGACTTGCAGTAACACAGTTAAAATACCTATAACAAGTTCTTGCTCTCCCATTATTACGTCGGCTTGACTTTGTACGCTGCTCTGCTCTTGTCAAGTTAGTAGCCGAGCGTCCCGCGTCGTCAGAGCTTTGGCGAGATCTCGCGACGACGAACTCGATCCAGGGGTCGAACACGCCTTGCAATGCGCCAGGTACTCCCTGCTACTGACACTGCCTGCAGCAGTAGTAGATGAGGAACGGCAAAAACATCCCTGATAGTATTAAGTAGTTCCCGTTACGTAAACTACAGCTATTAATATTACATTCCACTACTATTGATAATAATATTGATACCTGGTACCTGGTACGTATTATATCAGGTATGCTATTAATAGTACTGCTACGACTACTACTACTACTACTACTACTACTACTATTAATACTACTGCTGCTCTTCTGCTACTATTATTACTAGATTATTCCTATCAATACCACCATCATTACTATTAATACTACTAATGTACGTACTACTATTAATAGTATTAATAATAGTATTAATAATGTATTAATAGTGCACTATCAATACTATTAATACTATTTATACCAGTGCTATTTAATAATTCGTATGAATACTCGTAGTACTATTGCCACAGCTCCACCACCGCTACTACTTTGCTACCGCAAGCAGATGACAGCTTCCAGATTGATTGGATTGCCCGGGATCGCGCCTCACAAGCCACCAGCCACCAACACACCGCCACGTAGGTGGAGCAGTCTTCGCACGACGGAAGTCTTTCGCATCAGTCGTCATACTGGTTTCACCAAAAACTATCATCAAAAACAAAAACAAAAACAAACACCAAAAACACCAAAAACATCAGAACATCAGAACAACTGCAAGTACCAGCCAGATACAGCAGCAGCAGCAGCACCAGGGTACCAGGTATCAACAACTACCGACCAGCCAACCGCTAAATGTGACAACAGATAACCTGCGATCTGTTATCTGCCACCAGAGGTAATATGTTTGCTTTTTTTTTTTTTTCCCCCTCGCGCACACGAGCATGACCGACCGTGATATCACAAAATATCGTATCCGGCCCGTGACCTAGCTGCGCTATGAACAGAGGGCTACCCTGGACGCATTTTCGCTGAGGGAGGAGGAGAGGAGGGTGGGGGCAAGAAACGAGACACCCGCGCGGTTGCCGCGGCGAGGGGCTGGCCACTGGCCACTGCCGAGCACCAACCCTACCTAGATGTATCGAGCGGATACATACGTAATACCTGGTACACAATAAAGCGAAATAAACGACGAGACGAAAAAACTTCATCAACCAACGGATAGAGAAAGGAAGACTCCTGAACAAGGAACGAACGAACAAATCGAACAAAAACAAGGCGCAGAAAAAATACCGTACTTTCGGAGCAGACTCCAAGACGATTTTATTTTATTTTTTCCAGTCCAGCTTTTGCCCCTCCCCCGGGGTATCATCACCCTCACGATCGCTCTGCTGCTGCTGATGATGATGCTGGAACCAGCGCTCGCCGGCAGTTTACAATTTGGAATTACAAAAAATAAATACTGCGGTGACACACGAAAATTCCACCAACATTTTCGCATCTCCAGTCTCCCATCTTACTGTAGAGAGCGCGGCAGCCGCGCCGAGGCTCCCGCCGAGGCTCGCCCGGGCAAGGCAAGGAAGGAGAGGCAAGGCAAGGCAAGAGAGCCCCATCCCTTTTAACCCCTTTAGAACCGCAGTCCCGTTTTGGGGACAAACTACTTAAAAATTGACTGGTTTGTCCACAACACGGGACTGCGGTTCTAAAAGGGTTCACCCCTCCAAGCTGCAGGCCCAAAGCGGTTACCCTCGCGCCCCCGTAACATAAAATAAAACTATGGGCAGAGAAGTTGAAGAAGAGTACATTTATTTTGCTGTTTTTTCTCTACTTCATTTCTTCTTTTTTGTTTTCCTATTTTTCTTCCCATTTATCACCTCCGCCCTTCTTTTCTCTCTCCCTTCGACTACTATTGAAATGAATACCTGGTACTATTATAAGATGAATACCTTGTATCAGGTAGTCGTTTCAATGTTGTTGTTGTTGTTCTGACATTAACTGACAACACAATGCAGTCCGTGGTCGCAGGACAGGCTCCAATAACTCTGGAGTGGGAGAAATACCTCAAGTAAAAACAGAGGCAATAAACAAAAAACAAGCATACGCACTCCACCACTGCGGACACCAGGGAAGCAAAAAAGGAGACTATTAACCCTTTTAGAACCGCACTCCCATATCGCCCCGGTGGTTCAAGTGGTTAACCTCGAATTCTACTTGTTTGAGTCCTGGGTTCGAGCCCTAGGAGGGTCGGACTTTGACTTTATTTGCAAAAATAAAAAAAGGGATTCAATTGTTGAGAGCGCCTTGCAGCGTGGGTAGGCACAATTCGATGCGAGTCGACGAGGGAAGAAAAGGCTGAAATCTTCTCGCGATAAAAATGAAGGCACGTACCGTAGCGGGAAGGGGGGAGAAGAGCCTGCCATGTGACCCCGGATCTGAGTTACGAGTTGGAAGGAGAGAGAGAAGAAGATGTGCGAAGATAATGAATGGGATGGAAAAAAAAAAAAAAAAAAAAAAAAAAAAAAAACAAAAACAAAAACAAAATATATGGGGACAAAACACTCTAATTATAAGTAGTTTGTCCCCAAAACGGGACTGGGGTCCTAAAAGGGTTAATAGCAGACAAAAACCTAAAAAAGAAGATGAAGCGAAGCAAAAAAACAAAACAAAACAAAAGTCGTATCACTAACTAAGATTGGGGGTCAGATAGCAGGTAGGCCCTCCTCCCCCCTCCCGACTACTGGTATTATTTATTAATAGTATCCTTGCTTTCATTTTGTATCGCGGTTAGACTTGAACCTTTGAGCGCTGCAGCACCGTTTTGGGGGCAAACCACTCAAACTTTGAGTAGTTTGTCCCCAAAACGGGACCGCGGCACTAAATTTTCTACCCTCGTCGACTCGCCTACTATACTACTATCGTAGAACTGCGCCTTGCCCACGCTACACGCTCTCAGCAGTTGATTCCTTTTTTTTTTTTGAAAATAAAGAATTTCTCGCCACGGAACCTTCTCTATTATCAATAATAATATAAGAAGATTCGAGAGTAAAGTCAGTACCACCATCAATTAGAACCGCAGTCCCGTTTGGGGACAAAACTACTTGAAATTTGAATGGTTTGTCCCCAGAACGGGGCTGCGGTTCTAAAAGGGTCAACAAACCACCGGAGCGATCAGCTTATTCTCGAAAATTGCTGTGTGCCGGCGTGTATGTGGGATGTGCTCGTACACCAGGTACACAGAGTAAGTAGTACGTAGCATGCGCAACAATCACACACCTCGGTCCGGGTAAAAAAGAACGAAAAATGTACCCGATACCTGGTATATGAATAGTAGCAGCACGCGGAGTATGCTAATCGGTTCACGATGGTACATGATTCGTACTATCGTGTCGTAGGGTACATCAATGCCAGATATCAGAAATACTCCGATGCAACCAGGCCCTCAGGCACCTTAGAGCTGTACTCGTGGGCATGGTACAGAAGCAGGCAGTAGACACACCCTCTCGTACCTCATAGCTACCCGAGCACTACATGCACCAGGATGTATTGGAGCCTGCCTTGCTACCTATCACGGCCATGAGTTCATTTCACTTATTAATAATGCAAGAGGCTGATACAATCGCACCGACGCGAAGAGACCACCACATAAAAAAGGGTAGAAAAAATCCCGGCAGCACATATATATATGAATATCACACCTGGAACGATTAAAAATTTACAAAAAAAATAATGTTGAAGGCTTCGAAACATAATGAGCGGCCGTACTTTTTGGTATTTCGTGCGATGCCCTCAAGACAGCGCTGTCACAAAAAAAACGAAAGAAAAAAAAGGTTTGCGCAGACCGCCTATTCTACGATAATACCAGTACAGTCCCGTGATTACAGAGACCGTTTGTACACTAACATTTAATCCAAACGTTCCTTATATATCGGAATAGAGTGGCATGATTCGAAAATCTGAATGTATGAACATCGAGTCACGAAGTCACTCGTAAAATATGTAGACACCGATCTACCTGGTAGCTCGTTGGGGCCGGGTGTTTTTGGTCCAACCCCCTCCGCCCGATGGAAACACGACGTTCTCGATTCTCTTTTTTTTCGGCGGAAAATGAAAAAATAAAAAACGAAAATCGTCCGTTCGGATCCCCGACAGCATCGACAACGTAAAATAGTTATTCCAAGAAGGTATTACACGATGTGTGTAGAATATACCAAGCGTCCAAAACTACGGAGTACAATGTACCAGGTCTATTCACCTACAAGATATATAAAAGTACAAAAGGATGACACGCAATCAAGTTTGCGTGACTCAGGTTCCTCCGAATGCGAAGCAAACGCACATCACGACCGGGCCGGGGGGTGAGAGTAGTCGCGCAGGGGGGGGCAAGGAAGCGTTTCCCGAGCCGACGTTTTTCCACGAAGAAGGAGTATATCCCATGTACTGGTCCGACGTTTTTCCACGAAGAAGGAGTATATCCCATGTACTGGTATTATGTCGATGTACATGGTACGTATGTAGTATGCTGTGTACATATCGCGACGACTATCTTCATACCCGGGGTCGTGTCGTAAGAAACCGGCCATAGTTCGTTTTCGGGATCGATCTTCTTGTGGCATTCAACGTATACCGCCCCGTATCGAATACCCTGGTACCTGGTACCTGGTATGATCCTGCATTTGATACTACATTGTACCACTGTTTGTACTGCGAGTACCAGATAGACTATTGTGTAGCCATTGCCGTGTCCCACCGAGCCCCCAATGCTAAATACACTAAATGCACTATCAATAAATACGGCGCAAGGATCAGCAGCCACCGCCGAGCATCGACCCGCACATGTATGGCATGATGTAATCGTACACGAGGTCTTACGGGGGACCATTGTTAATAGGACCTATGGTCTACACAAAAACCTATATATTTACATATTTTTAGTAACAATATTTGGTCCTATTTACTATGGTCCCCCGTAATAGATGCAATGATGGAACGACATGAAACTACCATGAGAGTAGGTCATCATAACCTCTCAAAATAAAAATAAATAAATCGAATCGAGCTTATCGCGCCTTCTGAGCTTGAGAGCGGCGAGTGAGATTACATAATAAGGGGATGATTATAAATAGACTCCATATTCGATTATGCTTGAGTTCTGCGACGTGTCGGTTTGTCTGTTCTTGGGTCTGGTGTCTATTTATAGTACCATCCTTCGACCACCAAGAGAAGCGGCCATGTAGGGGGGGGTCTCGCGCCGTATCGGCATTTTTTTAGCTACTGCTACGGTTGTGTATACAGCTTGACTACAGCACTTGCCATCTTCGGTTCAATGTTACACATATTACAGTAAAAGCAGCAGTGGCACAATTTTTTCACGAGCAGCACCACAGCACCAGCAGCACCCGCAGGATTACACACATAACGAGTGAGCTGGCACCAGCGGCGACAACAACGACAACACCAAGACTTCAAGGTTAATATGATATAACACGTACAGGTAGCATTAGTTCGAATCAACCTGGTGCAAACCCGCACCAGGTATGTACGAGTCCCAGGTAACCGACAGGTATCTACGAGTACCCAGATATGCACCAAATACTTCAAGGCTGCGTGAATGATATACTTCGTGCGTTTTATTAATATTTTTCGATTTTTCGTCGGGTGTCACGGGGGTTTAAAAAACGTCGATCTCCGGCTGGACAGAATAGAGACTGCCAGTAATACTTGAAGCAAGATATCACACCAACTATTAATATTGCGTACCAGATATCGTATGATACCCAGATGGATAATGCGATCACTGACACGCACATATGTCATGTGATATGAAACGCCAATGACCGCCGTACAAAAAAGAAAAAAAGCGGACAGAGAGAGAGAGCTGCGAGATGATCCATTGTGACAGCGTATGATATGGCATGGATGAATATGTTTGTGATGGACGTAAGGAGTACCCGTACACAAAACAGCAGTAGTAGTCAGCGCAGAATATATAGTCAGTTTGCGACAGCAAAAAGACAAAAAGACGAGGCAAGAGCCAAGGGAGGGTCGGGGGGGGGGGGGGGTGGGAGGGGGCCCCATCCTGATATAATTGCTGGGGAAAAAAACAAAAGTAAGAATAATGAATAAAACCGAATAATCACTAGTGAATCATGATCATCTGGTGATCTGTGATCTGGTGAGGAGTGTATCGTTACTGGCACCCACCCGGTGCGTACCATCCTCATGTCCGGGAGGGATGTGTGGTCTAGTGTGGGCACGCGAGGGGTGGAGGAAGGGGCGAGACAACAAACGATACGAAACAACGGCAAACAAGAAGAAGAAAATACGCAAAAAACAGAAACAAGAAGACAAAAAACGACAAAACAAATGACATGACAAAAAAGACGAAAACAGCAAGACGAACTATCGAAAACCCTACAAACGAAAACTAAAAATACAAAAAAAAAACACGCACACCCCGTATATCGTACACCGTACGGCGTATCACAACGTCCTCCGCCCTCGCCCCCCCCCCCCCCCCTCGCCCCCCAAGCAACTACGTATCAATTCTGCAGACAAGACAGGGAGAAGACTAGACAGGACCAGGCAAGACAAGGCGAGACTCACATGGCGGTAGGGCCATCTCAAGATGCCAAACTCCCTGCACTTTTTCAAAAGCCTGGCCACGGACACTCGGAGATCTCGAGCCACTGCAAAAGCGAGGGAGCGAAGGGGCGTCAAATATATACAACAAACAGTAGCAGCGACTACGTAGAAGGAGCGGCGTGGGTGGCTGAACATCGGAACCAATAGTAGGACGTGATGATTGGGGGGGGGGGGCGAGGGGGGGGCGAGAGAGAGAGAGAGTGGAGAGGGGCGACGTGACGTAAGACCGACCAATGATCAACAGCAAGCAGTGATGACGGCACGTATCAGCAACACCGACAACCCAACCGCACCCTGATATAGGGCGGGCGCCCTGGGGCGTCATGTGTCATGTCAAATGTCATGTGTGTATGACAAAAATCGTGAAGAAAAGAAATGGGGGATAGAACATAAAAAGCTTGATCGTACTCACTCGTACATATACGACGAGAGTGTACGAGCGAAAGAAGAGGTTCAACTTTCTTTTCTGCTTCCTGATGGCTAGTACCTTAGACCATACTACTGCTGTTGTTGTTACTGCTGCTTCCGAGAATCATGATGGTCATGGTGATGAACGAACAATAACGATGATGATGTTTGGTGATGATATTTCTTTGTAATTGGAGTCTCGAGATTCACTCCACGTCTGCCGTGGCTGTCCTGCCTGCGTGAGAAACCCAAACAAACACGAACACACACAACAGAGGCAGCACAGGCTTACAAACGTAATTGCGAAATTGCCGACCCTTCCTGCAAGTACTCGTAGCTCCCACACGAACAACTGTTAACAAAGAGATGAAACGGATGAATCACTCGTGAGAAAAATGGTTATCAATAAAAAATAAAATAAACGCTGCTGCTGCCCCCAAAAAAATATGGGTCCGGTCCCGAGCGGTGAGGGCGAACAAACAACCGCCACCCCAGCTTCGAAGCAACCGGTCGGAGGTTCGGCTCTGCACGCTCGCGATCCGTGGTGCTCGATCGGCTCTTGCAGTTGCACCGGCCCCGCTTGTATATCTATCTTTGTCTTATGGTCTGCTTGCATGCGGTGCTCCCTTTTTGCTCTTCAGGTTGTGTTGTGACACATTATTATTATTATTAATAATAGCACCGACATACCCGGACACACTGGTTTTTTGTGTACGGTTTCATGAGAAGAGCCCGCGAAAAAAACTGCTTGAAAAGGGGGACGAAAACTACACGGCACGAGAAAAAAAATACGAAAAAACAAAGAGCGAAAAAAGAGAGTGGCGCCTCTTCTATGGCGCGGGTTGATTTTCGGGTCGGGCGAAGTAAGCCACAGCAGCTGCAGCAGCAGCAGCAGTAG
Organism: Nereocystis luetkeana; assembly: GCA_031213475.1. NCBI lineage: Eukaryota > Phaeophyceae > Laminariales > Laminariaceae > Nereocystis > Nereocystis luetkeana. The sequence goes on from JARUPZ010000007.1 coordinate 396,016, forward strand.
CAGTAGCAGCAGCAGCAGCAGCAGCAGCAGCTGTTTTGTGCGCTGGCGCAACACAACAGTCAGCCGATCGCTGTTGTCGGCTGCGTGCACTCGCCAAAAGGGCCGGACATTGTGCGCTTCGTGTGGCATGCGTACGCGTAGCACGCTAAACCTTCACACTATTATAATAGAAGCGAAGTCTATATCGACCAAAAACATGGACCACTCCTCGCAAGACTGGAACGCACTGCTGCCGTTTGATTATGTTACCCACCATCGGAAAGAGGACGGTGATATTGCCCTTGAAGAGCTTTCAGCGTGATGCTCTTGCAAGCTTCGCTGGCCGCGGCTCGCTGCGCCGCGCTGCTCCCCCTGCCGTGTGCACGAGCAGAAGAAAGGGACGAGGGCATGAGAGAGAAGAAGAAAGCGAAAACACCTTTCAAGAGTAGAACTGAGAACAGCAGCAGCAGCAGCAGCAGCGGCAGGCAGCAGCAGCAGCAGCAACAACAGCTGTAACTTTGGCCAAGCATGGCAACAACGCAAAAACTCCGTCACTTTTCTCTCGTGTTGCGCGGTGGTCGGCAGGTAGCAAAAGGCTGGCTGTCTCGTGTCTAATCGCCTCTAGACTGAGAGGCAGAAGAAGAAGAGAGGCGACTGGCCGTCGCATGCCGTTGCCTGCTCTGCCGCATCGACCCCAGGCAGCCGCGACGCGCCGACGGCAGCCTTTGGTCGTTCTCTCCGACAGCAAGCAGACCCTGAGACCGCCGATGGCATACTACCAAGTCTTCAACCTCACCTTCCTTCGACTCGTGTCCTCTTCACCGCACGGCCCTCCCCATCAACTCTATCTCCCTCCGACTCCCGCTTCTGCTCAGCGCTCATATCGCGTCCCGATCCCGTGGACGGGCTGTCGGCGACGTCGTCCCCTCTCCTCGGGAATGCGCCGCTGGATACCGCTGCGCTCTCTCCTTGTGCGGGGGCGCGGCCGGCGTGCGGTGCTCGGTCGACGGAATTAAGTGCTGCTACGGGAGAAGAAGTCGAACGTCCATCGAGTGCGGCGGCATCTTCACGAGATGATGAATGATGATTTGAAGAAACATCATGGTTGGTGCTCATGCTTTTGCTTTGCACTTTACAGCAGCCAAACCGTACACCGACAGGCTACGACCTTAGTGCACGTGGTGCCCGGCCTCCCGGAGCTTGGGTGCAGGCGTGGCTACGATGCAACGGGGCGTTAACGCCCTGGGGCTAGGTTAGGGTACTTTACTACTATTTTTGTTACTTCTCTGCCTGCGCCCGGCGAGCTTGTTTTTCCGAAAAATCCGAAAACAATTGCAAAGCAAATCGCAACAAAAATCACCGAAAAAACTGATGCAAGTTTCGGGCAACATTTTCAGTTGAACTCCCGGGAATATGTCGATTAGAGCCCCTGAACCAGAAAATACGCGCCCCCTAGTGCGCAGCCCAACTGGATTGAGAGAAACCCCCACGTACCAAAAGTACAAAGTGCTCGACCCGACGACACTTCGATATCAAGCACGAATATAGCGCAGAGGGACTGCTGCGCTGTCGAGGGGGGAAATCTTTTCACAGGGAGATAATCTCTATGTGCGATGAATCTGGTCGGTGGTTATGATTCTTCCGACGATGATGACGAACAGCGGCCGCCGCAGCCGCAGCAGCACAAGTCTGTGTCCTCCCCGATAACAGCAGGAGCTACAGCAGCAGCAGCAACAGCAGCAGGAGATCAACAACGGGCGGGGGCACACAACAAAGCGAAAGGCAAAGGCAAGGCTCCGCCAGACGTATCCCCCACACCGGCGGCGTCAAAGCACCGACACGACCGCAAGAAGAGGAAAGGCGAGCCCGGCGCGACGAACGCCAAGGAGAAGAAGAAGAAGAAGAAGACGAAGAAGTTCAAGGTCGTCAACGCCTTAGTCTTGTCCCCCGAGATTCAAGCCGCGCTGGCCCGAGGCGACGCCCTAGGGGACAGCGACTCGGACGAGGCACCGGAGAGAAAGCCACCCAAAGTTTCCCGACCTGCGGGCAGTAACCCCAACGACCTGCTGTCGCTGCTGCCGAAGCCCTCCACTGTCGCGAGCGCGGACGACATCCTCCTCAAGTCTCGCCAGAAGCGACGAGACGCCGCGGCTGCCAAGAAGACGGCCAAGTCTGGTGCTGGCAGCAAGGAGAAAGAGGCGAAGACCACGAGCGGTGCAACCATGGTGGCCCACGCGAGCACCCTAACCTCTGACGCCGCAGACTGCGCAGCAGCAGCAGAGGAGGAAGAAGAAGGAGAAGAACAAGAACAAGAGTCCGAGTCTGACGAGGGTGGAGACGATTTGCTCGCCAGTATTCGCGCAAAATCAGCCACATCTGGCGCTGGCAGCAGCAGCAGCACTCCGCTCTTCACCCTCCCCTCCCGAGCAAAGCCACCACCCGCCGCCGGCGCTGTCGGCGCCGTCGGCGCAGTGTTTTTAACGGACAGCGGCGGGGTTTTGGACGAGGATGGAGCAGGTGTGGGCGCGATCCCGGGGATGGAGCACAGCGGAATGCCTCCCCAAATTGAATCCGGCATGCGGGGGCAAGGTGTGGGTCAGCAGTGGGATGGGCTGATGCCGAAGGAGGGGGGGACGGGGGGGGAGTCGGCGTACACTTGGCGAGCGGGGGCAGCATCGCAAGCACCAATAGCATGTAATGATGCGGCAGCAACATCAGGGAGAGGAAGTGGAACGTATCAAATGGCGTATGGAGCATCATCGGTTGAGGTGCGTTCGGACACCGATAGCTTGAGAGCTGCTCCAAACGTCTGGCGAGGGTTGAGGTTTTCAGATACTTCTGCACTCATGTTTTTATGACACGATAGGGGACGCGGAAAAACCCATGCATAGAATTGCGACGCATTGTGGTGAGGCATCGAGTCCTACGGTAGAGCTCTACCTGGTTACAAGATTATATACGTACGTATGTACGCATGTACCGGTGTATCGTATGATCCACTGGTACGAATTGGCTCTTTTGTGTTTTGCTTCCTCGTTGGCAACCCGCTCGTGGCTCGCGGGTCTCTTCACGCGTGTTCTGTTAACTGCGGTGTGCTTCCGTCTGGCCCATACCGCATGACGCTATCACACGGGTGATAGGACAACACACCCCCTTGGACAGATCCCCGGACCGGGTTTATCCGAACCCGGGGGGGGGCGCGCAGACAACGTTATTTGTGGCGTTGGAAATATCCCACCTAAGACTTTTCCATGGACGCACCTTGCCCGGCGTTCGCACCTTCCCCATTGTCGAGAAAAATCAGCTTTGAAATCCGTCCGAGGGGGGTGTGTTGTCGGGCGCCTTAACCCCCTTGGAACTTGACCCGGAAAATTGACGGTTAAAAGTGACAATTACTTGAACGGTCACTTCGTGGTTGGGGGGTGATGCAATGGTTGGGTGTCCGAGTTTACGGTCCCAGGGGTGGTACGGCAAGGCCGCAAGATGGTCTTCATGTGCTGCTGGGCGCATTGCTGCTCGTAGACGATGGATACGAGTAGCACCCAACGTTTTACCTGGTAATTGTTTACCGGTATCATAGGTCGCTATCTCGGGGCCCCATAGGGGTTATTAATTGTAAGGTACGAGAATTGAGGGCAGTTTAACCCGTTTAGGACTGCAGTCCCGTTTGGGGCACAAACTACTTAAGAATTTGAGTTGTTTGTCCCCAGGACGGGACTGCGGTTCTAAGAGGGTTGAAGCACTCACTCGGTGATGCGTGTACCAGGTATTATATACCCGCTGACTACCGTATAGAGAGATAGATAGATAGATAGATAGATAGATATAAGGTAATGTTCGAGGGCCGACAGTGAAGCAGAAATACCAGAACTCTCGCCAATCGTCTCGGCCTGAGACCGTTCGTCTCCAAGGTCGGGCTTCACCCTCGCTTTCTAGCCAGCTCTTCTCGAGAATCGCGTCCCTCGGCCTCGGCCCCGCCTGCTCCCGCGCCCGCTTTCTAGGGGTCGCGCGCCCTCCATCGCCGAACGCAGCGATCCTGGAGAGTGTGAATCTCGGGAAGATGGAAAAATATCGAGGTTGTTTCTTGGAGACAGCGAGGTTCTATTTTTTTTTTTTTTTCTGGTCTGCTGGAGATATATCTATTACGGGGGACCATAGTTAATAGGACCTGTGGTGTACATAAAAACCTATATATTTGACCATTTTTACTAACAATATTTGGTCCTATTAACTATGATCCCCCGTAATATCTACCGAGCATCTGTTTCTTCGTGCCGCGATCTGTTTTTTGTTTGTCCTCGCGAGCTTCGGTATATCTATCTTCTCTTCGATATTTCGGTCTCGCCCTTGTTGACCGTTTTGTGGCGATTACCTCCCCGGGCTGGTCGCCTTTAGGCTCACTGCACCCCCTGCGCCTCGCCTCGTCGGGACACGAGTACAGCGGTACAACGGGAGCAAGAACGAACAGCAATCGTTGCACGGTTTCATAGGACAGCAAAAACTCGGCTTGATAGCTCCAGGGTATCTTTTTTTCGCGGGCTAATTCATACCAGGTAGCTCTATAGCTTTTCGCGGTGTTACTACTGTACTACTGCAGCAGTATGCGTTCGAGTTCTGCTGTATAGTTGTACTGCTGCAGTAAATCGTCCTTACCATCCTGCTCAGAAACGAGCCTGAGAGAGGAACGAGATATAGATGTATACATAGACTGATGCTGTACCAAAAAAACTGAGCCTGATGGCGTGGCGAGAAGCCAGATTTTCTCCGGAGAACTGAGTAGTTTCAGAAAGGATTTATCATGAGAACGAAAATTATAAATTTGATGGTGGTCAAGAATCTAATAAAAGTGCCTAAGGTGCCTGAGGGAGACTGGTGAAGGAATACCAGGTATCACACACGAGCCTGAGAGAGAAATGGGACTTTTTTGGAGGACCATAGTAAATAGGACCCATGGTACACACAAAAACCTATATATATACCTATTTTCACTACAATTTTTGGTCCTATTTACTATGTTCCCGCGCGATGCCGCTGCGGGGGTTGACGTTTGCAAAATGAGGGTGAGGATTGAATACCAGAAGCCAACGAGCCTTTAAATGAGACCATACTGTTGTTTGGTATTGGTGAATAAGATCGCTCTCGCTGCTAACAAAGTTGGCATTTTTACCGCCATCCTGTAATGCACCACTGCTTTTGGCATTGCTTGGCTTTATTGCTCCTGTAAAAAAACGATTTATTTTTGGCATTGCCTTCTTCCTGCAACACTTGGCATCGAGTTCATCATGTGCACATATCCAGATATCAATTTATTCGTTACACGGAGGTAGATTTTCCTATCGGGAGCATCCCACGGGGAGCCCTTGAACATGCGACATGGTAATGTTGTACCTTGCGGTGCTGTACAACGTACACGCTTGTATGTACTTCGTATGCGAGTAAGGATGTTCGCTCGCCGACGTTCGGTCGCGCGACGCACGGCCATCGCCAGCTGTACCGAGTGTTTCGTGTGTGTTGTGCTGTGCGGTGTGCTGTGTTGTGTGCTGTGCTTTGCCGTGTGTGTTCTTCACATCAACCCCTTTGGGGCTCCCAGCACAATGGTTGGTATAGCGCCCGAAACAATCGTTGGTAACGTCTGTGCTATCGACCATTGAACCGTCTACGAGCGGCGTGAGCGCCCAGCATTATGGGTAGGATGACGTCTGCGCCCGCGCCGTGCGACCCCTCGCATTGTAAATTCGGACCCCCATATATTTAGATATCCTAAATATGAATATATATATATATATATATATATACATACATATTACTCCCAAACCAACCAGTGGCCAATGCTATACCCGTCGAGTTTTACCGTCGATATTCGCCGCTGAAGTTCCTAGAGCCTTTCTACCCGTCGACATCCTGCACAACCAGTGACCAGTGTCCGTGCCGATCCTCGAGAGATACCAGTAAGTTACGTGGTCACAAAAACTACGACACAGAGACACTACGTTGTTTTATGCAGGAAGCAGAGTAGGCAATGCAAGGCCATGTCATCGCACTGGATGCGACAGGCACGACTCACACATCCGATTAAAAAGAGAAAAATCGCGAGAAACAAAGAGAAACGACAGCGTGCCCGAACGATGGTAGAGCCCGAACAATATCTTATTCCAAACGATATCATTATCCCAACCGAGATCATGCGCAGAACGCATCATACCCCCAAACCCTACCAGACGGTACTCGACGCGATGTCTCGAAATACCCGTACTTACCGCCCGTGTCCCTCTCGCGTTCCCGTGCAACAACGGCAGCAAGCACAGTACTATCCTCATGGTGCGGCACCTGAAGCGGCGAGCTTCGGAGGTCAGAAAGGGGCTGCCGCGCACGACAACGACTTCGGCAGCATGGGAGGCAAGGCGAGCAGGCGTAAAGGAAGAGATATGGAACGCGCTTTGGCAAGGGGAGACTTGGGAGCGCTGGGAAACCAGGTGAAAAAAAAAAAAAAACGCGCTCCCTGCCGATGCCCGACGTCCGTTTTATCGTTTTGACATCGGGGTGCCCGACACTTTTTCTTGACCGCTTTACTATTAATAGTGCACTGTACAGTTACAAACAGAAAGCTAAGTCTGACTCTGATTCTCAAGTGTTTCCGTCCGCATTCTTACTAGGGGAGTTCGGTCCTAAGGCGACTGACAAATTGTTTATTTCTCTCGTGCCGCCGGTTTTCCAGTCGCAGCAGGGTTTCCGATTATGTACACCGCGCTACAGCACTTGCGTCGCCCTCGCCCTCGCGCTTGCTTGCTTGCTTGCTTGCTTGCTTGCTTGCTTGCTTGCTTGCTTGCTTGCTTGCTTGCTTGCTTGCTTGCTTGCTTGCTTGCTTGCTTGCTTGCTTGCTTGCTTGCTTGCTTGCTTGCTTGCTTGCTTGCTTGCTTGCTTGCTTGCTTGCTTGCTTGCTTGCTTGCTTGCTTGCTTGCTTGCTTGCTTGCTTGCTTGCTTGCTTGCTTGCTTGCTTGCTTGCTTGCTTGCTTGCTTGCTTGCTTGCTTGCTTGCTTGCTTGCTTGCTTGCTTGCTTGCTTGCTTGCTTGCTTGCTTGCTTGCTTGCTTGCTTGCTTGCTTGCTTGCTTGCTTGCTTGCTTGCTTGCTTGCTTGCCTGCTTGCTTGTGTTCTTGTTTTCGTAGTAGTTCCGTGCTGTTTGGTCCCCATGGGGCTCAGGCGGACACCGACTTTCTACGAATGTCGTCGAAAACAAGGCCTATGAATATTATCATCGATCACGCGCGACCGACATTATACCACGTATCACGCAGCTTTCAAAGATGCACATCGATCCAAGTGTTTTTTTCTTACTCACGGCTGACTTTATTGTGCCAGGTAGTTGGGGGATGGTGCACATGTGTCTATATACGCACCTGGTTGTGTTTTGGGCACCACGTCTTGGTGGAATGAGCAAAAGTTCCCCCGGGGGCGATGTGGCTTTGAAAGCCTGTTACAATAGGACTGCGGTCCCATTTTGGGGGGGACAAATTACTTGGAATGTGACTGGTTTTTTGTCCCTATTAATATTAATAAACGGGACTGCGGTTCTGGAATGGTTGAGGGGGGGGTGGAGGACGCGATGAAGGACTCCGTGCACTCTCTCAAGGGAGGCTTTTTCGTCTTTCGTGAAGCGACATAGTGCCGTGCTGAGCACTGCACTAGTGACTCCCATGTCCGCATGTTTATACCAGGTGTGTGTGTCGCTCCCGGCGCGTCCTAATCCATCTGCTGTTGCACTCCAGGGACAGAGGTTGGATTTGCCGTGCTCAGCGTCTGACCTAGAACAGAGCTGCTGTTGCATTGCTTGGACCAAAAAAATAGGTGAAGGTGTGGCCAGCGATTTTGCGCCATGCTCGTGAGCGCAAGGGTTAGGGTCAGGGTGTTGCCTTATTTTTCAAGAGTTTTTTCCCCCCCCTTAAAATAGACTACAATACAAGCGAGATGCGTTTACAGTCTACACCCCGCCCCTCCCCCTGATAAATACCAAACGAGAAGAAAAAAGACAGTATATCCCACCCCGCCCCCCGGTCATTTCGTTTTCGATGATGGGCGTTCCAGATGCCGGTGATGGATCTACACCAGGGGAGCAACGAGTACAACCCCCTGCGGACGAAGCCAGTGACGGCTGCGATGAAGCAGGACCAAAAGCACATCGAGGGCAGTGTTTACGACCCCCGTACCGGCCAGACTGTGGTGAGTACGGCGTAAAAGGATCGTCGTTGTCCTAATCCCAAAGCTCAGTCGCCCGCGAAACCCTACGAGTCTAGTGGGAGAGATATGATACCGAGCGCTCGCAAAACAAGTCGCAGAATGCCAGTATTATCGTCTCCTAAAACCACACAGTGAATGTGTACACGCTATTCATAGCTCGAGTTCCTATTTGACGCTTTCATTCGAGGCCTTAAGAGAACAGTCGCATTGGAATCTCTCACGTTGTAGGCCACCCGAATTCGGGACCATCAGATACCATCCCAACAAAAAAAACAAATCCTGTAGGTTAGGATGCAAGGTTAGGGTTACACTCTTTATGTAAACAGGCCGTGTCTCGTACGGTAACCCCTTCCACCCACGGATCAAGAGATGACGCAGCTCTAAACCTCCAGAGCACGTACAACATTCCTAAAATGCGCCAAGTTGGTGCATTTCTAAGGGGGTTCAGACTCCAAAAAAACGCCACTGATGGCGTTCCATCAACTGTCCCGAAAGCGGGGGAGCGGTCCTTAAGGGTGTCAAGGCTCGAAAGAAAGGCCACTGAGGGCGTTCCATGAATTTACCCGCATGCGCCTACTGTACTACCCGCATCTTGTCTTGACATTGGGTCTTGCTCTTGGTAAAAATTAACGTTTGATTTCGATTTTGATTGTTTTTTTGTCGTTCCAGAAAACGCTGGAGCCGACGTCGATGCAGAAGCGGAAGCACCAGATCAACCAGCTGGCTGTCCAGGCGGCCAGCATGGAACGCGACTTGATGGAGCGCAGCGGCGCCTCCAGGCTGACGAAAGCCCAGACCCATGCCAAGTACGGCTGGTGACCTACCCCCCCCCTGACCTCTTCGCGGCTCGGAGCGACTATATACGGTAGCACCAGTATCACACGGGTAACACACCCGACGCTCTTGCTAACCCTAAGTTGTGTCCATGCTGTTTGTGCCCTATGACTCTTGTGTTGCGCCCAAAAATCTCGATGGGGTGGAGGTATGGCAGGGCGTGGCAGGCGTGCGTGGGTGTATGCGTTATTTTTCGGGGTTCCCGACGTCGTACATAGGACATAGGTATAATAGACAGTACCGCTCCTGGACGGAAAATTTAAGCAACGTTTAGACAGTGATGTGAAGAGGAAATGGCCCTTACATTTCCGCCAACAGTGGGGTATAGTAGGGTTCGCCGCCCGGTTGGTGCTTGCCCTCGGTTGGCCAATTTTATGCCCAGAAATCGCTACCGTGCTTCGCGGTTGCCCAGTGTTGTCCGTTGCTCGCAGGCAGACGAGAGTGTGCAATGCAGATGCAGCTTTTGCACGCTCAAGAGGTAGATTTTTCCGCCGGAGGCGTTTTACGATAGAGATTCACCCTAAAATTTCTGGGGCTCCTCATTTAAGGAGCTCCATACCTCTCACCCGAAAACTGACTTCCGCAAAAAATGAAATTGCATCCCGATGAATAATCTCATGGCCCAGGTATACAAAAATGTCATTTTTCGAGGCAAGATTAACATTCCGACGGTTTTGGGTTAAGGGCCCGTCTTAACGGGGAACGCTTTTTGGGACTAAAATTTTAATTTCAATGGATTTTAATTTGATTTCGAAAAAAAAACTTGTTTGTGTCCTATCGGGGAACAGCGTACTAGTTGTCAATCAAAACATATTTCTGAAAGGACGCGCCGCGTCACACACCGCCCAGCAGACAAACAGCGACGAGCGTAGACGAGAGCGAAGGTTTGTGCTTCCGCGTGCGCGCCGCCGCCAGCCTCCTTCTCTTTTTGGTCGCGCAGGATAGGAAGCTATCACTCTCAGGGTATCTTGGGTGGGCGGAGGAAGCCCTCAAGCGCCACGTGCGGAACAGCAGCGGTGATGCAGCTATCGAGGTCCCGAGCGTATCCTCCGTATTTTTGCTCAATTGCTCGGTTTTCGCGATTGTTGGCCGATCGGGCAGGCCGAAAAATTGGGATTGCGGCCGCCATGATTACTTCTGAGGCGCCACCGCCGGGGTACGATGTGCTATGGTGTGTGGGCGTGGGCGCGGCTATTGATCCGGTCACCTCCCGTTGAGGTTCGCGTTTTATCGCCTCGATTGTGGTCGCCGAAGCGGCCGAGAATCGCCCCAGACTCCACCGAGGGTGTTGACCCACCATGAACATGCTACGTCAAGTCCGAGGAACTCCCAAATTCCAAATTGGAATTCGAAAAATCACACGGAAAAAGTCCCAAAAAGACTTTTCGCTCAAATTCATTTTTTCTAATTTGCCTGCTTGGTCGTTCACTCTTCGGCCAATCAGGTGCAAATTAAATTAGAAAAAAAAATCAAAAAAATCAAATTGAAAAAAATAAAACCCCCCGTTAAGATGGGCCGTAAGGGACTCCGTCATTCAGAAAACATTATAACGGAAATGTGCTACCTCTATCGTAGAACGCGTCACCGGGCAGGGCCGCCTGCACAGCGGAGGGGAGTAGATATGCAAGTGGCACGAGATGGTCGATTTCCCCTGGCCTTACGGAAGACGAGATCGCGGTGTACTTTTCCCGATTCCAGATTGTGAATCGAGATAGAAAGAGGGAAGGGGGAGATCGAAAGAGGGAAGGTCGAATATCGTGACGATCCGATCCTTCTCTAGCACCTCTTCATTACGCCTTACCATTGCAGATGAAAGCCTTGTGTTTCCTAGGGTGCAACGGCCCAACGACCAACACCTCGGGCGTTGAGCGTGTTGGTTTGGCCGGGCAGACGAAAAGAAGATCGAAACCGGCAAATAATTGAACCCGCGGAAGTTGATTTTCGCTTGCTGGTGCTGATGGCTGGTTTGGCCAAGTCACAAACGGTTGTTGACGCGCGCGGGCGGACTTCTGGTCGTGCGCTCGGGGGTTGCGTCTGACGATTTTTAGCTCGCGTCGGTGGGCAGCGGGTTGCGCGAAGGTGATGTGGCAAGGCACCGCTTCAATTGCGTGCGCCTACGTATGGGCGGTGAGGCCCTTAATAGGATAACTTCGTATTTTCTCACTTTTTTAATGTTTTGCACCTTTCACCTCACTTGCACAGCAGCAGTGTGCTGAGGGCTATAAATAGATATCGATATTTCAGTCAGCGATCGGGCATCTATGAAAAGTATATATATGGAGGAAGCGCCTCGGTGTCTTGGAGGCGTCCGGATGTACGGTGGGCCGACTCCGGCAAGAGGCGGCTGGTTCCAAAGCCCCCCTCGGGAACAAAACTAGAGCGACAACAAAAACTCGCAAGGGCTTACGGCAAACGTCCTCATTTCCCAGCGGTCGCCTGCGGAAAACACCCAGTTGTCCCCGCTACCTCTCCGGCTTTCCAGACGGCTGAACGAAAATACAAAATACGTAATGGTAAAAGTTGTCCTCCTATGTTGTGTATCATGTGTACCAGGTGTTCAGATGAAGGTGTTCCTCTGTAGCGCTGGCGCACATGGAATAGATCTACCGCAACACCGAATTCGGAAGCCGTATCATGACGCGTTTCATCCGCTGCAGGTGAAGAAAACGATGAGGTGGGTGCGCTTTTTCACGATACTATTGTTGTAGGAGGGGGCAGACGACAAAGCACCTACCTGCTGTGGTGTTCTGATTCGTTCATCCTGCTGACTATTCATTGTATTGTAAGTAGACACTAAGATAGCGGCATGTATCACTACGTACCTACAGTACAGCAGTGGAGATCTATTAATAGTTGAGGTCGCCGGAAGGTGACTTCGCGGGAGACGACGGAGAGGTTATCATCCTGGTAAAAACGTGACTAACATGCAATTTTTAACGTGGTTTTCGTGCGGACACTTGCGCTCATACTATTCTACAGTAGTATATTTTCTTCCCCAGAAAAAAATCTTCGGCAGCCCTCCGGAGTGGGCAAAACGAGCCTCCCGCCGGGACGGGCTAAAGCCCTACCATGATTATGAAATGTGCTTGGTGAGGGGAAAAAAATATGTCTACCTCCGTGTTTTTGCTGTTGGGGCGCAATTCGAATCCGATATCATCGCACACCGGCGTATCCGGCGCAGCTGCAACCGATTCGGTACCATCCTTGGCAAGAGGCAACATCGACTTCCCCACCCATTGTGAGCTGACGGCAGTATTTTGTAATTCTCTGGCATAGCCGATAGCCACTACCAGCTGGGATATGCGCTCCCTCCAGCGACATCTGCTCAGAGCTCCGGTCGGCAAAAGCAGCGCCACGCTGCTACCGTTTGTCGAGCTCTGCCAAAATCTCGTGGTATCTCGAGGCAGAAATTCTCCCGGAAGAGAAGAGGAGTTCTGGGCTGGGATGCGTTACATCGTCTCCCCTGTAAGCGCTTCTGGGACCACTAGCATCGCCGCGGCCCGCCGCCCCAGTTACGGGAGGACAGACCCTCACATGCTCTCTCTGCCCCCCCTTTCCAATCAACGTGGCTCTTCTTGATTCTTCTACCGTGGGGGGCCCCGTGGTACCACCACTGCCGCCATATTTCCCCCCGCCCGTTCTGGCCGTTCCTGATGCCGCCACACGCGTCCCCACGGCACCACTGCCCCCCCCCCCCCCCCACTCCAACCAGCGCTAAGGGCGCCCGAGAGGAGCCGCGTCCTCGAGTTGCTGCTGTTGCTGCTGCTGCTGCTGCTGCTGTCGTTGCTGTTGCTGCTGCTGATGGCGATGATGATGATGGAGATGGTGGTACTCCCAGAAGTCCTGCACCTGACAGCAACCGATTCGGGGGTGGACGAACGGGCCGCTTGCTGCGTCCGAACGTTAGCTCGCTGAGCTGAGGGCTGTTGGACAAGGGGATGAAGTCTTGGCCGACTGCCCGACCCGCCCCTGTTCTCTCCTGCGCGTTTTCCACCTTCGTGTCGTGATCTTCCTGTAGGGTTGGGGGGGGGGGGGGGGGAGGAGGTGTGCTCACGTCATGCGTGGCTGTAGTCGTGTGACCTTACGCTCGCATCCGTACAATGCTGAGACGGAGCACGTCGGGCTTTCACTGACAAGGTAGACATCGCTTGCGCTTGCACCAAGCGCGAAGCGCCGCGAGGTGTTGAGCGAGAGTCGGATGACGGGTTTGACTGCATCTCAATCGCGTGTGAGACGTGGTTTCGGAGGGGCCGGGGGGGGCTGGAGGGCGCGTGTACCCAAACCTCCGGGAGGTTAGCCTAGTTTATCGAAGGGACGGGGCACTGGGGCGTTCCTACTGCCGCACATTTTCGAGAGATGATAAGTGAGTGCCGCATGGGGTCGTTTTAGGTGGCAGCTATGTGTGCGCCAAACCGGCCGCTGTTACTGCTTGGCAGGCGCAGGCTGGCAGATTTTTGTGACTTCAGCAGTGAACACACCCGAGCAAATCCGGAACATGTATCGTCCGTTGCGAACCCCCCCCCCCCCCCCCTTACCTAGAACATTTGTAATGTTGACCGCTACGGTATCTAGTACCTCTCCAGGAAACGCGTCCCCCCTACGTACGAGTACTACGAAGCAAAGAGGCACGGCGAGGAAGCCTTGAGAGTAGGATACAAGCGCGTCTCAAACTTCCGGGGTTCAGCACTGACCCCCTGTGGGAATAGCACGCTTTTTAACGGGGTATTATATGGAAATTAGACGCACCGGCCACCCTGAGTAGAGGCTATGCTAGGCTGCTGGGGTCGGGGAGGTAGGGGGGGGTGCCCGAAGCGCAACGCAGGGAGATACCGATACAGCAGTGAGATACCCATTTCTTAGACCCCCCCCCCCCCCCCGAGACAGTCCATTAAGCGTGGTCTTACATCAATTTACGGGGGGCCATAGTAAGTACCTGGTAGGACCTACGGTACAGACGAAAATCTTTATATTTCCCTATTTTCACTCACAACATTTGGTCCTATTTACTATGCCCCCCCGTTATAATACAAGGTCTTATCGTTTCCTACTGGCCATACTAGTCCGTAGATATTTTTTTCCCCTCGTGACAAGCCGATTTAATTACCTGGTCTTGCCTCCCGAGGTCATATCTCTTAACACAAGGCCTGTGGTGCTTTACCACTGCCCATGCCTATTCGAATTCGCTTCGCAAGGTTTTTCGTGGCCAGCCCATACACACCCGACCTTGTCTGCCGAGGTCTTATCTCTTTCGCATGGTCTCTTCTTTTACTATTACGGGGGACCATAGTTAATAGGACCAAATATGGTTAGTAAAAATGGTTAAATATACACCAGGTAGGTTTTATGTATACCATAGGTCCTATTAACTATGGCCCCCCGTAATATTACGGGGGGGCATAGTAAATAGGAGCTGTGGTATACATAAAAACCTGTATATTTATCCATTTCTACCAGCACTAGTTGGTCCTATTAACTAGGGTCCCCCGTAATACACGCCACAACAATCCAAAGGCGTTTTTTTTTGCTCGTGGAGGAGCCGATTTGCCAGGTGTTACCTCCCCCGAAAAGCCTCGAGAAACGGATGGACGCTCTGAAGGCGGTGTGATGGAGTAGCACAGCAATAATAAGAAGTTCGTGAACTACAAGCAGCGTGCTCTACCCAGCACCGACATCCCTGTACCCCTTACCAGCTTATATCTCTGCACCCCTCTTCGAAATAAAGCCTTATAACAGCGGGTACCCCCCTGCTATTCACGACACGCGCCAAGGCACGGTGGCGCTTAACTGGTGATAACCTCTTGGGGACCCCGAGAAAAACAAAACAAAACAACGGCTGGCAGCTTTGGGTGTTGTCAACCGTAAATACCTGGTACATATTACGGCGGGCCATAGTTAATAGGACCTACGATAAACACAAAAACCTGGTATCTATTTACCTGTTTTTAACAGCAATATTAGGTTTCATTTACTATGTTCCCCCGTAAGTAGGAGCGGCGTGAGTGAGCGCCCGGCGCTACCTGCCGGATCGTGTTGCGCTCTTGCCGCGCGAGTCCTTACTTGCGTTGGGTGCAACTCGAGCACCAATCTGTATTCTGCATCACCCCCTGACGTGTTCTAGGATGGAGGTAGCACGTTTCCGCTATTTTTTTCTGAATGACGGGGTTCCTTAACCTAAAAATCGTCGGAATGCCAAATCTTGTTTCGAAAAATGACTTTTTCCTATGCTCGGGCCGTGAGATTACTCATCGGGATGCGAATTCATTTTTGCTGAAGTCAGTTTTCGGGCGAGGTGTGGAGCTCCTTACGTGAGGAGCCTCAGAAAGAATAGGGTGAATCTCTATCGTGGAACGCCTTCCCAATTATTACGGGGGACTATAGTAAATAGGACCAAAAACAATATTAGTAAAAATAGGTAAATATTTAGGCTTTCGTGTGTGCCGTAGGTCCTATTTACTATGGCCCTCCGTAATAATGGTCCCCTTTTATCGTCTATTTCGCGGGGGGGGGGGGTTATCTCCCATTTGGCTGCTACGCTTTGGCCCCTCTGGCCAGAGTGGCTCTGGACTGCCCTCGCCATTAAACTTTCATAAACAGAAAGTAGTCGGCGTAGCATACGAGAGCTTACTTACGATTGCTACCGGTAGCACCGGGAGGAAATCGAAGGACCGCTTCGTGTTCATAGTAACGTCAGAACGATCGTCGCATTTACTGAATAGAGAGATGCTGAACAGGGTAGTTACCCGGTCGAGCGACCTCAAGCGGCTGAACACACACAACAACAACAACTACAACAACAACAACAACAACAACAACAACAACAACAACAACAACAACAGCAACAACAGCAACAACAACAACAACAACAAGAACGAAAGTGACCCCGCCTACTACTATTAATAGTGTGGCAGGAGCGAGCTATGTCATACCGCTCAAGTTTATTGATAGACGGTTGATGCGACCACAACAAACCCTCCTGTTTCGGGTCTCTCCAAAGGATCGCTCTGCGATGACGTCCCTACTTTTTATGTACTTACCAGTTTATTGTTGTTTTTTTTTATCCTCGCTTTTACTTTCCAGCTTAACTTGCAGGAGATTTTACCCCCAGCGATCCTCTGGGCGATGCCGTGATCACAGGTGAAAAGTCTACCCTTCTCCCCCCCGGTACGTGCCTTTATTTTTATCCCGCATGGGGTAGACAGAGCATTCCCACTGCTCGTTGATTTTCATCAAATAAATGTTGCTGCGGCACGCTCTCGCGCTTTCCGCTGTTCAATTTTTATGCAAGAAAAAGTCCTCACGAGAATGCACTGGGTGAGACTCGAACCCACGATAATGATACATACACAGGAGGACTGCAATCACTGGATAGAAGTCCGAGTCGACACTATGTATAGGAGGATTTCACAACAAATACCCATCACCCTGGCCGTGAATATAAGGATCGTCTAGACATTAGTAACAATATAAAGCGGTCCTCATATTTCCGCCCGGAGGCGTAGTCGGTAGGCGCCCTTAGCCCACTAGTTGGTTTTAGTCGGCTGACGGAGCCAGCTGATGGCCAGCCCATCTACCGACTTAACTCGGGCGAGCCAAGCGAGCCTTTTTATTACGGGGGACTATAGTAATGGGGATGGAGCTTGAATGCAGCTTAGGATTTTAGAACAGAACGTAATGAGAA
This sequence comes from Nereocystis luetkeana, assembly GCA_031213475.1. Classification (NCBI taxonomy): domain Eukaryota; class Phaeophyceae; order Laminariales; family Laminariaceae; genus Nereocystis; species Nereocystis luetkeana. Next base: position 412,739 of record JARUPZ010000007.1, read on the forward strand.
GGAAGGAGCAAGGACGGAGAATAGAGTAGACAAGCCTAAAGTTGGTACAGAAGGGAGGTAGAGTTGGTGCATGGGTTTCCTTTTGTTTCCCAGGTTTTCTTCTTTCGGGAAAGTTATGAGTGATCAATGTTGAAGATCATGCTGCACATTGTCGGATGGCAAGGGGAATAATAATAGAAATTAGGACCGAAGGTAGACACAAAAAACTATATATTTACTTGTTTTCACTATCAATATTTGGTTCTATTTACTATGGTTCCCCGTAATAGCTCTCCCTGGTAATTACCTCACCCCGGTCGAAGGGGGGGCTCCCAACAAAGAAAAAATGTATCCCGCATCCAACAATCATTCCTACGTGTACAGAAACCCACGGAGTCGGATAGTCGGCATATCCCGGGAAACGACTACAAGAGGCTACTACCGCAGTCCGGCTAAATAAATACCAGGGTAGTTGGTAAATTTGCCCTTTCAGCTCTGCCCTGTACACAAACCTAAGTATGCCTCTAACTCCAAGCGATTTGTACCCGCAACGAGAGGTCGTCCTTAAGACCGACTTACAGCTCGAGCAATGGCATACTGCGATGGCATACCCCTAGCAACAGGGGCGGAAACAGAAGTAACTACCAGGTAGTGTTTATTGATACATATTAATATCCACTGTTCCTTATGTTTCCGCCCGGTGGTACTCGTTGGTACCTGAGGGGAGTTGCACACGACGCAGGCGTAGGCCGAACGGAATTCCCCACACTTGCAGGACTCGCACGTGCGTCTGACGGGGTGATGTGCTTCGTGAGAATGCCTGTTGTTAGGAAGAAGAGAAAGCGGTGATCAGACAGTTTGCAAAGCCACGCCAGTCAGCATCGTTTCTGTTTATTTGCGGATCACCCTTACACACATATATATATATATACCAGGTACATATATATAGAGGCGTCCTACGGTAGAGGATCGCCCTAAACTTTCTGAGGCTCCACACTTACGGAGCTCCATGAGTACCTCACCCGAAAACTGACCTCAGCAAAAATCAAATTGAATCCGGATGAATAGTCTCGCGGCCCAAGTGTACAAAGTCGTCATTTTTCGCAAGAAATTGGTATTCCGACGATTTTGGGTTAAGGAACCACGTCATTCAGGAATCATTTTAGCGGAATGTGCTACCTCTATCGTAGAACGCGTCTATCTATATATATACCAGGTATATAATATACATACTTCGAAGTATATATGCTTGATAAACAAGCGGAACAAAAGTCGCTCCTCGCTCCACATCATTACTGTTTTTTTTTGTTTTTTTTTTTGCTAGTAGTGGTGAGAAACCAACATGGCACGTTTTTTTTTGTACCCGCGAGGTTGTTTGACTCGACAGAGGGGTAGTGGTTTCCGCGGCGGGACTGTCAAGTAAGCTGACTGCATGTTGGCGGCTGCTGATGCTGGAAAGGGTGACCGGTCGGTGCCTCTGATCGGCTGGATGAAGCGCCATCAGGCTGGAACACCGAAAAGCCCCCCCCCCGACGAGACCGCTCCCGCCAGATAATCTTAACCCGTCAACTTTCGTGGCGAAATATAAATGCCTCACGGTGTACAGAGGAAAGCACCTCTTGGCAAAACGATATCTGGTTGAGATAGGCCTGCTGGACTGAAGATACACACAACATGATTGCCTCTTCTTTTTGGCCATTTCTTTCGTTGCAGGTATTTTACGCGTAAAATATTTACCCACCCTTTTTTAAGACCGCAGTCCCGTTTTGGGAGAAAACCACGCAAATTACGAGTAGTTTGTCCCCAAAGCGGGGCTGCGGTCTTGAAAGGGTTAAAGCCAGGTTTTGGGGTGGGTGAGATGTAGAGCTCCTCGAGTGAGCAGCCTCAGAAAGTTCTAAGAAAATTACAGGTGGTTTCCTGTCTACCGTACCATGCGTTCGAGGACCAAGCCACCGACTGATGGGCAACAGTTAATTCCGCGGCGGCGAACGTAACATAATATAACAATGGCAGTCCGTAACTGCGTTTGCATAGTTGGGTGCCGGATGGCTCGCCGCCTGTGCCACTCACCCACATCGACACTTGGCCCTCCACGCCGACACGGCGAAGCTAGCTCTTCTCGGTAGCCACCACTCACCGATCTCTTCAGGTCGAGAGGGGACGAAGTCGAACCCTCGACACTCGCAGTTCTTGCACACGGGCAGGCTTCCAGGTGCAGGCGGGGAGGGGCATGGGGGACGGGGGCGGGGGGGGGGGGGGGGGGGCACCCGCCGTGGGGTTCCTTGGCTAGCCGTGATGTCATCAACTACGTGCTCACAGCAGGAGGCAATACAATACGAGGTACAATGGGAGAGCGCTCTTGCCATGCACGTCAAGGCCGTTTTTTACCTTGGTTCTACCAAGTATTGCGGTGGTTTTGCGTGCTTGAGACATGCTTTGCTAGGGGACCAAAGATACACACGAAAAAAAAAAAAAACGAAAAACGACACCCCACATGTTTGGTTAGAGACCCAGACGGAGGCTAAGGGACGGGGGGGGGTGTTTACACTGAAGGTATACTAGAACCAAGTACGAGAGGACTATCCGACTTACTGGGTTTAACGGCTAACGTGACGTGGGCCATGCGTGGAAGTTTTGCACACAGTCAGTGGGTCGGTATTTTCGCGCAACAATGCCAAAAACGGCACTCACTAGCATCCCTTGCGGAAGTGGTGCATCCCGTACGAGCATCCGCAAAAACAGCGGCTCCTGGCACGAAGGAGCCAAGCAGGAGCCAGGCAGGGGTCGGAGGGAACAACAAGGTGGCGTGCTCTGGGCGTTCAACAGACCAACAGGGGCGAGCCATGGAGCTCCTATGAAAATATTGATTGATAGGTACCACGGGTTTCTAGGGGGGGGGGGGGGGGGTTGGGCTCTTCGCGTGCAGTGGGCGCCCGCCCTTAAAAAACATCAGGCATGTTGAGGAAAATAGGCTCAGATCGGCACGAACAATGAGAAATGAGAAATAATTACGAGAAACAGGGATCGATAGCAGTGGGTCCAACTCTAGATCCTACGTATACAATAGAGTTAGATTAGACAAGCCGAAAGTTGGCACGGAAGTGAGGTAGACTTGGTGCATGGGTTTCCTTTTGTTTCCGAGGCTTTCTTCTTTCATGAGTGATCCATGTTGAAGGTCATGCTGCACATTGTCGGATGGCAAGAGAAATAATAATAATAATAATAATAATAATAATAATAATAATAATAATAATAATAATAATAATAATAATAATAATAATAATAATAATAATAATAATAATAATAATAATAATAATAATAGAGTTAGATAGAGTCTTCATCATTAGCGTCACATCCATTTTTGATTTGTCGTATGATACTGCCGCGCTTTCGTTCTGGAGAGTCGTTCACTTTCTGCTATTATTAACAGTCGTTTTCAAGAACAACACTACACGTTGTCGGATGGCAAGCACAATAGTAACAATCGCGTTAGATCAAGGTCGGTAAGACATTGAGCCCGGAGACCACATTGACGTTTGTTAACACCGGCCGTCCACTACTACTGTGTGTATTCCGTTTTTTTGCGGGTTATAAAATGTTTCCTGGTGGGACCCAAAGCACGAGGAGCGTACACCCAACCCAGTCCCAAACCCAACCCTGACCCTAACACAGACCCCAAACCGGACCCAAAATGGACCCAGAATGGACCCAGAATCGGCCCGAAGTGGACAAGAAGCGGGAATAATATTATAGTGTGCTGAGCACAGTATGGCTCCTTGCACGTAGAAGCGAGAGTCGTGCGATACGCAAAATAGTGTCACTTTTACATCCGAAGGCGATAAACAACGAGAACATAATCTCAGATCATCAAGGAGACCTACAGTATGTATGTGTCTACTACAGTTCGTACTGTTGATAGGATATCATCGGGAAGTATGTATATATATGTCTGTCTGTCTTTCTGTCTGTCTGTCTGTCTATCTGTCTGTCTGTCTGTCTGTCTGTCTGTCTGTCTGTCTGTCTGTCTGTCTGTCTGTCTGTCTGTCTGTCTGTCTGTCTGTCTGTCTGTCTGTCTGTCTGTATGTCTGTCTGTCTGTCTGTCTGTCTGTCTGTCTGTCTGTCTGTCTGTCTGTCCGTCTGTCTGTATGTCTGTATGTATATGTATGTCTGTATATATACGTATGTATGTCTGTGTGTATGTATGCAGGTCGGCTGGCCGCACGGGATTTGGCTGGATGACGGCAGGCCATCTTTTTCAAAACCCTACGAGTATCGTACCTGTACGTTTAATCTCGTCAGTTGCGAGTTCAACCGCAAAAGAGACTCAGGTTTTGGAGAGCTGCGAGTCGTCCGACTGTATTGTACTGGACTTAGTGCAGTTTTTGGTCGGACTACTGTAGTGCGCAGTAATATTCGTAGTGGATCGTTCCCCGGAAGTGCCGACTATCATCCGACTCGCTGGAAGTTGGCAAGGTCGGCTGGGCATCAGCTGGCTCCACCAGTTGACTTGCCGACTAAATCCCGCTATTGCTGCAGTATTAATAGCTGGTCATCGGCACTACCGACTATTTATTATTGTAGTCAGTCGTGAAATTTTGCCGACTCACTTACAGGTGTACAGAGTTTTGGAAGGCGATACTGTCAGTCAGTCAGTCAGTCAGTCAGTCAGTCAGTCAGTCAGTCCGTAGTAGCAGTGATTCGTCGGCCGCGAGCGCCCTTCCTTACGACTGAGTCGAAGGGGGGGGGCGGAGTGTAATTTTCGATCTGATACGTACTGCTGTTCAATAATTCTATACCTGGTCCACCAACACTTTCGGATCCATGAGGACTGAACTCAGCGTCTCACAGCCCTATTGCCTATTGCGCCTCTTTCCCCTATGTAGCTACTACTGCAGATAGATGCTGCACACTATTACGGGGGGCCATAGTTAACAGGACCAAATATTGTTAGTAAAAATGGTTAAACATATAGGTTTTTATATGTACCATAGGTCCTGTTAACTATGGTCCCCCGTAATAGTACCTTCGCGTCAAACTCGTCCGGGAAGTTAGCCCACGTTACTGAGTACTGTACTGTACTGTACTGCACTGTACTGTACTGGACTGCACTGTACTGCACTGTACTATACTGTACTGTACTGCACTGTACTGTACTGTACTGTACTGGACTGGACTGTACTGTACTGTACTGTACTGTACTGTACTGTACTGTACTGTACTGTACTGTACTGTACTGTACTGTACTGTACTGTACTTCACTGCACTGTACTGTACTGTACTGTACTTCACTGTACTGTACTGTACTGTACTGTACTGTACTGTACTGTACTGTACTGCACTGTACTGTACTGTACTGTACTGTACTGTACAAACGGCGTCGTACAGCTGCTGCTGCCGGCGTTTTCAAGCATTGTTTAGTCTACGAGTACGCAGGGTAAGATAGTCCTTGCAGTGAGGAAGATACTGCGTTGAAATACCCACATCACTATATTATTATTGCTGTGCGACGCTGTTGACTTACATAAGACCCACCCTTGCGCAGTCCTCGCCGGTCTTACGTGACCTCCAAGTAACGTAAACTCCTGTCTCGATTGCCTGTATCAATTGCATATAGGATCGTGGATGGGATTATACGTACAGGCAGTACGTAGCACAACACGTCGAATTAGTAAATATGGTCCGGGTAACCTCTCTCTAGCTATTATTCCCCAATCAATCTTACGCCGGTCGCGTGCTTAAAAAAAAAACGCACGGTTTAATAGTGACTGGCGTGAAGAGGATAAGCCAGTGACTTACTTCCCCCGTTGCAGTGCAGTCTATGCCTGGTTGAAGGTTAGCGCCAGGATCAACAAAGCGATGCTGCTACTCGTGCAAATGACGTCTCTCCCATAGACTATTTTAATGCGAGTGACGTCAGGTACCAGGCATCTCGTACGTAGCCCGGAGCGAATAGCGCTCGCGTTGTGCCGTGAACTGTTATTATTATTATTATTATTATTATTATTATTATTATTGTTATTATTATTATTTATCTTGCCATCCGACAATGTGCAGCATGATCTTCAACATGGATCACTCATAACTTTCCCGAAAGAAGAAAACCTCGGAAACAAAAGGAACCCCATGCACCAAGTCTACCTCCCTTCCGTGCCAACTTCCAGCTAGTCTACCTCATTATTATTATTATTATTATTATTTTATTATTATTATTATTATTATTATTATTATTATTATTATTATTATTATTATTATTATTATTATTGTTTCTCTTGCCATCCGACAATGTACAGCATGATCTTCAATATATTGATCACTCATAACTTTCCCGAAAGAAGAAAACCTCGGAAACGAAAGGAATATTTTTTCTGGCATTTTTTAAAAAATACCAGGTATTATTACGGGGGAACATAGGCAATAGGGGTATACATAGAAACCTACCATATTTAACTATTTCTCCTGACAATATTTGGTCCTATTAACTATGGTCCCCCGTAATAGTCAACACTTTTACTTTCCAGCCTAAATAACTCGTAAGAGGTTTTACCCTCAGCGATCTTCTGGACAAGCCGTGGTCACAGGTAGGTGTCTCGTCCCTTCTGCCCCCCGGCACGGGCCTTTTTTTTGTTAGTCGCGCATAGATATGGTTCAGCATTCCCACTGCTCTCGTCGATTTGCATCGGATGTAGCTAACGCACGCTCTCGCGCTTTCCGCCGATCATTTTTTTGTTATGCAAGAAAAATTAATTAGTATATATACTCGTTCGTACAGCATACTCGTACCAATATTCATACCATACGTATGGTACAGCAGCTTGATTTTGAAACAATGTTGCACGTCCCGCAGGCAACTGATTATTTCTGCACATTCCACACCAAATAAATGTTATTATTTCTTTTTTTTGCCATCCGACAATGTGCAGCATGATCTTCAACATGGATTACTCAACCAAATGTTATTATTATACTATTATTGGCTTCAGCACACCTCAATTTGTGGTAGATGCTTCTTCGGGGGTGCTTAAGGAGGGGAGTGGTCGTTTTTTGGTGGATGAGATGGAGGGATGTTGGTTGTATTAATAGTAGTCTTCATGAGCGTCACATCAGTTCTAATTTGTCGTATGATACTGCCGCGCTTTGTTCTGGAGAAGAGTTCCTCACTTTCTGCTAGTCTTTTTTAGAACAACCCTACACATTGCCGGATGGCAAGCATAATAATACCTTCTTCTGCGCGTTGAAACGTACGCGTAGCAGTAATAAACCAGCCATTCTTATGGACAGCGGGTTTTTGGTGGATACTTCTTCGGGACTTTTGGGGGGGAGGACTGGGCCCTTGCGGTCGGAGGTGGCACGGTCAGGGGTACGAGAAGTAAGGGTAGTAAAAGTATGTGGTGGGGGGAATGGTTGGAGGAGGTAGAAACGCTACAGAGAGAGCGAGACGGCAGGGATTCTCTCCTATTACGGGGGACCATAGTTAATAGGACCAAATATTGTTAGTAAAAATGGTCAAATATATAGGTTTTTATATATACCATAGGTCCTGTTAACTATGGTCCCCCGTAATAGGCACTACCGATAGCAGTGTAGACCAGCAACACCGCACGACCTTCTGCACGTTGAAACATACATGCGTGTAGCAGTAATAAACCAGCCATTTCGATGGACAGCGGGTTTTTGGTAAATGGTTCTTCGGGGGGGTGCTTAAGGAGGGGAGTGGTCGTTTTTTGGTGGATGAGATGGAGGGATGTTGGTTGTAGTAGTCTTCATGATGAGCGTCACATCAGTTCTGATTTGTCGTGGGATACTGTCGCGCTTTTGTTCTGGGGAGTTCTTCACTTACTTTCTGTTATTTAATACCCTGGTAGTCGTTTATTAGAACAACACTACACACTGTCGGATGGCAAGCATAATAATAATAATAATAATAATAATAATAATAATAATAATAATGGGTTTCCTTTTGTTCCCGAGGTTTTCTTCTTTCGGGAAAGTTATGAATGATCCATGTTGAAGATCATGCTGCACATTGTCGGATGGCAAGAGAAATAATAATAATAATAATAATAATAATAATAATAATAATAATAATAATAATAATAATAATAATAATAATAATAATAATAATAATAATAATAATAATACACATTGTCGGATGGCAAGCGCAATAATAATAATAATAATAATAATAATAATAATAATAATAATAATAATAATAATAATAATAATAATAATAATAATAATAATAATAATAATAATAATAATAATAATAATAATAATAATAATAATAATAATAATAATAATAATAATAATAATAATAATAATAATAATAATAATAATAATAATAATAATAATAATAATAATAATAATAATAATAATAATAATAAATAATAATAATAATAATAATAATAATAATAATTGTTATCACGGGCATGCTACGCGGACAGACACACTCGCCGGGTAGCACACACTGGCCCCGGGGCCTGCTGCTACCGTATACTGTCTCGGTACCACTTTTGCTCCTGCTGCAAATGTAAGCAGCTAGCAGCTAGCTGCTGTATCACCGTTCGTGGTGGCCGTCTTGTAAACTGTCTGGCGACAGGTGCTGCTGTGTACCAGGTACTGGTATATCTCATGGATCTATCTGTATATCTGTATCAACGTACGGAATATCAACCACATGCATGCACATGCCTGCTCAGCGGCCATTTTTTCTCGCCGCATGACCATTTTAGCCCCGGGTGCGATGCCGAAGGGCAGGATGGCTGAGATATCGCCACTTCGCCCCGTCGCGGCATCCCCTCCCGCCGCTGCGATCGCATCGGCCACGCTGTAGTCCATCGCTGTGCTGTGCCGCCCGGCTTGCGGTTGAAGGACCTAAGGCAATGGGATCGTCGCACCGCACCAGACCACACTGCCGCACCTCTTTGATCGAAACGCGGCGGGATTAAAAACATGCCACTCCGGATGCAAATGTAAGGACTGTTTAATCATAAATATAAATACAAAACGTTTCTTATATTTCCGTTCATGTTGATTATTTTACACCGGTATCATATACCAGGTATATCCAAAAACACGAAAAACACCTACACCGAGCAACAGGCACCACAGCGATCAAAGATCCTACTTCTCTTTGGCCTGGAATATAATTTTTGTTTTATCTGTTATATCAGTAAGAAACGGTTATTATATTTCCGATCAAAGTGATGGTACCCGGTCTAGGATACGAGTAGTACCGTTTTTTTTGTTTTGACGCATCAAAGCGTCTTTCGGCTTTAATATACCCCTTTTAGGACCCCAGTCAGTGCCGTTTTGGGGACAAACTACTTGAAATTGGAGTGGTTTGTCCCCAAAACGGGACTGCGGTTCTAAAAGGGTGGTGCCGGAGTGGTCAGTCAAGGGGGCAACGCAAAACTGAAACCGTCAGGATCTCGGGATCCAGATTCGACGCCTATTATTCGTACTACAGGCAGTACGTACGAGAGTGGTAGCTTTTTAGATACAGCCTGACCCCAGCGCTACAGCAGCAGCATTGCCGTAGATTAGATCAGAGCTCCACCCGCATCATACCCGGTACATCGCTCGCCGGTCCTGACGATCGAGCACACAACCACCGAAGCCAAGTAAGAACCATCATCATCAGCACACGACAGATACATGACGCCATCCTCCACACGTCGATAGGCGCACTAAGCAAACGGCGTTGTACGAGGATACGTACTCCCCGTGGCAGGAGCCGGAGGTGTCACCGACTGACTGCTGCTGTTCAGGCAGATCCTGATCGTGCCTTATTTGGCCCATTTTTTATTAATAACTTAGCTTCAGAATGGGCTGTTGCCGGCAGACGAGAGAGATGCCGTACGCTGTGCTGCTGCCAGTAGTTGCTGTACTACAGTACGCTGTGCTGCGAACCAGGTACTACTTTAAGTAGTTATACTCGTATGCATGCGCTTGTATACGTGCTCACAGGTAACAACGCAGAGCCCCTCGTAAGTACTTAGTGTGTGTACGTGTGCGAGGCAGCCAACGGTATGCTTGTGCACGACACCATCTCGTCTTATTAGAAGACGCCCATCTGTTGTCCTACTTTTTTGTTTCGTTCTGGCTGTTGTTGTTGCAGTGGGTCCGAAAAAGAAGTCGAAAGCTCAGAAGGAGGCCGAGCGTCTCCAGGCCGAGGAGGACGAGCGGAAGGCGGAGATCTTGAGGGCCAAGCGAGAGGCGGAGAGGGTTCGGAAAGAAGCAGAGGACGCCAAAAGACTAAAAGAAGAGCAGGTGCGCAGCAAACAAGAAAAGCCCTCGGATCCTACATACTTGATGCCTCGCGATCACGATGATACTATTAATATTAATACTTGTCTGTGCGGGCAGTTTGCATTTTGGGAAGATAACATCAATAATATTGTCGAGTAGTGTTTTGGTTCACCGCAGTGTGCAGGATCGTCGTCGTACATGTGCATCGTACTCGTACGTGCGTACTGTTCAGACGAAGATAGATCCTTCGACTGTCACCTCCAGCCTCGTATATATATAGTATACGTGACTGACAAGGATACTTACTGCTGTGGTGCTCTCGGCCGTGTTTGCTGCCCGTTCTGCCTTCTCTTCTCGCTCAGATTGCGGAGCGCACGGAGGAGCTAGACCGGCTGGCTGCCGAGTTGCAAGATGCAGAAGAACAGGTACCTTGCATTCCACAAGTATGTCTGAACGAGGTGGCAATTTGGTGCTGTCGATTTCATAGCTGGGGACAATTAATTAGGCAGTGGCAACTTTCAAATATTATGCGTACGCGTAGCTGGTGGCAGTTAGGTGATGGCAATTTCGGATATTATACGATAGCTGGTGGCGATTAGGTGTGAATAGGTGGTCTGCGTGCCTACCAATATCAATTTGTTTGGTAGGTTCGAGTCTCACCGAGTGCACGGTCGTAGGAACTTTTTCTTGCAATAAAATGATTAGCGGAAAGCGCTACGAGTATTATAGAGCATGAGGTAGCTACATTCGATGAATATCGACGAGCGATGAAAATTCTGAACCCTATGCGCGACAAAATACCAAAGGCACGTACGTACCGGGGGGGGGCAGTAAGGGACGACACGTGTGACCACGGCTAGCCCAGAAGATCGCTGAGGGTAGACCCTCTCCTACGAGAGTAGGCTCGAAAGTAAAAGTAACGATAATCTGATTAACAAAAAAAGCGGCAATTTCTGCATGTAAAAAACTAAAGAAGAACATGTGATATGATTTGCCTCCCTTTTGGCTCCCGGCCTTTCTGTTTTGGTTTTTGACCCCCTCTTTCAGCGGGCGTTTCTGGCAATAACACTGTCCGTGACGCCTAGGCATCACTACAAGGTGTGGGTAAATATATAGTCTCATTTTGTTGTTTCGAATAGTCGCATCTTCGACCTCCCCTGCCGGTATTTTTCAGACGATTCCGGTATCATCCATTGACCGTCGTGTGGTCTGCATATATATATATAACTATTCAGGGTGGGCTAATGTGATATGATATAGTATCGGGCTACGTATAGAAGTGGTTATGAGATACCAGGTAGCCCGTAGTATCAAATACCTGAATACCCGAAGAGTATTCCCGGGGCTCTGAAGTTTCCTTTGCAGTACAATGGTTGGGATAGCCGGTAGGAGAAAAGTAGACAAGCGCCCGAGATACGTTCCTCGGACAAGTGCCTTGCACCCGTCTAGCGGGTTAATAGAAAGAGAGCAGAGTGGACTTGATGCCTTGAATCAAGCCCCTACTATCGAATCACTCTCTCAACAGATCCTTTCTCTCATCGTGAGGAATAATACGACAACACAACAAGAAGAAATTCTCCTGAACAAGAGCAGCTGCCTTCCTAGCCGGTTCCGATAGGTACCTGCCTCCCGTCCCCTTTTACCAAGATAATCGTGACTCTACCACACAACAGGTGTGATTTTTCATCCACTTATCTATGGAACCTCAAAACTAGAGACATAATATCCAGAAATAAAGTCTCAGAAAAATCCTAGAATAGGTGGTCTGAGATCGAGGAAATGCTCGAAACACATCTTTGCACGCTGTGTGTCATGCTTCGATGGTGCGTACCACGGGTTCTATATGGTCTCAAGTAGGGAGTGCAGTCCGAATATGAGGAAGACAAATCTGAAGCTGCAGAATTCACGGACTGGCTGTGTCTATATTTGGGAAATCAAAAATAAAATTCGAGGTTGCACGCAGCTTTTGTCACGAATGGGCATGTATGTATCGAATACCAGCTCCTTTCGTGTTTGAAATAGTTTTTCCCCGGTACTTTGGCGAAAATAGGAAAATTGCTGCAAGGTACCTGGTATTAAGTGTTATAAGCCCAACTTCACGCTGCAGCCCAGCACGCTTGCAACACCACATCAGCGGCAGCGCTGCTACAGTCGCGTGTTACGTACACGCCTGCAGAAAATCTGCTCACGAAAACAGGTTTCTTATTTTTGATGTTGTCTTATTCGTTTGGCAAAGGGCGCGGGGGCGCGGAGTTACGGTCCTACCTGGTATATACCTGGTATATACTGCCTGTAGTCTACAATATAGCTTTTGACCAATTGGTACAATGGGGTGCAGCAGCGGCAAGACGCACCGTAAAGTCTGCCAGACACAAAGAGACGAGGGTGTTGCAGAACCTCTTGTATAAATACCGCCTGCACTTTCCTACCTGTGCAGCTTCTGCGGCATTGCCCCCGCGGGGTCAAACATCTACACCTACCCCCGACAGATCATGATCTATGTATCGGTCTGCAGATAGATGATATATTCCTCACCTGTCGTTGTGAGAGGTTGTGCAGGATCTGAAGTATAGTACAGATCCAACCCAGGAAACATGTGCTACAATAGATCAAGCAGAATGTACGTGTCCCACCCGGCAACATGAGCTAGCTAGATCATACGGATCATACCACAAGATCGGGAAAGGATCTGCCCTCGCAAAAAAATCTTGATCGTGAACTAACTGCGGGAATGATCTGTATTATCTGTAGAAGACCTGTAGATGATCTGTAGCGCGAGGTGTGCAAACATCTAAGGCGTGGGGCTGACGAAATAACAGGTGGCCGACACAGTCATGAGGTTGCGGCGGGCGGAGATGCTCGAAGCGAAGCGCCTGTCCTGGGACAAGTACGTGAAGTGCAACCCCCGTCCAGACGCCGCCAGCGACATGGCCCTCAACACCTTCCTCAGCCAGGGCGCCGACGAACAGGTAAAATTACAAAATGTTGCAGAACTTTTTATGAAGGTGGCGTTGGATAAAACGACAAGGGGCACTGCGCTATATATATCGATACGATAATTTTGCCAAGTTTTTCAGATCTGATCGAGTGATAGCACCTTCCATGTTTTTTAAGTCATCGGGTTCTACTGTATTTATTTGCCGTTTTATATGGCGGATGGTACGATCGGAATAAGAGATAGTTGCACTTTATCCGATGGCTAATGGAACAGATAGTAACAACGAAACATTATGAAGCATGTCAGCTTTGAGCTCGACCGGGTGAGTGGTGGTTGATTGAATCTTAACCTTACAAGCTGCTCGATACGACATCGGGCGCGCTTGTTCTTTGTTCCGTTTATAGTATGACGTTGGTGCATTCGACATACGATGTACTAGTCGATACTCAGTTCCGCAACTTTTTCAGGAAACGCAGACATGGCGTGCGTGTTGACTCCGCGCCGTGGTTGCGACACGCCAGTCAGTATTTATTTCATGGGAGCCGGTTGTAGATTTCTTAAACCGTGTTGCTTCGAGGTGCACGGCAAGCCAGTCCAGTAGCGAACAGCAGTACTCTTGTGGTAGGTTCGTTATGTTTTGGGCGTCGGGTGGCCTTTGACCCGTGGCAACGACACTCGAAAAACAGAACCTACGACCGCCGGTTTCTCTAGAGCATTGCTGTGTTGTAGCACTAAAGGCGTGTATTGTTTTGGCCGCATGGTACAGATTAGGCGCGTCTTTCTGAGGCCCCTCGCTCCAGGGGCTCTGTACCTCACCCAACAACTCCACTTGTAGCGCTGTGAGCCCGGCTGGATTTCGCGGCTAGTCTCTATTCGGTAGGTGCCGATGGCCAACTAGCTGGATTTAGTCGGCAGGTCGGCTGGCGAAGCCCGTCGATGGCAAGCCGATTTTACGGACTTGAGTCGGGCGAATAAAGCAAGTTTAATCATCTCCCGGGTCGGGGGGGGGGGGGGGGGGGACCCGAAACAAGACAAACGTATCCCGCAGTTCAACAATCCTTCCTACAAGTATAGAAAGTCACTAAGTCGGCTAGTCGAAACTTCCGGGAAACGACTAACTAATAGTCCGAATAGTAACTACTGTAGTTGGTGGCTGAAGTCGTGCCGTCTCACTGCTCTACGGGTTCGAGAAAAATTGAAAGATATAAGCTCGACGAACAACCCCATTGGCCACGTAGGTACCTCAACAAATAATGTTGTGAAGTACCTGCACACTTCGGAGAGATCATGTACAGCTCATTCCCACTTCAAGATCTATACATTTCAGGGCAGATGATCTGTACGATCTGTATGATTTGTATGATCTAGCTCATGTTGCCGGGTGGGACTCGTGTAAGCTGCGTGATCTACAGTAGCACATGATGATTCCTTGGCTGGATCTGTGCTATACAGATCCTGAACAGTCTCTCACAACGGCGGGCGAGGAACTACATGATATATCCGTACATAGATAGATAGATATATAGATGGATAGACGATCTGTAGATGATCTGTCCATCCGAGGTGTGCAAATATGTGTCAAGATCCAAAGGTACATTATTTTCGTCAACGAGAAACGTTTCGGGGATAACAAGTGCTGAAAGTCCTAACGTGGCAAGGGTATTTTTGTCACAATAAAGGTGGCGTCCTGTGGTTGATGGATCCATGAGCAGAGCGTGATTGAACGTCGTCGCCCTCAGGTACCAGAGTTGGAGCAGGTGATGGAGAAATGCGTTTACGCGGAGTCAATCGTGGCTGACCTGCTCAATGGTACAGGTGAGATCCAGGTCGAAGTATCCGTTGGCCCCGTTTCAGTATAGTACTTTACACCTCGGGCATATCACGATCTATCTGATCTATCTACAGTAGATAACCTAGTTCCTCAGCCGGCCGCTGTGAGAGAGCGGGCGGGATCAGCATGGTACAGATTCAACCCAGGGAACATGAGCTAAGTCGTGCAGAGCATATGGGTTTCACCCGGGAACACGAGCTAGGTATTACAGATCATGCAACATCGGGAATGTATAGATCTGCCTTGAACGGTCTAGATCTTGACGCGAGAAACGGTGATTAATCCGAGGTGTGCAAATTTACCTTGCTTGCCTTCGAAACGCCTCCTTTCGCCTGTACCATGTGAGCCTATATGGGTACGGTCGCGGCAACAAGATTACCGTAACCCTTTCGGGACCCCTTTGAGGGATGGCGACCAAACCAATGGTTGGTACCTCCGGTGTTATCAACCATTGCTGTTGACCCGTCTACTATGAGCAGCGTGAGCCCGCTGCAGCACGTGCGGGTAGGGCAACATTGCGCCCGTGCCGTGCGACTCGTTGCATTCAACTATTGTATCATCCCTCAACCATGGAGTGGCTGGCCGCTGCTGTACTCCGTCGCTTTTTTATCACCATTTTTTCCCCCTCTGCAGTCCCAAGAGGATGAAGAGGAAAGGAATGTATGGCCACCCTCCCACCCACCCACCCAGCCACCCCCGCCTTGACGATTTAGCTTTCGTGTGTACTGACACACACTGCGAACATTGGGCTACCAGTCAGTCTGGAAATCGATAAGTCAGCCTAGCCGACGCGAGTCGATGAGGGAAGAAAGTGCTGACTTCATAACTCTTTTCCTGTGATGTCACACCGTAGTGCGCAGGGGGGGGGGTGTACTCGATACGAGGGATACACTCTATTTCATGCATGGCCGTAGTCGTACGACCATAGACCCTCGCATCCCTACAATCCCGGGACGGAGCATGTCTGGTTTTCACCGACCAGGCAGACATTGCTAGCACCAAGCGCGAAGCGCCGTGAGGTGTCTGGCGAGTCGCGTGAAGGGCGAGCTGCATCCTACTATTACGGGGGACCATAGTTAATAGGACCTGTGGTATACATAAAAAACTATATATTTAACCATTTCTACTAAATAACAATATTTGGTCCCATTAACTATGGTCCCCCGCAATAAGAATCGCTTGTGAGGCGGACTTGTATGTGGATGACAACTTCAATGAGTTGATTTAATTTGGGGGGGGGGGGGGGGAGGCGTACTCATTTGCTGCTTGCCTTAGTCATTTGACCATTGATCACGCGTCCCTTTCGAGACAACGCCATACCGTAGTGCTGAGGAGGGAGCAGTGCCCGCTATGTGGCCCCGGCTCCGAGCTACTAAGGGGAGTGAGATGGAGAAGTAGGGAAAAAGGAAAATATAATATTTATTGTTGATGGGGTGGGCGCGTGTAAATGTGCTACTACAATAGTCGACCCACCGGACTGGTCGTCGAGTACCTGACTATTAAACAGCACCTTGCGGAAACTCACGAATCAGCAGACAAGTAGTTTTGCTCGATCGCATGTCATATCGCAATGACAAGCTTCTAGCAAGCCCAGAAAGGACAACAAGAACAACACCACCCGACCTACTACGAACTATATCACCCACCACAATCCGCCTGAATACTACACTACCTACACCACTGAGCACCAACGCGTAGCACCCGCCACCCGCCGCCCCATCCACCCGGCCAAAACGAAGCGACCGACGAAATAGTCTGCACCCCGTTGCATGTATGTGTGCGTGTGTGCGCTTGGAGGATTCCGTTTTACGCTCTCGCCGGTCGTGCACAGACTCACGCATGGACACACGCACGCACGCACGCACACACGTACACATGTACACACACGTACGCATGGGTATACACACGCACACACGCACGCGCATTCATACACACGCCCACACGGACACACGGACACACGGACACAGGAGAGGCGTTGGAGAACGGGGACGTGGCGAGGGTAGCACGAAACGAGGAATTTCTCCAGCTTCTCCGGGCCCAGTCTGCCGACAAAATAGATTTTACCACGGCACACCTGTTGAGCCATTGGGACGCCTTCACCGATGGCGACGAGGTATGATACGTACGACAACGCTACACATCCTAGTCCTTTTTTACTTTTTTCCCATCCCGTCTGATATGTGTGCACTCTGTGGTGGTATGCCCCGTATCCCATCAAAAGCCATCCCGGAGATACAAGCGACAAGAATGACTACACCAAGAAGAAGCGTGTGCTTTCCAGCACCGGCATCCCTGTGTCCTTTGTTCAGCCCCTTACGTATCACATTTTGTTTTCCTTTTTTTCGAAACTCAGACCCGGAGGGGGAGTCACTGAGCAGGCACTCCTCCCTTCTGCCCCCACTGCGCACGGTGCGTGGCCTTCATTTTTATCGCGGGAAGGAGTCGGCACTGGATCTCCTCGTCGACCAACGTCGAATACCGTCGACTTGAGTAAACGCACGCTCGTAGGCGCATTTCTTGCGTGTCGATATTTTGCCGGTGGAAATCAACCGTCGTTGTGGTTCCGAAGGGTTGCCACTAGACCACCGGGGACACCGGTGTACATCAGGCAGTTAGTAGATAGAATACATGCAGCTAGCAAAGGTGAGTTTCGCTCGAAATCGTCCATCCCACAACTATCTCTTTTTCTAAATACGTACAGGTACTGTCATACCTCGGGCGCACCCTTGTTTTTTTAGCTTTACTATGTGATTCCGCTGCTGTAGGTCAACGAGGTGTTTGTTCTGCTAGCAATCGAAAGTGCCTCTTCCTCCGGCTCGATGCGTAGAGGTACGACAGAGCACAACGCACAGAGCAGGAGATGCCATTTCCGGTAGACGACAGAAAAAAACTCGACATACAACACCAAAAACTCGACAACGTCGGCACAGATTCTTGCGAAACAAATGGAACAACAGTGCACACGGGAGCAGAGCTGTCATCGACATCCACACGCGGCGGCACCGCTAGCCACAACGTAAAACATCTGTTGAACCATGCAACAAAATCATGTAAACGAAAAACAAACGCGTGGGTTTCCGCTCCCCGCACGGCGTTTCGCGGCAAGCAACGCCTCGTGCAAGCTCCACCACGGACTCTTATCATCAAAAATATCACCACCAGCCGAAGTGGGACGAACGCCATCTGCATACGTGCAAGAAAACAGGGATGCGAGGGAAAACAGTAATCGGCGTTGCCCCCCCCCCCCTTCCCCGCCCGTCCGGTTGCTTCCCCGTTTGCTCGTACCCGTCCGGTTACTTCGATCGGTAAAAAACGTCTGTATCTCTAAAAAAACAGGAAAGCAAGAAAATCGTCATGTCGTTACTGCCCCCCCCCTCTCTTATACTTATATAATTCATATATGTGTATATTTATTTATTTATATAGGTAGTGTTGGCGTCGGTTGGCAACGACACTATAAAACATGCCGCTCATTACGTTAGCTAGACGATCAAGGTACATACCGTTTTGTTGTGGTGGTCGTCGCAACTGGCGGTCAAGTGCCTTTACTCAGCACAAGGCGTGCAAGGGGGCAAGTGTCGTATCACGCAGAGTTCATGGTAAGGCGCCCACGAGGCAGTCACATAGTAACCCCGTTGCTGCCTCTGGAAGTTGTATCTTCGAAAAACGAACCAATTGATTCCACGCTATCAACCATTTGCAACAAGCGGTTATCAGTGGGAAGAACACCTCATGGCACTTCGCGCTTGTTGCAAGCAATACCTGCCTGGTCGGTGAAAACCCGACATGCTCCGCCCCGGCATTATATGGACGCGAGGGTCTATGATCGTACGACTACGGTCATGCACGATATGAGTTCACCGCCCGGGCCCTCCCACGCTCATGACACTCCCCCTCATCGCTCGCACTCCTTGCGTCAATCGAAGCGGACGTTTTGTTTCCTCCCACCCTCAGGACATCGACCGGACGTGCCTGCAAGCGGACGGCATCCGCTTCGGCGTGTGGGTCAACGTCAGCCTTAAGGGTTTCCGAACCAAAAACGTGGATTTTGCCGCGGCGGGGATGAGCACGGACGTTCCTCGCCCCCTCTCCGGCGCTAGCGTGGCCGTCCGAAATATATTTGTGCCTTACCGGTTTGTCCACGACAACACCAACAATAGCAATAGCAGCAACAGCAATGGGACGGTAGGGAGGGATGGGGTGACAGCGGACGCCGATGGAGCCACCGGTTCGGCAGGACTTGCGCCGGATGGTGGGGGAGCGGCACAACTGGTGATTTTTTAGTTTTTTTTTTCATGAAACACCCGTCCGTTTCTTTGTTCACCCGGTTAAAAATCACCGCGACCCCCGGAACAACAGGCTCATCGAGACCCGCGGCGGAAGGCGGCAGCTCAAGAACCGGTTTTGCAGTGTACTCGAACACATGCTGTTGTTATTTGACCGAGGCTTAGCCCTCTTGGCACTTGAGAGGGGAAAGAAACTGACGATAAAAAAGTGACCATTGCAGCAACCGCTGTGGTCACTGCGTGGTTAGGAGATGTTATTCTGTAACATGGTGTCCGAGTTACAAGGCAGGAAGACGTACGGCACGGGCCTATGCAACATGTTTGTACCCGTCGTATGTCTGGGCTCTCGCACCGCTCGTAGACAGTTGATACCGTGAAAGCTACCAATGTTTTTTGTCGCGATCAAAGGGGTCTCGAATGGGGTTCACTTCAAAAATCGGGAAATGGACATTCCCTCGCCCCTGAAGTGAAAAGTGACCTGTTCCCCCCCCCCCCTCTGCCTGGCTCTCGGCACTCCTTCCTCTCCCGTTTTGTTCAAACCGCCTCGCCTGCATGTTGGCTGGCCTTCCAGGACGACAAGATGGTGTTGGGCGGCACGTTTATCCTCGACATACTCGCGCTGCCTCCGGCGATAAAGAAAATCAAGGTACGTGGACACAAAGCAACCGCCGCCATGGGGAGAGAGAGATAGCCTCGAAAACAATGGCGACTGCGACTTTATGAACGGTTCAGTCGATGACAGGAAAAACTTGCAGGACGGGGCGGAGATGATGACGAGCAGGCTGTGTTCCTTCAAAATCGGATTTAGGCCTTCGTAAGGTGTTTGATTATTATTATCATTATTATTATTATTGTCTCTGTGTGGTTGTGCTAGCTGGGTATCAGAGCCTCGAGGATGAGCGACCACTGCCGAAAAACACTATTTTTGTACCACATTGTCTGCGCGTCGTCTCAAGTGACTCTACCCCTAACTTTCTTACGTTCGACGTTACATCTCGTCGTCGCCATGAGGCTGCCTGTATAGTGCTGTGGAGGAAAGACGAAGCGGACCACTGGAAGACAACCACGTGGAAAAACAAACAGACGTGCTTCCGAACAAAAAAGTAGGGCACGCGCAACCGATACAGAATCTTGATACTACGGACGACGGCAGCATCCTCACGGCATGCTGCTAGGTACTGTGCCACACAACACCGAGCACAACACTCGAAGCCACGCCGACCTCGAAGCGGCCGCGCATCCACCTTGCCACGACCACAGTATGAAACGGGCGCAGTGTAACTAGACGCCCCTTGCCCGTGTACGAAGTATTGATGCGTTGCCATGTTAAACGAGCGGCGATTCCAAACCCCTTCCACTGTGATAGCAGGCGTCATCTTAAGGGGATTCATTCACAACTCGGACAGTTCATCTACAGATCATCCACAGATCCTGTACAAATCATCTACAGATCACCTGAAGATAGATCGTGATCTAGATAATCTAATTCCTTCGCCTGCCGTTGTGGGAGCTTCCGCAGGATCTGCCCAAGTAGTATAGACCCGACCCCAGGGAGCATGTGCTAGGGCCGTGCAGATTTGTACGGCTTCCCACTCGGCAGCGTGGGCTCGTACAGTAGCAGATCATACAAGATGGGAGATAGATAGACAGATAGATCTGATCTGCCTCGAAAGATCAAGATCATTCACTTGAAAATCGATGATGTATCCGAGGTGTGAACTAATTCAAGAAGTAACTCCTCTGCCGAAACCCTTACCAAGGGCTGGGTGTTCCGCGCAGAGACGGAGCTTTCGAAGACGGTGGCCCGACAGACTTACCCCCTGGATGGTGGGAACCCGGCACTGGCCCCCACCCTAAAAGTGCAGTTCGAGGTACCTCTGGGCGTCATCATCCCTTCGGCTCCCGATGTGAGGGGAGGTGTGCCAGGATTGGGGGGGAGTACTCGTTGCGGGGGGGGGGGGGGGGTGCATGGTGGGGGGTGTACTCGATATCATGCATGGCCGTAGTCGTATGACCGTAGACCCTCGCATCCAAACAATGCCGAGACGGAGCACGTCTGGTTTTCATCGACCAGGCAGACGTTGCTTGCACCGAGCACGAAGCGAAGCGTGAAGTGTTGGGCGAGTCTGATGAAGGGTGAGTCGTACATTGCTGAGAACCGCTTGTGAGGCGTACTTGCTAGTGGATGACAGCTTCAATGGATTAGAAAAAAAAAACCCGGGGTCAGACCTATGCCAATGGTACAGCGAAGTTGCAATAAAAAGTTTGAATTTCAAAGATCCCCGCCAAAAAAAATCAGAACACTCTTCCTATGGGCCACCTAAAAAAAAAGAAAAAGTTCCTAACTTTTGGAAAAGCCCGAAAAAAGCAAATCTGGGGCCGATGTTGGGCCAACATCGGCTTGACAAAAACTCAGGCCGATCTTTGGTTCGAAGCGGCGAGATTCCGAGTCCTCGACAGACATCGATCAACAAAACCAACGATTGTGTCATGAATTCTAAACGGAGTGCACTCGTTAGGGGCTCCGACCCACCCTAGGGTAACCGTCTTCACACCATGGCCGGTGTCATGTGGCGGGAGCTGACCAGGCGTGTGATAAAAACACATTTGGCCGCTGGTTTGCACAAAACAGAAGACAAAACTTCTCCATCCGTCTCGAATGGCAAAAAATAGTCTTTTTTTCAGGTTTGGGAGGATACCGTAGGACGCCGCCGGCAAGCTCTCGCCCCCTAGACCATGAATCCGCCTGATATCTTCGAGGCCGTCATCTAAACTCGTTGGGCTTGCCAGATACCGAGTGGGTTGGCCGTGGGCTGAGTCTAAGTCGAGATCGAGCGTCGATCGTCGCACGAGCTGGTTTCGATCACCGTGTTGACAATCTGCGACCAGAAAAACACAAATTGCGCCGCCTGCAGCCGTTGGGGGAAAAAAAAGAAAATATCACACATTTTTTTCTTTTTTTCCCACAGCGGCGGTACGAGAAAATTTTCGGCTGTTTTTTTAAAGCGATATATTTGAAAAAAAACTTTTGAACTTCGCGTTTCCATTGGCATAGGTCTTAGAGGGGAAGGGTTCATGTCTTAGGTTGGAAGACGAAGGATCTCAAGAGCCACATGACTGCAAACTACTTGGCGAGGGGTGGGGAAAAAGGATCAAATTGTTTCAAACAATTGGCGCCCGCGCACGCACGACTTACGATCGTCTCTTTAATCACATTGTTGCAGTTCAATTTTTTTCAGGCTCGTGTTCTGAGTCGAGGGCGTTTTCTTTCACAAATTACCTACGGCAGGGTGTTTTGCGGCCGGTTCCTCTTTGGTCGTGTGCTTGGAAGCCGTGTACAGTGCGCCGTAGCGTTAGTGGGACCGAGCGGAGCTTCCGTGTTCAGCCTTTCTTTCGTTGCGTTGTTTGATACGTGTACATATTTAAGGATGGGCCAAGTTGATATTATGTCTGAGAAATGAAGAGTCGTGTTGCCACCTACACCAGTTGTTTTACAAGAGTCATAACTCTCGAGATACTTTTTTCTGTGAGGTTGCTTCAGCGAGCAATGTCTAGAAAATAAGAGAGGCGAACAGGCGAGCTAACGATCGCATGGCCACCTTGCCGTAACAGGCGTGCTGTGAGTCGACACCCCCTGCGTCCAGCGTTTACTCCAGAGCGCGGTTGCTAGACCTTGGAGGTTAGCCTTCGCTTCGCGTTGCTGCACAGTACATGGCAGTTGCTAAGAAATCGAGTGCCTGATGTTTGGTGATTGGAAAGACAGGCTAACATTAGCAAGAACAAACAAATGTCGGGAGTGTTTTCACTAAATTTAGTGTAAGAACGAAACGCACCCTTACCGAAACAAGAAATCGGCCTATCCAGCCTGCGTATACCTGTTTCTTACTGCTGTAGGCACACATGCCCTGTACTTCTTTGTTTTCCCTCCCGTGTATTATCAGAGCCCTTTTTTCTCCTCCCTCCGTCTGTACAGCAGTCGTATCTCAGACCCGGAGTCCCATCGATAGCAGGCTCTTCCTCCCCCCCCCTCCTCCCACCACGGTACACACCTCGCACTTTTATCGCGCGCAGGCTTCAGCATGTTTCTTCCCTCGTAGACTCGCGCCGAATTGTGATTACCCCCGCTACCAACAGGCGCTCGCGGTATTTGGTGTAATTCGTTAAGCGAAAACGGTTTATCACGGCGCATGGCCAATATTCCTGTATTACTCGTAGTGACCGTAGCTTTTGGGCAGCGATGCATCATACCAGGTATGCCATTTTTTTTACAAGCACGTGCTTTTGATGTGGGTGGACGCCCCTGTGTTCAAGTGAGCCCCAGGAGCACCATCGCTAGACCTTCGGGCTAGACGTTTCGCCGCCGCGTTGCTGTGTATCACGGCGTATGGTCAAACACCACCATACGTCATTTTTCTTAAAAGCACGTGCTTGAGATGTGGGTGGACGCCCCTGTGTTCAAGTGAGCCCCAGGAGCACCACCGCTAAACCTTCGGGCTAGACGTTTCGCCGCCGCGTTGCTGTGTATCACGGCGTATGGTCAAATCTAACATGTGTTTTTTCAAGTCCTGTCCTTGTCTTATCACGGCGCATTGTCACAGCAAAACTTTTTTTTCTGTTCTCGTCTACGACACATACTGTAATAATAGGCGTCACAGCTAGAGACGATGGTGCCATGTTTTTTCGTGCGAGGTGCCTGGCCGCCCCGGTTCGGCCACCTCTGGCCAAATGACCTGATACGGAGTCCGTTCATAGAGGGACCTGGGGGGGTGCGTACGAGAACCTGGCACACGGCAGCAGTAGGAACGATGATGGGCTAGAGAAATATGCAGATATTGACCAAACATACTTGGTGAAACTGAAACCACAAAATTGGGTTCCCGCATGTATCAATAAAATGTTTTTGTGTGTTGCCCACGAGTACAGGCTGGTTCAAGCTGGATTCAATACGAGCAGGTCTTGACTAGCACCCCGTTATTGCGGGTGCGTATTATACACCATCCGCTCCAGAGCTAAGAACGCAACGCTTGCATTGCTAAAACAAAATGAGAGGACAGTCATTTTGACGCCGAAGCCGAACGAAAAAACGGAAACCTGACGATTTTTGTTCTTTGTTTTTTTCTGCGCACACAAAAAAAGGTGCGCTGCTGGGACGCCGACGCAGCCCGATGGACGTCCGAGAGTATCGAGGAGGCCGAGTGGCAGCCGAAAAAGAGGGTGGTGCGCGTCCATACAACGAGGTGCGGTAACGACGCCCGCTTTCACTCCCACAGAGAAAGGTTCCACTCTTACTGAAAGAAGGGTGCATTGGCCAATCGGATCCATCGGAAATACGGATTAAAGCTGCTGTAGGTCTGCTCGGGAAGCGCGGGAGGAGCACCCTCCCTTTCGTAGGCAGTCATCGCTAGAAGTTTCACGTGTGACAGAGAGCGAAGTCGTGCACAGCACCTAAAGGCGGAGGAGACCCAAGCTTTTCCTCAGTCCCCTTGACCCTCCCTATCGTTGTCGTCCTCCTGGCTCCTCCCAACCAGGAAAGTTCCTCGAAACCAACTATAGGTGCGCACCCTTAAAACACGCGTGATTGTGGAGGACAGGTTTTGGGAAGGGTTCGTAGAATGACCGTCGCACAAGTACCCATGGAAGATACACCAGAAGTGTACATCACATCTGAGAATCTTTCCGAGAACCGGGAGAACTCGGCTTAATAACCCGAGCCTCCTTGAAGTCGAGACGGGCCTTGTTTTCCCGTCCGAACTTTTACTCTCTCGATCTCTCTCTCTTCTCCACGCTGTTAACCAAACGTGGAGGGCTCTCCCCTTGCCCTAGATATAAGAAAGTAACAGTGCAGCCCTCGGTAGCGGGTGAAAGCTACCACATCACTTACTTGGGACCTTTGTGGCTCCACGAAAGTAGGGGCTCCATATTGGCGTCGACGGTGAGATTCGAACTCACGCGGGCAAAGCCCAACGGCTTAGCAATAGGGGCTCCATAAGATAGGATAACAGGTCCTTCCCGACGAAATTCAGAAAACTGAAGTTCTCAAGATGCGGAGAATGCCAAGGCCGAGCGATGCGTCTTCTACGGAAGCATCCCGACGAGATACTGTATGCCCTGAGCCACCATTCTCGTATGGTGTATGCGTACCCCCCCCCCCCCCCCCTCTCGTTTGGGATAAACCCAACTCGGAAGCCCATCACGGAGGGTTGTGCTATCTTCAGAGTGTTACACGGCATACCGTAAACGGCGTTGACTCCACAGAGGGGCGCAGGACGGGAAGGGGTTACCGATACACCGAACAACGCAGAGGTGTTTTCGGAAAATATCTGGTCGAGGGAGAGCCTTCCGAAGAGTCCAATGTTCCGTTTTAGCATCACCCTCACCGTTGTCGGGAACACGAGCGCTGAAAAAAAACGGTCGATCGCATCTATCACGAGGAACCATAGTTAAGAGGACCTACGGTATACACCAAAACCTATATATTTCCCTATTTTTACCAACAATATTTGGTCCTATTAACTATGGTCCCCCGTAGTAGAGCTCCCCGTGCGAACTCAACTCTCTGTACGGTAGCACAAGCGCAGCACCCTAAACACCACATGGTGTAATACTGCCGCATACGCTGCCAGTCACCCCCCTCGTTTTGGGAGAGACCCGACTCGAACAATTCATCACTGGGGTGTGTGTTATCCTCGTTTTGGGAGAGACCCGACTCGAACAATTCATCACTGGGGTGTGTGCTATCCTGTGTGATAAACGCGCTCCCCCCACTTCTTCCGCCATCCACCCTCCCTGCGCTCCCACCGGGCACCCGGCTCAGGGTCGGGTCGATAGCCATCGTGCAGGACCGCGTGCGTGACCTATCTTACCCTAGCTGGCGACTCACTCCGATATACGACCCCGACCCCATGATCGAAGGGGTCGACGGCATGGGCGACGGCGGCAGGCTTCTTGAGGACCTGGGTGAGTCTACTGATCGATCGGAGTCATCAGACGGTCGCCTCTGTTGTGTTCGCGCGTGCATGTATGTGTAACGGTGTACGTCGTGTCAGTTTTGTCCACACCTAGTACTGTTACGTGATTGCCGCCTATAGCTTCACATAAACGTGTTGAAGTAGGGATTATACTCTAAAACTAATACGTTTCTGGTGGGGGTCCTATTCGGAGGAGCAACCCAATATATCTGGACTATTACGGGGGACCATAGTCAATAGGACCTATGGTAAACATAAAAACGTACATATTTAACCGTTTTTACTAACAACATTTGGTCCTGATAACTATGGTCCCCCGTAATAGTATACGCGTTTTTTTTCACAATATTTGTTGATATCAACAGATAACAGCTATACCAGGCATAGCACGTGGTTAGGATTGTGTATGTGCATGTCGGCACTAGGGTTGCAATCGTTCTCAAAGTCGATTGTTCGATGATGTCCTCCTTAACCATATCAACATGTATCTAACTCTATTTCCAACTACTGAGGTTTTCCCCAATTGCCCCCCTGAACGGGAGTGTAGACTTAAAGGGGTTCAACCACCGAGGGGAGCCTCATAATAATTAGGTGCTACGTACGCCCATCTTAGCACGGGTCCGAAACATTGTGAGCATTACGATATCATTTTATTATGATATTGTCCTTTTATTATGACATTAGCATGTGAACATGACGTTGTGATATTCCTATGATACTATCATAATATAATATACTTTGATGTCATGTGATGTCATGATATGGTATGCTTTTTTAATGATTTACAACAATATCATAACATTTTATGATGACATGATAACCATGCCTCTTTATTTCCCCCCCCGTCGTCTGTGCCCCCCTCCGACCCCCCCCCCCCCCCGACGTCAGTACCAGAAGCGGAACTCGAAATCGAATCTCCGCGCTTCGTCGTTCGCGTCCGCATACGCGGAACAAAGTGTCATCTCATCGCCCCCGACATACCGGAGCTAAGACACCTCCTACAAGCGCCGGGGATGGGCGCGGGTTGCCTCATCATGGAGCTGGAACGTGCAGGCAAGTTTTGGTCGTCCAGTGACCGGGGGCAAACATCGGGCGAAGGCAGTGGAGAGGGTAGATGTCAATGGTACAATTTGAAACATGTCTGATGACGGTCAGGTCCGTCACAAAAAAACAGGGCTGTTCACGGGTCGGGTCGGGTCGGGTCGGGTCGGGTCGGGTAAGGGTGTAGTGGCTGTACATCTGCGAAGGTCGGGCTTCAGACGACGTTGGGAAAGAGCCGAGTGGGCACGTGTGTAACCCGACCCGATCCGACCCGATCCGTGATATTTCATATTGTTCTTGACACGACCCAGGTGGGGACATACCCCGTGAAGATCTCTGCGAAAAAACGAGCACCGGTCAAGGGCGTATCGCCGACGTAGTCCACATTAAAAACAAAATCTACGTATCTGGTAGTCGTTGTGGTTACAGCAAGCGGCCATCTCCCGTCAAGGACAGTCAAAGTTTCTTCTTGATGTCACAGGCTTCAACCCACCCACACATCTACTTCGATGTATACGGGTAGAGTATCGTGATATTATTAAAGACCGGGGTCGTATCCTATCATCACCAGCATCACCATCATCATCATCGTCATCGACTAACGCTGAAGGGGAAGCCACACCCAGCTGAGGCTTCACCCGGGGATAAGTCACCCGGCACCGTAATCCCTCGCCACGCAATATAAAAGCCCGAATCTACGTAGGCCAGCACCAACCCCCACAGTATAGCAAGAAAAACTAGTCATTTCGGTTACATCGCAAGCATCCGTCACGCACATGTTTTCGGAAGTCAGCATCCGTCACACCCGCAATTTTCCCGCTGGCCGAGCGAGTGAACGACCGGGTGGGGGGGGGGGGGGGTACTCATGTCATGCATGGCCGTTGCCTCATGACCGGAGTCCCTCGCATCCCTATAATGCCGGGACGGGGCACGTTGGTTGGTTTTCACCGACCAGGCAGACGTTGCTTGCACCAACCGTGAAGCGAAACGTCATGTAGGTGGCGGGCGAGCCTCAATGTGGGTGAACGGTATCCTATTATTACGGGGGACCATAGTTAATAGGACCAAATATTGTTAGTAAAAATGGTTAAATATATAGGTTTTTATGTACACCATAGGCCCTATTAACTACGGTCCCCCGTAATAGTACTAAGAACTGCTTGTAAGACGGACGTTCTTGCATATGGAATACAGCGCATCAAACGAATCCCCCCTCATCAAACGAATCCCCCCCTAGGGTGTCCTCGATAGGAGATATGTGCTCGATCTCATGCATGGCCGTAGTCGTATGACCATAGACCTTCGCATTCCTACAACGCCGGGACGGAGCACGTTCGGGTTGTTTTCACCGAGCAGGCAGACATTGCCTGCACCAAGCGCGAAGCGCCGTGAGGTGTCCAGCGAATCGCATGAAGGGTGAGCTGCATCCTACTCAGAACGCCGCCTGCGAGGCGGACTCGCACATGGATGACAGCTTCAATGAGTCAATTTAATTTCCGGTGTGGCCTCTTCCAGAGACAGCAATGGGAGTATTATGCGGCTGCCACTTGGGTGCCTTACCATCAACCCTACACTACCTGGTACGTGATACGATCATTCCCCTTGGGCGCAGCAAGGGTTCTCCAACCCGAAAACCAGCTGTGACCGACCGCCAAAAAAACAAACAAAAAAAACGGTAACCCTAAGTACAGTAGCGAGCGGCATGTTTTATAGTGTCGTTGCCAGCCGACGCCAACCCAACCTACATGTATGACAGGGGGAGAGGGCGGGGGTAAACGAAGCCGCACGCGTTTTTGCGTTCGAAACGACTTTGTTCGAAGCGATGGTTGATGTCCATTGCTTGTGTCATAGACTGCGTTCAACCTTTCTGGGACTGCAGTCCCGTTTTGGGTCCAAACCACGCTAATCCTAAGTAATTAGTCCCCAAAACGGGACCGCGGTCCTAAAAGGAGCTCACTCCCTTCACAGGACCGAACATCTACTGTAAAACAAGAAACAGGAAAGTTGTTCCAGGCCGGGTTTCTTGTCTGAGAAAGGGTGCCATTTAAAGACACCAAACTTCGAGCAGAATAGACTCCCGAATTTTCCCCTTTTCCTGTAAACTCTCGGCCTTGCCTTTTCTTAGACATCATCCTGCCTTTCTCATTCGCCTATTTTCTCAATAGGTGGCCCTGTACAGATAAAACTGCCCACACCTGTTCGCGAGAAGACGACCTGAAATTTGCGGAGGTCATTGTTGCAATAGTAAAAAAAAAATCAAGTACCTGGTAGGCGTTTATGGGGAGGGCTGGTGGGAGTCAGAGATCCCCAGCGCGGTGTCGCGGTTAACTTTTTGTCTCCGAGAGGGCCGAAACCAACGCCTCCGTGCTCTAGGCAACCCCCCCGAGATCGAGCCGTAGAGACTGAGCAGAGCGGATGCAAGGTCGCGTACATTGGCCACGGTGTCACGAAGATATAAATGTCTGTTTCGCGTTGCGGTGGACGAAAGTGTTGCTTCTCGTGGAACGGACCTGCTCACGTGTACGGCATGCGAAGGACAACGACCCCCCCTCCCCCCCACCCGGACCACCACCACCACCACCACCACCACCCCCGTTTATCGCCAGACGGCTTACCGTATGGGCCGGCCAACAAGCAGCATCTATTGGTAGTGAGAGCAAGCCTTAGAACCTTGTTGTGGCAACCATCCTTCATCAAGCTACGGGGTTTTCGTAGCGCGCTCGTCGCTGAGCACGATTTCTCGAAATCCAACATTCTTAGCGTCCCCCCAAAACGTGATTCCCGTGCTCTTATTCGGTTATTTCTTATTCATCTACCTGGTGTTTCTTATCCGTGGGCCTATATGCTCTACTACTGTAATGCTGTGCCGCAGGTATTTGCCTTTCCCCGCGCGACGAGGATGCGGCAAGGGCGGTAGTTTTCGGCAGCAGCGGGGCGGGGGCGGGGGACGACCTAGAAGGCGGCGAGGAAAAGGGCCAGAAGAAGAAGGCGCGGCAAGGCGTGGTGCTGAAGGAGAGGTGAGGATGGCGTCGTCTTCCTGAGGGATGGTGATTTCGTGCATAGGGCTTTTGACTCGGCTGGCCGCGATAAGCCGCCGTCTACTGCTGTACGAATAGGTTATTTCGGGAGCCCATAGTATTTAGAGTCCACGGTGGAGCCGAACATCTTGTATCTCCCTACGTTTCCGCATCATGTTTGGTTCTGGTTACTACGAACGGGGGACCATAGTAAATAGGACCTACGGTACACACAAAAACATACATGTTTCGCTATTTTTACTAACAATAATATTTGGTCCTATTTAATACGGTCCCCCGTTTTATGTACGTTCCCCCGCAATAGTTTGGCTAGGTGTGTCAGCTAGCTGCGTGCGGTTATATCGAGGGGGGTGGGCGGGGGGGGGGCGGGGTCGGAGTGTTTGCATCTGGCTTGTTGCATTTATGGCTCGATACGTGTTTGGTACTAATGGTCACCGTAGTCAGTTCATTATTATTGGGCTTGCCATCCGACAATGGGCAGCATGAGCTTTTATGTTGATCAATCAAAACATTCCTGAAAGAAGAAATC
The DNA here is from genome assembly GCA_031213475.1 of Nereocystis luetkeana. NCBI lineage: Eukaryota > Phaeophyceae > Laminariales > Laminariaceae > Nereocystis > Nereocystis luetkeana. Next base: position 443,597 of record JARUPZ010000007.1, read on the forward strand.
TCCGTATACGAAGGAAACCTATACACTGAGTCTATCTACCTTCTGTGTCTAATTATTTTACGTTTTATCTACGATACTCTATGATTGACTCGCCCCACCACCCAAGCCAAGTATTTCGTTCTTAACACGTACCAGTAGGATTCACGAGGTCGGGGGAAAAAAAATGAAAAACGATTTTAGGTTGGCACTGTCCTGCGTACATTCTATAAAAGTATGACATACGTCAGCAGTGAATTCGACCGATTCAATAGTTGATACCCAACTTTGCAAGCCGCATTTGGAATTCTTCAGAATGTTTGAGAAGCCTCAATCAACCATGTGCGTGGCTCTGCTGTTCCCTAGGTGTTTCGAAGTACCTGGTACCGTCGTACTGCTGTACACATATATCTATATATATATATATATGCCGTCTTATAGCCGGTCTCTTCGGGCCAAAGCAGCTGAGATCAACGGCAGTCCTGTTGAATCTGTTCCCGAAAAGTCCCTCCGCTCGCGAATAGTACAAAGCTCTCGCGAATCAGGGTTGACAATCTTGCGAAAGGCCACCGAAACGCCCCCACGGCGACCGACCAGAGCAAACGAATTTATAGTTTTGTTTATATATTATATATGATGTGTGTAACTCTATTTTCAAGTGATGTTTCAAAACAACGGGAGTGCGGCTGCCAAGGGGTTAATAGTTGCGCTTTTGTGTGCGCTCTTCCTGGTGATGGGGCAAGAGGGGGAGGGAGAGAGGGGGGGGGGGGGGGGGAGAGAGTGCCTCTGTTAGCGGTCACAGCAGTATACGAGCACGTACCATATACATTTTTGCCGCGTTGGTCTCCCTCTCGTGGTCTCGTGTGTAGCTGACTGGGTCATGGCCAGCCCAGCCCGGGTGCCCATCCGAGACCTCGTGACACACAGCGCACCTAAGAGGAGGGGCTTGGCTCGTGCCGAGCGTCTCAGTGAGGGCTTTCGATTTTTTCGCGACGTGCGGTATGGGCGTCGACCGTGTGGAGCCGTTTTGAGAACACGTGCGCGTGGTCTTGTAGACACTGGAAGGGGGTGGGGGCGGACGGGCGGACGGACGGACGGGCGGACGGACGGGCGGCCAGCTCTCATTTCCCCTGACAGAATAAGCCCAGGGGATTTCATACCATGCACTGTAGCGCCACTGGCTGCCGCATCGTGAGACCAAAGTGCAGAGGGTATGCTCCTACGGTCCATTACATATTGCACTACAGGTATCTCCTTTTTTTCGTCGTCGATCTGCGCATCCAGAGAGTTAGTCCCCTTCTGTAGATGTTTCAGCCCAAGTAAGACACTGGGGAAGATGCGAATAGCTGCAGTTGGTGGATCCGATGGCTGGTCGGCCGGGACTACAAGCTACGCTGACAATAGAGGAGGCGGCCGGGAAAGAGAGGACGCAGTGCGAACGCGCAAGCGCTACGATGATGACGGTCACGGAAAGCAAGTTTGGTTGAGAGTATTGATGCTGCTTGCTGTTGGTATTGTGGCGGCGAGAGCGCCCACCCGGCACACAAACAGACGTTGATTTGGCAAAGAGAAAGGCAAGGGGCGAAAATACTCGCAGCTTTGCGTCGCTCGAAGCCGCACGGATACGGAGCTCCGCGACGTTTTCAGTCTGTGTAGAGGCGCAGGGCGCAGGGTGTTTTCACTTTTTTTCTGCTCAACTTGACTAGACCATGGAAGCTTCGTGGTGCACCTCTCGGCAAATCTGACGCATTCCCGGCCTCGATTTCCCTGCATCCTCGGTCATTACGGGCATGCGCAGAGCAGCAGGTAGGCATCAGCCCGCCACGACAAAGGCCCCTTGTGTTGTATAGATACGACGTTGATAGGTTCTCTTGCCGTCGGTTGGAAAACGACGCTGTAAAACACGCCAATCGCTGCGTGCTCTAGACTATCACCTATTGTTGTTTAACAGTCGCTATCGCTGGTGATCGAGTTGGATCAAAATGCGAGGGGTGGATAACCCTAGCTCCGCAAAAAGAGGATGATGGTGTCGCGTAGTGTGTATCAGGTACATGGTAAGGCACCCCCGAGGCAGTTCAAAAGTCTGCCCACTCCTGTGTGTCGAAGTGGCCACACCAGACAATAGATGAAACCATCCGACGCTGTCATTCATATGCAAGAAAGTGCGCACAAGGTGCCGAGTCCGCCTCACAAGCGGTTCTCACTATAATAGGCTGCAACTTACCCTTCATGCGACTCGTGGGACACTTCACGGCGCTTCACGTTGGGCGCAAGAAATGTTTGCCTGGTCGGTGAAGACCCGGCGTGCTCCATCCCGGCACCGAAGGAATGCGAGGGTCTAAGGTCGTGCGACTACGGCCATGCATGACATGACTACCCCTCCTCCCCCTCCGGCGTTGAACACTTGCGCAACTGCAAGAGCTTCAACAACCCCTTCCCCCCCTCCCCCGTTGATGATCCGTCTCGAAAGGAATGCATGATCAAAGGTCCAATAACCAAAGCAAGCAACAAATGGGTACCCCCCCCCGCCCCCACCCCCACCCCCCCCACCCCCCCACCCCCCCCCCCCCCCCCCTCGCAGCAATGTCTACCTGGTCGGCGCCAGTCCGACGTGCTCCGTCCCAGCTTTGTAGGGTTGCGAGGGTCTATGGTCCTACAACTACGGCCATGCATGGCATGAGTGCCCCCCCTCTGTTAAACCCTTGCGCAAACCGCAAACGCTTATTTAAACTCCTCCCCTGCCGTTGAATCCTTGCACCCCCGCCCCCACCCCCACCCCCCGCTCTTGTTGTCTGTACTGCGAAGGGCTCTGGAGGAAACCCTCTGTAGAGAGGTGGCGAGCGCGGCTGCGGCATTCGAGGTTAAGAGCTCGAGGTGGAACGGCAGTATGGGTAGCGGCCGAGCAGTCTTAGAGGTGCGAGATTCTAATACTCCCCCTTGATGACACCGTTCGACGGACTCGTTTCGGCAGCTATATATATATATATATATACAAGGGCTCCGCATGGGTGCCTGCCGGCACCCATGCTCCGGATAGAAAAATATACCTCAGTGCCTAAACTCGTGTGATTATGTTGAAGCAAGTTGACACAAGTACATCTTTCGATCTGGTTGCGAACGGGATCAGGGCAATGCCAAGTGGTGCAGGGAAAAGGCAATGCCGAGTGTCAGTTCTCAGGTCCTGTGTCTGTCTCACTCGAATTATAGACCAACTTTTATAGCCTTTTTTTGGGACGTTATTATTATTTGCTGTCTATTTCAGCCATCTACTCTGAAGCCCGAAAATCAGAACCGTCTATAATTATGGTCCAGGAAATGACCGATGATTTGGAGCCCAGTTGCTGCTGGCAGGGGCAGAAATCAAGTCAGTTCTGAGAGGTCTCTCTTATACTCTCAGAACTGAGATTACTTTGATGATGTTGTTCACGATAGTCGTATTGCTGCCCTTTTTCTGCCCAGTTGCCAAGTACCCAATACTCACGCCGATATCACACCCCTATCTATGGCGAGCTGTACCTACTTCCAACGACGCTTGTGCAGAAGAGAGGGTCTCTCCCGCACATGAAAGCGATAACAGTAGCAGCACAAGACGCAAAAAGGCAGCAACCGCAGCAGCAGCAGCAGGAGTAGTAGCAGGCATCGCTGCTGCTGCGGTCGGTTGCTGCAGCTGCTGCTGTGCAGACCCAGCTGCAAGACCAGCAGCAGCACAACAGCAGCAGCTGTACGTACGTCATCGCAGAAGACAACAACTTGCAGTATACACCCAAATTACTGGGAGAACAGGACGCGTACTGTATGCGCATTATCGCACTCAATCCTGAGAACAAGCAGTGATTGAGATACTGCGGGTATGAGCAGTATCATACACCTGATAACTGATACCTGGTACCTGGTACCTGATATCGATCGGCAATACAGAACAACCGCAAATTACGACATGGGCAGTATTCTCATACCACGAATACCGAAATATTCATGTTGGATATAGTATTACGTGTAGCACACGCAGCAGTATACGTACAGCAGCACAAAACTCCGTCATACAGCGAGTACTTGCAGTCTGAGCAAGCAGTTTCCAACCCTTGATTACCTCCACTAGTGCTCGCCGAAACAGCTGGGCGCGTTTTTCAACAGGGAATCGTACCCAGCCGAACATCATACCTGGTATATATCTAATTCCTGGGACGAAGGACCGTATCTTTTAAGCGGGTCCGTATCTCCCATTTACTAGTAAATGAAGACCTCGCATCTGGACTGGATATTATTATTTTCTCACAGTGAAAAACGTCTGCTGTGTACGATATCCTCCGATGCGATTGGTCGGTTTTTCTTGCCGAACTCACAGCACCCGGCCGACTTGCCAACAACCTTCATTCAATTCGACCGGCGAAAACAAAGCTTTGTACATACATATTCGAAGTAGAACACCTCTGAACTACTGTATACTGCTGAGACAAATCGGAAAAATGGGAACGAAGCTTGCTGCTGTAGTTGTTAGTAATGGTATTCCAACTCGCCTCACTCTGCAGTAGTAGTGGAAAAAGTCCGAGCATGTACGGCCACCTGTACGATAACTTCCGATGTGATTGTTTGTTTTTTCTTATCGAACTACTAATAACTACACTCGGCCGAATGCATACTCCCCACAACCTTCATTCCATTCTACCGGCGATAACAGAAGACGTGCCAAGTTATCAAAATTTTACTGAAAACATAAACAACAAAGCAAAATCACCGGGATACATATACCAATAATATGCAACGATCTGGTGTTGTACCAAGAACGGTGCGATACCGCGAGAAGGCGCGTGCAGTCGTCCGTCGAAGAGAGAGGGGCAATGGAAGGCAGCCAGCGAGTAAGGCAAGACCGAGGTGGTCGATCAGGCCGATGGTGGCCCGCAAAGCAAGGGAGTCGGGAGAAAGCGGTAGCATCAGCAAGGCCGAGAGATCGAACCTCGGAGAAAAAATAAGATAAGATCAAGTCTGTCACGTATGCAGCAGTATACCAGGTATCAGGTAAATAATAGGTAAGCTTTTATAGATATCGCACCCAAGAATACATTGAGACTGTCAATACGTATCGAGGTCGAAAAAGCAAGCACGAAGGCAGGGAGGCGCAGGCGTCCGGAGTCCCAGACAAAGTTCAAGACTAAATCGATAGCGAAGGCTTCGCGCAAACTGAAAATAGAGCTCCGTGTCTCCTCAACGCAGCCAAAATATTCTTCGAGTTCGTGGTCGAAAACGGGGCTGTCAGTTTGAACCAATAAAAAATCCTCCGCAAAAATTATGAACCCTTCAATCGTTGGCATCCTGAGTACACGAGCAACCCGTGTACCTTTTAGAACAATAATACGTGGTTTTAATAGTAGGGGAAAAAGAGAAGATGTGCTGAGTTTTGAAAAAAAATCGTACTAAAGAAAAAACAACAAAGCAAAATCACCAGGATATGCTACGATCTGGTGGTACCAAGAACTGCGCGATACGCCGAGAAGGCGCGTGTAGTCGTCCGGCGAAGAGACAGGGGCAAGGGAAGGGAGCTACCGAGAAAGGCAGGACCGAGGGGTTCGAACAGGCCGATGGCGGCGGCCCGCAAAGCATGGCAGTCGGTAGAAAGCGGTAGCATCAGCAAGACCGAGAGATCGAACCTCGGAGAGTAAAAAGCTACTACTACTGTAAGATGGGAAGCCTGTCACGAGAAGCTCTTCGCGGAGCAACAACACCTAAACAAATTTCCAGGATCACAGAAAATAGAACGTCCGTGTCTCCTTTTTCCAGCAAATATCCCTCAAGTTCCGGGTCGCCGGGCTCGTCGGTGGCGCGAGACTCCGACACGCGCGCACGGGAGAACACCCGTCGGAGGCCGGCTCGCGCGACCCTCGAGGAAAGCAGTCGAAAAAGCAAGCACAAAGGCAGGGGAGCGAAGGCTTCCGGACTCCCAGACAAAGTTGAAGATAAAATCAGAATTTTAAGGTTCGCTCACAGCGGCCGAGTTTGATTGTATATATATATATATATATATATATATATATATATATATATATATATGTGTGTGGTCTTCCCTTGCATGCCGTCGGCGTTCGTCAGTGCTAGCTGAGAATAAGACGTCGTGAATTAAGGAGGGCCTCTGCTCCTCTCTCGAGGAGGCTATCCGGTTTTAGACCCGTTTCGGCAGTAGTTGTTGTTGTTGTTGTTGTTCATATTATCACGTTAACTCGTCGCCACAACACAACGAAGTCCGTGGTCGCAGGACAGGCTCGAATGACTCTGGAGTGGAAGAATTCCTCGGTAGTTGTATACCTGGTATTTGCCTGGCCCTCACATGCCGTCTGCGTTAGTCAGTAGCCGAGAAGACGGCCGTGAACGAAGCGGCGATCTCTACCGCGAGGCGACAACACATGCCCATGATAATAATACTAACTGTTGCCATGGTGTTTACCCTCCGACGACGGTGCAGAGTGAGCTTCGAGTTTAACAATTTTGAAACAGTACCAGAGGGGAAAAAAAAAACATACCTGGTAGGAAACGCAAAAAATTAAACCTGTATACCAGGTATACGAGTATATGCACGACATCTAACTCCCTTCTGTAGCATGATACCGGTGCCGCTGTTATGAATCAGTGACATTCGCCATTCTTCGCCAACAGCGGCCGCTGTGAGAGTCAGTAGCCTCCTTGAGCAATTTTGAGGCGGTTGTGTATGTCAATATTTCCTCACCTCGGAGAGATCATGTACAGATAGATCACGATCTAAAGGATCTAGTTCCTCGCCTTGCGTTGTGAGAGGCTCTGCAGGGTCTGTCTATCGTACAGATCTAACCCAGGAAACTTGTGGTAGATCATGCGAAGTATGTGTGTGCCATCCGGCAACATGAGCTAGATCATACATACAATATCGGGAATAGATAGATCTTCCTCGAATGATGTAGATCATGGACTGTGGGAATGATCTGTAGATGATCTGTACACGATCTGTCCCTCCGAGGCGTGAAAAATTTAAACGAGACGCTCGCTGAGCGAAGAAGGATCGATTGCATTGCGCTCCCACAGACTGACCTGTGACGATGGTGTTGTTGCGTAAAAGCCGCTCACTGGGGCACGGGAGGTTGCTTGCACGCTTCCACTGGCTGACCTGTGACCGATGCAGGCTTTCGACTCGCCCGTGCCCGGTGTGTGGGACTGCGGTGTTGTTCGATTCGCCGAGTCTTGTTTGACGGGCGGTGGGTTGTTCGATTGACCGTGTACGGTGTCAACTACGGTGGTGGTGTTCGTTAGTAGCCATGCCCGGTGTGACGCCGGTGTTGCTCGACAATAGCCGTGCTCGGTGTGTCTGACGACGGTGTTGCTCGATTATTAACAGCCGTGTCCGGTGTCGTGCGCGTGACGACAATGTTGCTCGATCAGCTGTGTCAGTAGCAGAGTGTTCAAAAGGATCGAAACACGCGGAACCAACATTCAAGCACACGGAACGGAACCAACATTCAAACAGACGGAACGGAACCAACATTTAAACGCATGGAACCGATATTCAACGTGCTGCGACATGGGAAGCCCCGACGTTTTATTACCTTCCTCGCCTTAGGAGCTCCATACTATTAGTGAGTCACTGGTACTACTAGTAAGTCACCCAAAACTGGTATAAATCTGCAGGCTTAGCCCCAATAAAAAAACAATCCCATGATGGCCCACCTATATGTGTTGTAATCAGGACCACCTGCCGTATATGATAGGTAAATGCAGGGTCCGTCATGGGTTTTGATAGCTCCGGTCGGAAATAGAAGGATCGTTTATATATTAATTTGAATGCAAAACATGGTATATTTCTGCCCAGAGCGGTTGGTAGTTCCTCAGCGGGGGAGCTCCGTCAGTCTGACGTGTACTGGCGACCTAAAAGCGATCTCTGTAAGGAAAAGCAGCAGGGCGGGACACAGACTATCTATCCGTTTGCCTGGTTTGGCCTTTCGAGTTGAGCAGGTCCTCGTTGCAAGTCACGCGTGTTGGTAGTAGCTGAGAGGTCTAGGAGAAGAGCAGCTTTACTCCGTTCAGAGCACGACGAAAGGCCGAAGTGCCGAAGGCTTTTTGGGAACCCCTGGCAGGCATTTCCAAAGCATACCTCCATCGTAGTAAGTGCCCCACTGTAAAGGTAAACCCTGCTTGCTGTGCCCCCCCCCCCCCCCCCGCTCAGGAGTACATCTCTCGTATCGAGTACACCCCCCCCGCCCTCCCATTTCACTTTTGTGGTCGTCCTACATAGGCTGGACCCCCCTGTCTGCAGTAAGTGGGGCTGTGTTTGCTTCCACAGCGCCCGAGTTCCAGTTGAGGGCGCGGCTGCGATGGGCGACTTGACTCCGACCAACGATAACTCGTTTTTATTTTCGAGTTTTCACACCTACTGTGGGACAGGTCATGACCTATCTGATATATCTGTCTATGTAGACCATCTACAGTAGTTCCTCGCGTGCGGTTGGCAGAGCTTGTGCGGGATCTGTACAGTACAGTTACAACCAACCCAAGAACCATGTCCTACAGATCATGCAGACTATACGGCTCCTACCCGGCAACATGAGCTAGATCATACAGATCATACAGATCGTACAGATCATACAGATCATACAGATCAGGAATATATATTCCTTCCTTGAATATGTAGATGATGAACTGGCAATGATCTCTAGATGGTTTGTCCGACGTGTGAACTACAGTAGTATTACGGAGGGCCATAGCAATCAGGACCCATCGTGTACCCAAAATCCTAAATGTTACAGTTTTTTACGCAGCGTATTTGGTCCTGATTACTATATTCCCCCGGAATAATATTGTCAATACTGGTAGTACATTTAGTGCAGCAGTATATATACGTCACGTCCTTGCTTAAGCGGTCATGTAAGAGTTACCTCTTGTTACTACTGTATATCTATGTAAGGCGGTGAGCTGGCCGACTAAGTAGAAGTTGCCGACTATTAGTAGTTGTCAGATGGCTGTCGATAGGTAATACAGCTACTAAATAACTTGTCAGGGGTTGCTGTCTTTGTATCTGACGCGGACGCGTTTCGGCTCGACCTATATATATATATAGAATATATTTAGTGTTTGTATTATGATAAGAGCTAGTGAGTTAGTCGGCTCACCCTTCGCCATCCGACTAATAACTACCCGGCAACCTCTAGTCAGACAATGCAAAAAAATTGCCCCGACTCTAATTACTAGTTATTTTGTCTCCAAAAAATGCTCAGCAACTAAAGGGGTCGACACGTTAATATGCCCCAAAACCATTCCACGCCCCGCACAGCTCATGAGCTTGCGGTATTTCATATGTCGTGTATGGCTCATGCCTTCTAAACATGAGCAGAAGAGCTACCTCCTACACTTCAAGCACCGGGAAAACGTGTTATGTAGATGAGCTACCTGGTACCTTCAAGCACCGGGAAAACGTGTTACGTAGATGAGCTACCTGGTACCTTCAAATAGAGGTCAAGCCCGGGAAAACATACGTTAAATGCAGCCCGTGTCGCTCATGTAGCTCACGGGTGAGTTACCCCCGAGAAGAGCCACACCAAGCTCAGCAGTGGCTCGAGCTGCTGTACGGTGAGATGACTTTCTACGTTGTGTTACCCGCCTCACAGATTCGCGAGACGGGAGCGTTTGCGGGAGGAGGAGGGGACCTAATCGATTTCAAGACCGCCCTCGTGGAGCTAGACGAGGTGAGAGTGGGTGAAAGGCTGAACTGCCCCCAGTCACCCAGTCAAACAAGAAAAGCCAACCACTAATACGGCTACGTATTGTTGTAGGATGAAAAGTAAATCAGGTACCTGGTACCAGGTATGTGCCAAGTAAGTGTACGCTGGGTAGCCTACACGTATTCAGCTTTCAGTACAAGTAGTCGCTTTCTCGCAGAAGTAGCGGCAGTGGGCGGCAGATCTGCTGTGTCCAGGGTAGCCTACGGATTCTGGATTCTGGACATCAACAAGTAAGTACACAAGGATGCTATGCGGGAAAAAACACAGCAGCGCAGCAGTCTATTAATTGTAAATACCTGGGCCCGCGCGTCTTGTCTGGTTTCCTGCGTTTTGCTTTGTTTTCTTTTTTCTCCTTCCGGATAGCCGCTTACCGGTGATTCCTGAGTGAGGCGTCGAAGCCTCACTACGAGGTGTGGGTTTGATCGATCACCTCCTTTTTGTGTTGAATAGCCGCATCTTCGATCTCTCTCCCCGACTTTGGGATGATATGGTCATCATCTTTTATCGTCGTGTGATCAGCATCTACGACCATTCAGGGTGGGCTAATGTGATGGAGTAGCATATCCATCGTATAGGAACGTATACATTACCCGTTTGCGAATCTTATACAGTTTCGCGTAGCGTTTTGGGAACATAGCCGAATGCGAATCTTGTATGGCTACACGTATGTAGCGCTTTGGGAATCTTCTATACGGAAATACCCGTATCTGCATACCAGGCTAGTTTTGGTTGACATCTGGGCTGAGTTGTGTTCCTGGCGAAGCCCGCAGCCGCTCACTCGAGGTTTCTCCCTTTCTCTCAACTCACTTGAGGCGCAACAATAAGAAGTTTGTGAACTGCAAGCAGCGTGCTCTACCGAGCACCGACATCCCTGTGCCCCTTACCAGCTTATATCTCTGCACCCCTGTTCACAGACAGTAGGACAGTCTCGTGATTGAATCGGAACGTGCTGGAATAATGTGGCGGGATTGAAATAATAATACTCTCCACTCTCCACGCTCCCACGCTAAAAAACTTCTCCAGCTCTGTGTTTAGGTATCTTCGCTCCTCACTGCTCCGCGCAACACCACCTACTACTATTACCGGGGACCATAGTAAATAGGACCTACGGCACACAAACCTATATATTTACCTGTTTTTACTAACAATAGTTGGTCCTATTTACTATAGTGTCCCGTAATACTACTGTAGACTCCAACCATACCTGGTACGTAGCAATACCAACAAGTAAGTGTATTGATTTCAGTCATTATTCATGAACACCTTACTCTTCCTACTACCCAAGAACATCATCAGTACAAGCCTGAGTTCCCCCAGCTCCAGTCCAGCGATACCGTAAGCCTCTGCTACCGGACCACTTCGGGAGCAACGCGCAGCAGTAATCCCTACTGCAGTATCATGAGCAATTTGACCAGCAAACGTGAAAGACGCCGGTTCAGCGGCACCACCTTGCCTATCGGGGCTCACTTTTGGTACAAGGGTCAAGGTCACCTTTCGTGGCTCGGAAAAAAAATCCGCCCGCACTTCAACTCCTGGACGGTACGTCGTTCGCTTCTTGGACGACCCCGGACCGATCAAGCTCGCGCCGTCTTCTGCTCGGTATGCTACGGCTGATCGAGCCGTTCGCGGCTCGTGGTGTCTGCAAGTACACCAAGGAAGCTCCCTCATGCGTGGTGTTGGGCGTAACGTTGACTAGTCCCGCGGAGCCGAAATAGCTGGCTCTGCCGACTTGAATACGTCCCCGTAACCAATTTTATTTTCGCATGCGCGTCTTCTGTAGTCGCCGGGGCTGGATTTTTGATATCGTGTCACTCTGTTTGTGTGGTTCCTTTGTTTTGTTTGACTTTTCACGAACTCTCCAGTCGGTCCCCTGCTTTCACGGCACAGCCGGCTGCTGAGTCCTTGCGCCGATACGGCTAGCGGTTGGATTAACTTCTGCCTCCTTGCCATTCGGTCATGCGTCTACTGCGTTCCGTATCTATCTGCAATTGTTTTCGCCCCCTCTTCGAGGGCGGCGGAAATTTGGTTCGCGCTTTGATTCCTTCAGTCGTGCCAGTTTTCCTTGTTGTTTTCTTGTATCCCTCGGCCCCTTTTTGGTTTTCCCGAGGCCATGTTCGTGAGCCTTTTATGCGCATCGTACAGGTTGCCCTAGGTTTAGGTCTCCCGCCATTTGTCGTTCATGCGTTCCCCCTCCGCCTTCTTAATATCCCCAAGCGGGCCGAGGTGATAGATTTCGTTCTTTCGAGACCGTTTGCATTCCGCCCTCTCCCCCGCGCGATGTTGCAGAATGTTATCAGGTCTAGATTGGGTAGTAGGGGATTTGTTAACCCTTTACGGATAACCCAACGGACTCAGACCGTAACCGTAGGCCGTAACAGTGTCTGCTCATTGTTATTTTGTGTTCTAGCGCGCTTAGCGTAGGCGAAATATCGCGCGCGTCCTGTCTGCCCTCTTTCATGGGATCGGGTCTTGACCGTCTTGGGTTCTCCCATTGCGCGATTTCCTGTTTTCCGACGCTGCTCTCGCTATTCGAGTGAGCCCCTTCGCGCCAGCACTTGTTCCTGTTGCGTTACCCCCCCCCCCCCCCCCCCCCGTTCGTTTTAATTCTCGAAGAACCCCGTGCCCTCGCAGTCGGTAGTGTAACGGTTCATTTCTTGTTCTTTGTGTTTGTTTCTCGCTCTCAGGCTAGCTTGTGTCGCTCCTGGCACCGCTTCCTCGACTTGAAGTCCTCGATTTACCTTCCGGGTAGTTCCAGCTCGTTTTTCCTGCTTTCGCGTATCCGTGCTCTCGGAGTTGTTGTTGCCTGATTCACATTGTCCACGTGTAATCGGCTACAGCCTTGCAAGTATGAGGTGTGGGAGTGGGTATAATGAAGCGCCGCATCTTCGATCCATTCTCCGATTTTTCCGGATTGTTTTTATTCATGCCTGAGTTTTCCATGGATCTGCATATACGACCCTTCAGGGTGGGCTAGTGTTATGGTATCCCCTTTCCCCTGTTGCGGCGTTATGGTTTGTAGCAATCGTCCCCTCATCATATCTAACAGGCGTTATCGCCTGCTTTTCTGATGAGCGCCGCGCCCCTTCGTTCAGAAGAATCTGGCGAGGCAATCAGCACCAAATACGAGAAAAGCTTAGAACTTCTAACATGGTCGAGCACCTTGTGTGAGTGACCAGAGCAGAGCCAAAGGCATCACCTGCTAGCAGCAGTCGATCGCTAGGTCCATACTGCCGTACACTTAAGATATGGATGCGCGAGTTACTCTGGATGTATGTGTGAGTCGTTTATCGATAATAGTAGTAGTGTATACCTGGCACGTTGCTGCGCTCGTGTCATGCGGCTTACTAGTAACTGTACTAGTACTACATCAGTAGTATAATGATCGCTTGTTTGCTTATTGGTGAACTCTAAGGGTCCTTGCAGAAGTTACTGCCGTAGTCCGGGGTACTTGATGAAAAAAACAGCAACCCGGGCTTGCTTCGTGTGCCAGGCACTTCATACTCGGTCCGCTCTATGGAGGGAGGCTCTATGGAGGGACCGCTAATACTAAAAAAAATATCCATACGAGTACGCAGGGTCGTCCCCCACATTGAAAATGGATGTTGTACGCATCATGCGGTCATGGTCATGGTATCTTACCATAGCAGCAGATGACACGGGAAAGCAGCCCCTTCTTTCTACCCGGATTGCTGCCATACTGTGCGGCGAAATGGCTGTCACCTGCCATCGTCTCGGATCTGTTCGCCCGTCGGGCACCCTGCGCCAAGCATCGAACCCGTTTTCTCCTGGCAGATGGAAGGAGCTATTAATTATGTTGAGCGTTGGACATCGCAAGGAAAGTTTCGATATATCGAAATATCGTTTTTTCCAAAATTTCAATACATAGATAAATCGAAATTTCAACATATATATCGTGTTTCGCCCTGCACCCCCCCCTGTACAGAGTGTCCCCGTGCGTTTTATACTCAACGAAAGCTACGATGCATATATATATATTTCTTTTTTGCTCATCCCATTTATTATCTTCGCACATCTTCTCTCTCTCTCTCCTTCCAACTCGTAACTCAGATCCGGGGTCACATAGCAGGCTCTTCTACCCCCTTCCCGCTACGGTACGTGCCTTCATTTTTATCGCGAGAAGATTTCAGCCTTTTCTTCCCTCGTCGACTCGCACCAAATTGTGCCTACCCACGCTGCAAGGCGCTCTCAACAATTGAATCCTTTTTTTATTTTTGTTTTTGCAAATAAAGTCAAATGTCCGACCCACCTGGGGCTCCAACCCAGGACTCAAACACAAGTAGAATTCGAGGTTAACCACTTGAACCACCGGGGCGACCGTATATACCTGGTATCGAGGTAGTTTTTTATTTTCCAATATCGTATCCGATACCCAAACGCGAATCGATATCCATGATATACAACTTACCCGGGGTACAGATATAAATTCACCATCATCCTCGACCGGTTCTGATTCAGATCAGAATTCTGATTCAGCTGCTACTACTGCTCGGTGTTGGAGATCGCCCCTAAAATCGATGGCGATCGATTGCCTTGAAAAGATCTCCCGAAAACAGCCGGTCTCGATATTTTGGGCGATCTTTTACAAAGGAGGCGATCTCGAGTATCACGATCTCGATTCTCGATCCTCGCGCATTTCAGCCGATTTCTATTTGCACCATTTCGTCGGTGATGAGCAGCATTATCAATAGAATAGTACTACCGTGTGAATCCGAATATATTTCCCTCCCCCTCGGTGATTTTCTTAGTAATTTGTAACTAATCGGGAACTGATTGTATTGGACCGTGTAAAGTGGACTGTTGCCTGGTGTGTTGCTCGGTGTGCGCGCTGGCGGGAGAAAATCAAGGTGTTCCTTTGATGTGGCCAGGCGGTATCTCGGCTGGGAGAGCAAGAAGATGAAAAAAAAATCGCGATCTTCAATCGTTCGATTTCGATCTCGATTCAGGATCGAGAATCGGGAAAATATTGAGCGATCTCGACCTACCTCCAGATATTCGGGAAAATCGCGATCGATTCCGAATCGGAAATTTCGATCTCGATTTCCAACACTGCTATGTAGTTCTATCCTTAATACTGCATTGTACTCTTTGCCACGCCTGTTTCGTACATCGGGCCAGTATGTCCCGGCACGTACGTATGGTACATACATACATACGTACTTGCTGTATGTACTACCTGGTAGCTGTTATTATTAAAAAAAACTAATAAAGCAGTTTCGCTTAGCACGCGTAAGTATTCGTCATCGATCGGTGGTATCAAGACAAAGAAGCAGGATGCTCCTCTTCACTTTCTTCATCGTCGGTTGCTTCGCGTGCTTCGCTCGTCCCACGCTGATGAACCCGTCCATAGCACTGATCGATGGACGTATCGTATCTACGATATGAAACGACGCGCACGCACACACCCGCCGGCCCGATGCTTCGCAGAATGCTTCTTTTTTTTTCGCGGGCTGCAGAACAAACGGCACGGTAGTACTAATAACAAACGCCGCCAGATGTTTTTTTAATTGATAATGCTGAGCGAAGATGAGGATAATAATAATAATGATGATCCCACTCCGCCTGCCAAGATGTTTTTGTGTACCAAACCCTCCATCTCACAGCTGCCCCGCTTTATAAACTTTATCCCTTTTTGTATGGCAGTAACGTTTTGGGGACAAGCTGCTTAGAATTCTGAGTGGCTTGCCTCCATAGACGGGACAGCAGTCCTAAAAGGGTCCATAACAGTAAAGCTGCCCCCCCCCCCCCCCCCACCCCAAACGTTGGAGAGGTTTCTCTCTTCGGAGTAGGAGCAGCAACGACGGCGCACCCGTCTCTAAAGATATATACCTGGTGTATATATGTATATATATATATATATTATATATGTATTTACGAGTATATGTATATATATACCTGGTACCTGGTATGTATATATATGTATGTATGGTATATACATACGTATATATATGTTCTTTTTTCAACATCACTTTTACTTTTCCAGCTTCACTCGTAGGAGGTTTTACCCTCAGCGGTCTTCTTCGGTACAAGCCGTGGTCACAGGGGTCGCCCCTTCCCCCCCCCCCCCCCCCGGTACGTGCATTCCTTTTCACCGCGCATAGTGTTCAGAATTCACGCTGCTCATCGAATATTAATCGAATGATTGTTGCTGACTCACGCTCTCGCGCTTTCCGCTGATCAATGTTGTGTGCAAGAAAAAGTCCTGACGAGAACGTACGCACTCGGTGAGACTCGAACCCGCGAAAGTGCTCTTAGTAGGCGCCCGGGCCACCTGCCAAGCCACCGGGATGTGCGCCCACCTCGAAGGGGATATGTGTGCGTGTGTGGTTAATTGCTCATATGATCAAGGCAAGAAAGCACATGAGAAAATACGCTCCCGCAACTACGGCCGGTCATGAATGACACAATGGCTACGACATACCCCCTCCCCGTAATCCATGTGCAAGAAACCCCCCCTCGGGACTATTAGCGGTTCTTAGTGGGATGCGGCACCTCATCCTTCAGTGCGACTCGCCGAACCAACGCCTCCTCGCGCTTCGTTTCGAGCATTTGTTTGGTAGCAGGCGCGAGCAATGTCTGTTGGCCTGGTCGGTCAAGACTCGACGTGCTCGGTGCCGGCATTGTAGGAATGCGAGCGTCGATGATGCTCAGACGACAACGGTCATGCATGAAGAAGTAGATGGTATACAGATGTGCCTTTGTGGCTAAGTAGATGCACAGGTGTGCTCTTGTGGCAAAGCAATAGAGAGTGGAACCCACGTAGTGGGAGAATGTGAAAGGTACAAGGAGGAATGGCATGTGATAAAAGAGGAGATGAGGAAAATAGACGAACGTGACCTGGAGGAGTTTGGTTCACTATTAATAGATTGTATAGACCGAGAAAACTATCACTATCCCAGGAGATATAGATGGTATGTTAGCCACAGGTGGCGAAACAAGAAGGGAAAAAGATTATCACAAAGTCTATATTCAGTAAATGGAAACGACGTGATGAGCGCCCAACTGTCGGAGGTGTCTCTGTTGGGAGTAGGAGCAGTGCTCCGTCTCGAAAGGGATGCGTGGTCAATGGCTAAATGACTAAGGAAAGCTATACGTACGCCCCCCCTCCCCCCCCAGTCCCCTCCCCCCCCCGCCCCCTCCCTCACCCCCCCGCCCACCCTCCCACCTACCCATCCACCCACACATCCACCCACGCATCCACTCACCAACCCACCCACCCCGCGCCTTTTCCGCAGGTATCGGAATCGGCGCACAATGCCCCCGACCTCGGGACTGCCCCTTGCCCGGTTAAATGCGCGATTGTGCGGGGGGGGGGGTCTGGTGGACATCCGATCGACGGTGGGGAGGGCGGCGCGGGGATGGACAGCAGGAGGCTCCCGGGAGAAGACACGCATGCGTGAGTCTCTAGAAAACAAGGCTAATGAACGCTCAGACAGGCCCTGACGTGTGGTGAAATGAAGATGGTCGAAAGAGGGGTACAGGTATAAACTTTCCCCCCTCCCCTATGGTCACACGCCTACGCCCGTGCATGGTATCGGGGACCCCCCCCCCCCCCTCCCCTCCCCGCGGAGACAATGGGAACAGTAAAGAAACGGGAGGACTTACATGTATGCGCATCGGACGTAGGCACTACGGATCACGGTATATTATGGACAGATACTCGGCATACGAGAGTTGTCAGACACAGTCGAGGTAGGAAGTTGTACAGATGGAGAATAGATAAACTAGAAAGTAAAAGAAAGACGGGAAGGGTTCCAAAAAGATGTGAGCAAAAAGGCAGAGCAATTTTCCGAGCTGTAGGAAAGAGTAGGTACAACGACAAAACCATAAGAAGAGGGATGATGCAGGAGATACTAGGATACTTGAAGGATGGGAGCAATTGGTCAAGACCACGTTGAGTAGAGTAGTGGGAAGAAGTTGATAGTATGCAACACAGCAGTAAAATGGTGGGACGGAGAAGAAAAAGAGGACGTAAGAGTAAGGAGAGAGGCAAACGCAATATAAACCTCGAGTATGACTACGACAGAACGGGAGGAATATGCTATATGTAGCCAGAAATAAAAATATAGGAAGTGGTAGAGAAGAAGAAGAAAGGGTTGTGGAAAGACGTACGAGTAAAACGAATGAAGACTTCGAGGGCGGGGTGAAGCAGATGCGGGCAGGGACGGAAGGGATGCTGGGCAAACAAGCAGGCGAGGCAGACACGGGAATGGATCCCTTGAAGAGCACAGAACGGTTATAAATAGTAATTCGAAGGGAGGAAGGATAAATACTACTGTAGCAGAGCAACGCCCACGGCCAACGGAACGTTCGACGCAGACTTCGAGACGTAAATCAAGGCGTGGGTAGAGGCTAACGCAGACGAACCAGGAAGGGAAGACAGCGGTTCAAAAGGGTTGCGGAGAGAGTCCACAAGGGCGAACGGATACAAACTTCAGAACATGAAGACGGTTAAACTTACTTGAGAATGGATGAAGGAAGCACGGGGGGGGGGGAAGGGGGATCAGAGGAAAAACGTGGAGAATGACGAAAAACATGACGAGAACGTGCGAGAAGTGCTGTGATGATGTGTTTGTTTACGATAGAGGTAGCGCATTTCCGCTGAACTGATTTCGGAATAGCGGGGGGCTCCTTAACCCAAAACCGTCGGAAGAATGCCAGTCTTGATCTTGTTTCGAGAAAAGGCATTTTTTTGTATTCTTGGCTCATGACATGCGATATATATGATTTTTGCGGAAGTCAGTTTTCGGGTGAGGTGTGGAGCTCCTTAAGGTCGAGTGAGGAGCCTCAGAAAAATTAGGGTCAACATCTATCGTAGAACGCCTCTGATGCTGGACGGGGAATCATACAAGTAGGTTGACACTTTACGAGGAGCTGCACAGGCCTGAACGTTACCACCTAATACGTTCAGGGCAAATGTTAAGGACCTCACAGCAGCCGTCGAAGCAGCAAAGCAGGGAGCCACGGCGGGGGAAGAGACGCGGTGTCGGAATGATTGATGTGTGCGGATGATTTCGTGGGAAGGGCTGCAGGGCCAAATAGAGAAGGCGCTATTAAATAGGGGGACCATATGAGCCCATTTAGAACCGCAGTCCCGTTTTGGGGACAAACCATTCAAACTATAAGTAATTTGTCCCCAAAACGGAACTGCAGTCCTAAAAGGGTTAAATAGGACC